>JBBMKD010000044.1:5582903-5622135 GCA_037834095.1 Argya squamiceps | reverse complement strand
CCACCTGGTAAGGTGAATATTATTGCCTTTATTCTATCAAGCATGTAGTCCTTTCAACTAGTTCCCAGATGGTATATGTTTTGCTGCTTATTCCTTGCTGCTGCTGCGGGCTGTGATGTCTCCGCCCAATGGCTTAGCAGCCGCCCAGTGCAAGCTCCCTGGACAAGCTGCAGGATGCTTTCTTGAGATCTGCCACCCTCTTCTGCCTCACCCCGTCTCTAGGAGAGGGGGGCCGCGGCCTAGGCGGGCTGGGGGAGCGCCGAGGGCAGGGAGAGGGGACCAGGCCGTGGGGGACCTACTCCGTCTCCTCCTTCCTTCCCTGCGGAGCGCGGCCGCCGTCCCGCTGGGCGCCGCGGGAAGGCGCGCGGGGCCGAGCCCGCCCCCGGTGCGGACTCCGGGCTGCCGCTTCTGTTCACCCATCCGTCCGTCCATCCTTCCATGCCCGGAGCTGCGTCCCCGCGGCGTTCGGAACGGCCGCGATTTGTGCAGAGTCACTCGTCGCCTGAGGGACCTCCCGCTCCGGGGAGGGGGCGGCGCCGTGCCGAAGCCGCGCTGCTCGCCCCGGGCACCGCGGGCGCTCCCCCGCCTCGGCTTGGGTGGACGCCGCAGTCTTGCAGGCGGATTATGGTTTTTCCCTTTTACACAAACGACCATCAGCACCTGGATCGCGAAGGTGCCTGGAAGCCTCTTTTTGTGTAGCTGTGAGGAAATTGGTGAGATGAGGTGCAAGAAACCATTTGGACTTGGAAGCTGCATAGCCACTGTCCTTCTTCCAAACATAACAATATTAAAAAATTCTCCCCCAAAATGACGTCGTTCTGTTTTTAATATCCTGTGAAAACCATAATGCCAGCATTGGAAAAGATCCATGGCTAATGGATGCAGCACAGACAAACCGGTTTATGTTCCTTGTGACCTGGTGGTGGGAGAGGGTTGTAAATGGAGTGAGAGAACAGCAGTCTGTGAACGTGCAGTTTGAGGCAGGAATTAAAGGAATTTAAATGAATGAGAGAACAGGAAGTGGACTTGGCAAGTCATCCTTCTGTAGCTGTACCGCCCCTTTCTGTCAAATCAGGCATCCATTTCAAAATACGAACTGGGTATCATTCCCCAGTGTGGCCTGCGTGCCACTCTGGGCATTTCAGCTTGGGAAATGGTTACGGCCACTTCCAGCTCCCTTTGGGAAGTATTTTTTTGCTTAACTGGAAGAACTGTCCCAGTGACCCTAGGAGGAGTTCCAGCCTGAAAAAAACAGTAATTAGAGTGAATTCCAGAAATATCTAATCTCTCTGTTCAAGGGAGGAGACACTCCCGTGTCCTCGGAGTTTTCATGGCTTAGGAGAGTTTAACGTGGTGAAGAATTCTATGGTCACTCCACCCCCTCCCTGCCAGTGTCCACTACAGCAGTGGTTATAGTAATCTCAAATAGGTTCATAAGAGCTGTGGAACAGCTGTTTGAATAAGAAACATGGGATCAAAAAGTGATTTTGATGTCAGACTCTTCTTAGAGAGCATATGGATCTTACCATTTAAAACTAGCAAGCTTAACCAGTCCTGCTGATTTTGTTTGATCTGTACAGTAACGATGAGTGGACATCACACTTAACATGCAAGAGGTGTCCTGTGCTGCTTTGCATGTTAAATGACTGTTTCTGTGATTACCAGTGTTGTGTGTCTTACAACACTGCCAGTAGCATTGTGCTACCTCAGGTTTGGGTGAGGGGTTGTCCACCCACTTTTCAAGGGATTTGTACTGAAGTCATGCTCTATTTTTTGCTCCTAAGCAATTTGATCTTATTGAAAAGTCTAAACCTGTGCTTGAGTTACTTTTCCTCTGCATGAAAGCTGCATGGAGGAGCAGGGAAAACCCTGGGATGTCTGCTGCTAACACGTAGGAACAAACTTCTTCAGCATTCACTCTTTCCTGCTTCTCCCCCAGGCTGAGTGCAGAAGCCCTAAAGCAGTTCTCTGTTAAAGAGAGGTTAAGATCAGCAGTAGCTGGGAGTAGGCAGTTGCTGCAGGGGTCTGCAGTAGCCTCCTCATGCTGCTTCTGCAGTTGTCCCTACATGGCGGGATAAATAGGGAGGGAAAACAGAAGGAATGTAGGAACTCGGAGTGTTTGCCCTGCCTGGGTATCTGTGGTACAGTTATATCAGCTCTGATTTATTGTATGTTGTGAACTAGAAACGAGAATCATGAATTAATGTTACATGGTGCTTGTTGTTGACTGGTAGAGAATTTGTGAAAACTTTAGGCCTTCTCCTCATAATACTACACTGTCTTACATATTTATCCTTATCAGATTAATCTCTCTCCCACTCTCACATTCCTTCCAAGTAATTGGCTTGACTGTGGTAAATTATCATATTTAAAATTAATACACTAAATCTACTATTCTTCTTTATGATAAAGCCAAAAAAGTTACAATTCCATGTAATTATTGTATGTTTCAGTGATCCTAAGTTAAATCTTTCTGTGGCTTAATTCAATCTGTGTACTCTTTCTACCTGTAGCCTTTTTAATTAATACAGATTTAAGTGATTAGAATATCAGTTAGTGCTATAATTAATTCCAAGTTCAGCCTGTTGCTGATGAAACGTTATTTCCCTTAAGTTCAGTGTCTTCCCGAGGTAGTTGTATGTACTTTGCTAAAAGAAGAACTGAACCATGCAGAAAATGCTCTCCAGTGAAGCTAAACAGAAGTTGCAGTGCTAAATACTGAGCTCTTCTCTCCCACTCTCTCTTGCTGGAAGTAGATAAATGGTAGTGTGAAGTGAAACAGTGATCTTGGTCCATGTGGAATTGGAGGAGTGTTAGGGATCAAGCAGACTGTTTGTTTACATTCTTTGTGCAGCTCATTTTGTCTTGTGGTGATTTTCTGTAGTAGCTCCAAGGCTGTGCAGGAAGAGTGACTGCCAGTCACAGGGCACATTAAATTTGGAGTTGTTACAGCTTGTGTGTTCAGGTCCTGTGTGAGCTGCAAGGATGGAGGATAGTTGTAGCGAAGAAAAGATATTCAGGTCTTGATGTGGTATTAGAAACCCGAAGTCTGTTTGTTTAGCTCCATTTGATGCAATTGAACAGTTATTTTTAGATATGAACTCTGTCACTATGAGTCTTAACAAATTCATAAAGAACTTCAATCTTGCTCATTTTTTCCCCAGAGGATATTGGAGTTTAAGTTCCATAGCAAGGGAGGGGAATGAGACAAGGACTTAGTTTTTATCTGTCTGCTGACTGCCCAGCTGCAGCAGTGCAAACTATGCCAAGTCCTGCTGCAGTGAATTACTCGTGCATACTACTTAAGCTAATGTGATTTAATCAGGTTCTTAACCCCAGAGTTTCAGTTGGAGCAATGAATTATAAATTATTTACCACACTGAATTCTTCCAAGGGAATTGTAATTTACAATGGAAGTGCAGGAAAAGACCAAATATGCTGATAGATAGACTGGAAGCAATACCACTGGAATCCAGTGTACAAAGTGTTCCTGATCTAAAATTAAACTTTTCCTTCGCTTAGTCATTGCTTTTGTCTTAAAAGCTTCTCTTTGTGCTTCTTGAGCTTTTTTCAGTTCTCACTAGCAAAAATCTTTGCTTGTCTATGGGGAAAACTGTTGCTTAAGCAAGATCTCAGGTGCCAGGATTGGAGCCACCATCCCTTCAATGCACAGACACATAGTTCTGCTTTCTGTTCAGTAGCTGATACAGGCTCTTGAGCACAGACAACTGCTGTGAGAAAACTTGTGTGCATGACAAGCTCTCAGTACATAAGTGCTGCATATCTTGGTGCAGCACTGACAAACTAAACTATCCTGGTTTTTAACATAAAGAGTGTAGATTGGCTTCCATCATTTCAAGACAAAAACCACATTCTGTTTGGATAGACTGATTTGTCTTAATAAGAATTACTATCTGTTGTGCAATAGGCATGATTGAGCTAGATGGCTTTCTTAAGTTTGCTTTGGCTGGACATGTGGACTTAAGAAGCACTCAGGATATTTACAAGCTCTAAGTGACTTTTTAGATTTGTATTCAAAAGGTAGGGCTAAATATTATGACTTGATTCAGCTATTCAGTGATGAAGAGCCTAGATAGTGATAACTCATTCAATAGGTGATCCAATTCTCATCACAGACGTAGAGAAATAGATTTTTGTGTAGGGAGTGACTCACTTGAGATGAAAGCCTAATTGCAGCTGCAGCTCAGACCAGTGGTCTTGCATGTTTTGGGTCTTACATACTTCCTTGGTGTCCCTCAGCTGTCAAAATGGGAACTATAGCAGGAGATGAGGTGAGGGTGGGCAGTTGAGCAGGGATGCCCAACAATTACATGCACATCCTTACTGGGGATGAGTAGAGCTTTATGTAGTCACATGAATAAGAGTTATGGGAAACTATTACTGCATTCTTGGTTTGTATTATCTTTTTAAAGATGTGTGCTTACAGAACTTTTAGCAGGTGTTTTTTGTTTGTGTACATTTTGCTTCATATTTGGGTATATGTTTGCTTCAGAGCAACATTGTTCAGATCATCGTGGAAGAATTTGTCCCATCCAGGGTAAAAGTGATGCTGGCTGATGTCCTTTGTTTGATGGTAGAAGGATTCTGCTCATATTCTTTTCCACAGTCAGTAAGGAATATGCCTCTTACAGTGCCTCACGTATCTCAGGAGGATACCTGCCAGTGCCCTAATGGTAGGAACAGTCTTCAGTGTTTTCAGACTGCTAAACTGTGAAGTGTTGTCATCATCATTGACTGGGGCTTGCAGTATTCACATGACCATCCTTTAGGGAGTACTGGCATTTAGCCTTTAAAAGATGTGACGGGTTTCCCTAATAGCAACAATGGCAGTGGTGCTCAAGCAGAATTTAACATTACCCTTTCTGAAGCCTTTGCCAGATTTTTTAATAGTTTAAAGCAGGAAATTTTAATACCAGAGCGTCTGGCAGAATCATACTTGTCTTAGTGAAGATACCCAAAATGTTTTCTTCAATGGGGACCAGACTTTGAAGTGAATAATGGTAGGTTTAAAGCTGAACTTCAAGGAAATGCCTTAAGGTTCTCACTTTGCAAAATGAGTGGCCAGGGGCTGTCTCTTGAAGAGTAGGTCAAACTGAAGCACACTAATTGAGAAGAGACCTTGAAAAAGCTGTTTCTGCTTCAGTACTCTGGAAATACATCTGAATTTGGATTAATTAAATCAAGTTAGGAACTTAGCTGTGCTGCTGTCACATCTCTTGAGTACTCTTGTGACAATCAGTCTGTTATAATGGACTGTACTCTGTTGGCAGATGGACTCGGAACATGCTCAACACCAAAGTGTTAAGTGTCAACTACATGAACATGTAATTTGTGACAGTATGTGGACATTTTCTGGTGTAGAGCAAGCAAGCAACAGTGGAATTAACAGCCTGTCATTTATTTCTCTGTTGTTCAAGGTCACAGAAGTTGATGGAGCTACAACTTGCATGGTTATTGGGTGCTAAAACATTGTGTATTACATATGAAAGGTACATGAGTTATCTCGGTAGGAGAACTTCTTTCCTTACTGACACAGAAGCCTGTAAGAGGCACCTACCTGGTAGATTTGTTTTTAAAACTCTGTGTGCAACGTGATCTGATGACATTGTGCCTAAACTTTGATTCTTTTTTGGAATGAATGGCACCTGCTGGAGTTTACTGTTGTGTGTTAAGTATTTACCCCTGAAGTGAGGTGTTAACTGAATGGCTCTCAATTCTGCTGAGAAACACTTAAAGGAATGAGTAAATGTCTTTTTATGCATTCGTACATTTGGCTTATATTACATTACTGAAACTTGACTCCGTTGAGATTAGCAGTTACTGAGCTGAATAGCTCTTCATTAGTCAGCTCAGCAGAAAACAAACAATTCCTGAGGCATTCTTGGGCACAGTCCCGCTTAAAGGTGTCCCTGTTACATACCCAATTTAAGATTTAGTGAGTAGCATTCCAGAAGCTGTAACAAGCCGTGATCAGCCAGCTCAAACACGCTAAAACAGTGTTTGTGATGCCATCGTGGGACCTCTTGCCCAAGGGATTTAGCCCATTGTATGAAGCTCCTGGTGGTACGTCAAAGGGGCATAGTGACTCAGTGATGCTGGTGGTAGATTCTATCCTGTCTCCTTGAGGGCAGTCATTTTTCACTTGCAGTGCACTGAAAAGTGGTATAGGTTAATCCTTTGAGAAGCTTCTGTGAAGCTGATACAGTTCCTGTGCTTGAAAAGCATCACTTTGGGGCATAAAGCAGGTGCTCAGGCTTGTCATAATTATTGTTATACAAAATGCAGCTTACAGATATACCAAACAGGGTGTGCTGCATAGGTAAATCTGATTTACTGTGGACCAATGAGACAGTGATGTTTGTTCACTGCCACCTCCTCCTGTTAACTGAAATTGAGAGGGAATGGAAACAAAGTTAACTCAAAAGGATGAAAGGGAGGTATAGCTTTCTTGCAAGGGAGTCTTATTTGGCAGCTCAAAATGATGCATGAGTTAAAACTCCTTTTCGTTTACATCAATATTACAACTTCAGAATATATTTAGGACCTGAATACTGACAGTTGTGTGGTTCTTTGCCTGTGGAACAAAGAGACTCAGAAGATAAGTCATAGCTCAGTGGTGTACACTCTAGTCAGAGAAACTTGTCAGTCTTGGATTTCCTTCTGGAGGAGCTTTTAGACACAGAGGCTTGAGTTAGACCTTCAACATGGGAAGGATAATAAAGCACTCTTTTTTTGTCTTTCTAGCTCCAAAATTTGGGCATTAATCCAGCAAACATTGGATTCAGCACCCTAACGATGGAATCTGACAAGTTCATCTGCATAAGGGAGAAAGTAGGAGAGCAGGCACAAGTAGTGATAATTGACATGAGTGATCCAACAACACCCATCAGACGTCCAATTTCTGCAGAAAGTGCCATCATGAATCCAGCCTCTAAAGTAATAGCACTAAAAGGTGAGTGACCCTTTATGATTGCAGTATGAAAATTACTGTTTAGCTGTATTACTACTTATTAATGCTTTTAAACTTTATGTAAACTTTCTAAGAAGAATGTATATGAGGATAAGAATTCTTGCCTGAACTTGCATGCTGTATTTTTGGCAGTAGATCTTTCAGTAATCTTTGGATGATTTGCCTCCAAGTGGGTGTGAGATGCTTGGACCTGGCACTGCAGCCTCCTATCCTCACTGAGGACCAGGTCAGCATCTGGTATACTTTCCCTTTAAACAGGTATTGTAAACATAATGGACACTTGTATAGATGAATAGTAGTGTAAAGCCATGTTTTCTGCCCTGTCCTGGCCCTTCCTGGTAGCTCTGAAGGTTTTACTAGATAGAAAAATGTCGTTAGGATGGCCAGTAAGTGTAAAAGTCTAAAGATAACAAACATGTGAAGTTTGACAGTCATGAGGTCTTGCAGCTAGAAGACCTCTGCTTACTGCTGCCGGTGGTGTTGTTACTGCCTTTAAGTAGCACTCTGAGCTCAAAGAAGTAATTTTTAATTCATGTCTGGCTCTTTTCTCAAATGACCAGCATCTGGTATTTAATCTCAATAACTTTTACTGACTATGTACTTTTCTTCCTGCATCTTATCTAAACAGATGGTGAGTGAACTTTGTCCTGACATTGTATGTTTGGTAGTACAGAATGGTCCAATCTCATAAAAAGTACTGAACTTTAAGGTAGCCATTTGACAGTTCACCTCATGGCCAGGTGGGGGAATCATAATCCTCAACTGGTGTTACAGTGATCATGTTCTCCATTGGCTCGTTTCTAACCATTTGGCTGTTTTGACTATTGACTGTACCAAGTGAAGGAGGAGAGTGTGTTTTTAATGTTTGTGTGTATATGTGGTGGAAGTACAGTTGATAGACAAAATGAAGTTGCAATATTTTTATGAGAGACCTCTGCTAGCATGTCCTGTGTGCTATTCATTTCTGCCTAAGTGTGTTTTTTATTGTTAAAAATCATGGTGAAATTACTTGGGGGTCCAAGAAACTGTCCTCAGAACTGGTGCAAAACCTTTAACTTCTTTTCTTTGATCTCAGGGTTGTACTGACATCAGGTGAGGGCTAAAGTGAATGTTTGACTTCAGTTGAATCTGTGATTCAGCTGAGATAGTTATGCATCTTGCAAAAGACTGCCTTATCCTTGGTATGGGTAAAGGTAATAATGAAAAAAATTTCAGATCTGTTAAGTTTACTGTCCTTTATCTTGGACCCCTTTAAACAAACTGTATTGGCAAGGAAAGTGCCTTCTCTACACTAGCAGAGCTTCATCCACCTCTTAAAAGGAAACTAATCCAGTTTTAAAACTAATATACTAACTGAATGGGTTATCATCAGGTTCAAAGAATATAGCTTTATTCTTGCCAGTTAAGACTCACTCAAAAGGAGTATTGTTCTGTCCATTCAGAATAAATCTGTCCTCTGAATCGAGAAGGTTGAGTTAATGATGTCATATTGACATGCAGAGTTGTGTTGTCAAGTGTCTCAAACTCAATGATCTCTTCTATAAATAATCCAGTGATCAGAAGGTTGGGTAGAAAAGAGGGTTAATAGAGCTGCCTAACCAATATGTTGTCCATGATAACCTGAAGACATGGTTTAAGTCAGTCTGTCACTCCAGACTCTTCCCTGCTGATCGAGTGAGGCTTCAATAGTCAAAATGGTTCTGTTTTGTGACTCAGTGTGCCATGATGGGGAGTTGCTCGTAATCCCAGGATTATTGAGCAATAAGTGTAGAAACTCACCCTCAGAAAAAGAAATGAAATGGTTCTTGATTTTAACTGATGTACAGTATGCACAATTTCATTTCTGGATTGCATGTGGCATTCTCCTGGTGTACTGAGATTTATGCATTGTCCTTGTGTTCTTGGTCCTCTTTTACTGCTCTGTACTGGGAGTACTCAGCAGTGGGTGTAAGTGGAGAATGCAGCATTTGAGGGTGCTTCCATTCTTTGTGGAATGGAGAAATGTCATGCTCCAGTCAACTGAAATGTAAATTCTTGTCCTGATGTTCAAAAATCAAATCTGCTTACTTGGTTATGCTTGTACAGTCTAAATAGACTCACCAGTTTGGTAGTTTGGTCAGAAAAGCCTTCAGTCTTTTTGTTTCAAATCTTGGCCTAATAAAGTGTTCAAGTAGACATAGGACTCAAATGCACACTTGCCCTCAGTATGACTGTATAGCAGGTCCTGCTTTTTTAATCTAAATAACAGAATTTTTTTGTAGTTTAATTACAGTTTAGGGTTGTGAAGTTTGAATATATGTTGCCACGCTTAGGGAGTTGTAAGGCAGCGGTTTCTGCAGCTCCCAACATCCAGGGCTAAACTGCCTAGTGAAGCTTGTAGAAGCCATTTCCAGCTGTGACACAGCAGTCAAATTTAATTTAGGAAAGAGACAAGCATGAGCCTTTAGCTGTTTATTGGTTTCTTCTGTGTTCTTAAAACTAGGAAAGACATCCTGCTTTGTCTTCAGGAAGACTATCCTTAAGAGCAGTTCCTGAATGCACATATTGGAACTATTGTTTAGATGGTGACCAGGGCCCTTCCAGAGCTACTTGTCTCCTGGCTGCATATGAGGCTGCACACTGTGGGAGTTCAGAATCCATTTCTTGATAGCACCAGGCCACTGCTGGACAAATTTTTGTCCAATACAGTAAATATGCTGTTTCCAGCTATCAGTTTACAGGCCTGGGCTTACTGCATCTGTCTAACACAGTAAGTGCATGTACAGAGTTCCTTAGCAGGCTGCTCTTGGTCCCAGGAAAGCTGGCAAGCTCCCCTAGGATGTAGTTGATCTGGTTGACAGTTCTCAATGCAGTTAAACCAAGCAGCAAATGCTGCATGTGATAGCTCTTAAGTCTTTTGTTGTCTCTTGGCACTGCATTAAACTAACAGGATCAATTTATGTATAAATTATGCTAAAACATTATAGAGAAGTTTGAGATACATATTAACTTGGGATTAGTAACTCTTGAATATAATTTCTCCGTGGCCAGCAGCCTTTATCTATCAGCGAACATCTCCCAGTTTGGCAGTCACAAGTGTTACTAACAGGAAATACTTCTGAAATGGGGATAGAAATAATGGCATTATAAGTCAGTACTCCAGCAGTCTGAGTGGGTGTCTTGTGAACAGAAAAGAATATTTGTGGAGCTGAGTTGTCTCATCTGCAGTAAAATAAAACATCCCTTTGACTTTGTGAAAGGAATGGATTCTCTTATTCTTTATAGTTTGGTTCAATTAGCATTTGTTTTAAGCCTACTTAGCAGGGTAGGGCTTCTGGTTGTTTAAAAAGACTACTAAAATCAAGCCTAAACCTGCAGTATAGTTTGCTAAGTCATGAAGAAGTAATCTTAACTGGGACTAAAACTCCAAACCTTCCTATAGTCTTTCTGAACTTTTGACTGACCTCTTCAGGAGGTACTTGAGCCCGTCTAGTTCAGTGTGCAGTTCATCCAACAGGAGAACAAAATGGGAGCTGTGATCTTTGGCTGTCTCAAACTGTTTCTAGTCTTGTGCTGTTTGACTCAGTCCAGGTCATCTACGGCAGCTACTAAATTGGCATAAACTGGAACCATTCTTTCTATTAATTATACTGGATGGCATCTGCTAGACATCTGTAACTTGGCATACCAGTGCTGCCAACTAAACAAGAGTTTACACAAGCTCTGTAGCTTAGACTGTCTTTTTACTGCAGCTTATAGTTAATTCAAGTGTCTGTGCTTGTCAGTTGTTGGAATGTCTGTGTGAGTGTCCGTAAGGAGGTTTGTTTGGTTTTGGGATGGTACAAGTGTTGGGGGTGGAGAGGGGATTGTGTTAAGACTCAAGTGTCAAAGGAGACTAAGATGTGACAGGACACTAACCCTGTCTGTAACACCACTGGAAAAGTGGGTTAAACTGGGTGCTTGTAAATGGGCAAACTACAGGATGGCCATTGTGGTAATTGATCTGTGATGTTTCTTGGATTTTATCATACTAGCCGGGAAAACACTTCAGATCTTTAACATTGAGATGAAAAGTAAAATGAAAGCCCACACAATGGCAGAGGAAGTGATCTTCTGGAAATGGATATCTGTAAATACAGTTGCCTTGGTGACAGAGACAGCAGTGTACCACTGGAGCATGGAGGGAGAATCACAACCCCAAAAGATGTTTGATAGACATGCTAGTCTTGCAGGCTGCCAAATCATCAATTACAGAACAGATGAACACCAAAAATGGCTGCTGCTGATAGGAATTTCAGCACAGGTAAGTTCCCTGGCAGCGACATGTTGTGAAGATAATTGGGAGAGCCCTGGCCCTACTTCATTTAATAGCTGCTGTAGTTTAACTTTGGTTTCTGTAAATAAAAAATTCAAAACTGTCTTTTGTGTAGGAATAGCCTGACTTTTAGTTCAGTTCAAGTGTTGGAGGAGGGGATGAGAGGCATTTGCTGCTTTTTAGTTTACTGTCCCAAGGGTCTTGCTACAAACATTTGAAATCTTATCTCTGAAAGCTGACCTTTCTTTTTTCTAGCAAAATCGTGTGGTTGGTGCAATGCAGCTGTACTCAGTTGATAGAAAAGTCTCCCAGCCTATAGAAGGCCATGCAGCAGCTTTTGCAGAATTCAAAATAGAGGGAAATGCCAAACCTTCTACCCTCTTCTGTTTTGCTGTGAGGAGTCCTGCAGGAGGCAAGGTAAAGTCTGCAGCTATGTTCCTGTAGTGCTGTAGGTAGGTTGTTTGCATCAAACTGAATGTGGAATTCAGTAGCATTGAATATGCTACAGCTGCTGAACAGTCTGTGCAGGGCTGAGGTAACACCACAGTAAATGCTTTGGCCTTTCTAGTCTTGTCCTGCAAAATGGATGAATTGACAAGTCTGACTCAAAACATCTTTAATGGGTTGTCTTGAATGGGAATAGTTGGCTTTCACAGAAAGCAGGGTTTTTTTGTTTTTTTATTCTCTCCCAGGTTTTAATTTATCAAGTTCCAGAAAACTTAACATTCTGAATATGTGGACCACAGCTCCCCAGACTGTGTTGGCCAAATGTGGCAGATGACTTCAGTAGCATATCTGAGAAAAGGAACTCCTTTCATGTGGCTGTACTTGCAGGCAATCTTGTGACATCAACTCTTTTCTTCCTAGCTGCACATAATCGAAGTAGGTCAGCCAGCTACTGGAAATCAGCCATTTGTTAAGAAAGCTGTTGATGTGTTTTTCCCACCTGAGGCACAAACAGACTTCCCTGTGGCAATGCAGGTAAATGTTTGACCCCTCAAAAATGAGTTTTATAGCCTGGCAAGGAGCTGACATCTGTTGTAAAGGTTGCTTTCTATAGTGCTTTGCTGTCATTCTTCCTAGTTCTGGGAGGGATGTTAATGGGTTTGTGGCAGGTAGCATGGACATTAAAACAGTAACTTAAATATATAGACTCTTCCTGTATTTTAAAAAATAAACAAAAAACCCAAACAAAACTTCTACAAAAAAGAACCCAAACCAATGAAACAGACCCCAGAAAAACTCCTTGACAGTGTCTTCAGGGAGAATGTATCCAATATCACTTTGGCTATTCAGCTTCCTACTAATGTTCCAAGAGCTAGATAAGAATATTAGCATACCTCCTCTAGTAGCAGCCCAGAAGAGACAATTGGGGGCATTAGTGGGAGGTTCTTTAGGAAAGAACAGAGCTGGTTGCTATCACAGACCAAATTTCATTTAGCATGTCTCTAGGACTAGAAATTCTGTCATAAAATCATACTATCTTGGAGCATAAGACTGTTGGGAAGTCTAATAGACCAGCTTCATAAATAGACCACCAGATGCTCATAACTAAGGTGCATGCATGGCAGGATTCATGTGGCTCTGTACTTCAGCTTAAGGCTTAATTTAACAAAATAGGCAAAGATTTGTTCCAAGGCGAGCGTACTTCTATGTGTGAAGACTGTTTTGGTTTGAAAGCCTCCCCAGTTTCAGTGACTTGACAAATAAACTGAGTACCCAGTAGATGAGTTTAGATTCTGCTGGTGCTTTGGATAGGCTTTGTTGGAAGAGAATGGGATTATCTCATTAGTATTTCTGAACAGAAACTTGTACTGACATATCTAGACTAGAATGCTAATTATGCCCAAACTTTTTTCCTTCGCTTGGCTTATTAGGATGAGGAGTATGTTCTTTGCTGCAGATGAATTTTAATTTCCCTTCAACCTCTCTTCACCGGAGCTATGCCTGCAAATGGCCAGCAAAGCTGTTCATGGCTTTTGAGTCTGAAAGGAAGAAGCCTGAAGCTATATTTGTTCTTAGTGTCAGTACAAAGGCATGTCACTGCAGTACTTTTTTGTGACTAGGCTAAAGGCAGCTGTCTTAAGTGTTACAGTCTTACTAGTTTTGACTAATAAAAACCCGTCTTTTGGCAGATTGGAGTTAAGCATGGTGTTATTTATCTGATCACGAAGTATGGATATATCCACATGTATGATTTGGAGTCTGGAGTGTGCATCTACATGAACCGTATTAGTGCTGATACTATCTTTGTCACAGCTCCTCACGAACCTACCTCAGGCATTATTGGTGTGAACAAAAAAGGACAGGTAACAAATCCACCATTATGTTTATGAGCCTTCTAAAGTTCAAATGGAGTGTAACAAACCTCATGAGTGACTTCGTGCAGCAAATGTCACGGAAGGGAGCAAGGGACTATTTGATTAATCAGTTTTTTATCTCTTGTAGTACAGAACTAACTTGGAGAAGAACTTGGTTTTTTTGAGGAAGAGTAATCTTCTCCTTCACTGATGAGCTGCATAGCCATTTTGTTGTTGTATTTCATAGTAGTTGTGGAAAGGACAGTACAACTCAATATGCCTCTTGTCCTTTCCAGGTGCTTTCTGTATGTGTTGAGGAAGACAACATAGTGAACTATGCTACAAATGTTCTCCAGAATCCTGACTTGGGACTGAGAATGGCTATACGTAGTAACCTAGCTGGGGCAGAGGAATTATTTGCCAGAAAGTTTAACACACTGTTTGCTCAAGGAAACTATGCAGATGCTGCTAAAGTAGCTGCATCTGCACCAAAGGTAAGTAACTCCAAAGGTAAAGCTTAGAAATCATGGAGATTTGCCTAAATTTAGTGGATTGCTGAGCTCACTTGCATTTCAGAGCCTGACATTCAAAACATAAATGCAGTGTTAGTTCTCTGCAGTTTGGTAGTGGTTCTGACTAATACATTCCCCTGCATCCCATAAAGGAGCGCTACCGTCCATTTCTAACCAGACTGGACTTTCTGTGGCACTGACTTCTTGCTAGAAAGTCATTGGTTTGGTGGTCTCTATCCTGAAGGTTTAACAGTAGATGCTTCAATTTATCCTTAAAACCTGCTTTCTTTTACTAATGCTATTCAGTCTTCACTAATTAAGCACTGCTTCTCTCTCTTGTGCCTGTTCAGGGAATTCTACGTACCAGTGATACAATTAGGAAGTTCCAGAGTGTACCAGCTCAGCCTGGGCAGGCCTCTCCCCTGCTGCAGTACTTTGGAATATTGCTTGACCAGGGACAGCTGAACAAGTTTGAATCTCTGGAGCTCTGTCGCCCTGTCCTGCAGCAGGGCCGCAAACAGCTTCTGGAGAAGTGGCTGAAGGAAGACAAGGTAGGCTCCATCATGACATTAGCCTATTTCTGTTGCCTTGTGAGTGTGAACAATACTTTTGTTGATGCTACATCTCTGAATTCTTCTGCTTGACAAAATACCACTTCTGGCTTCAGCTGGAGTGCTCAGAGGAGCTGGGAGACTTGGTGAAGACGGCTGACCCAACCCTTGCACTCAGCGTCTACCTTCGAGCTAATGTGCCAAACAAAGTGATTCAGTGCTTTGCTGAAACCGGTCAATTCCAGAAAATTGTGCTGTATGCTAAGAAGGTAAATCATTTATCACAAACTGCAGGCTCTGTCTCATGTTTAATGTGTCCATCGTGCAAATCATAGTGTGTTACTACAGTCTAAAAAGTCTGCAAAAAATAAACTTCAAAACATCTAGAATTTTATGAAGTATTAATTTAATGGACTGGCTTAAGCTTATTCTATGGAATAAAGATAAGGTACTTCCTAAATTCCTCAGACTTTGTTTTGTAATCCATAAAAAAAGAAAAATTGCCTAATTGTCCAAGTTTTAAGTTTAGGACTTGATAAATAGGGCTTTAGGACTGTTGAAAAATTTATTCCAGGCAGTTTTCTTACGTAGCCAGGGAATTGCCGTGGCACAAGTTCAGTTACTAAGTAGGTGAATACTGAATTTCTGTGTCAAGAGATAAGAGATGTTTTTGTCTGAGAATCCCTGGAGGATGGGGGATGGGCACTGCAAGCTCACAGCTGTTTGTAGTCCCTATGCTAAGGAATCTGAAGGCTCAACAGAAGTGTGATGCTTCCTAAATACACATGGCTGTTTCTGAAATCTCTAGGTTGGCTATACCCCAGACTGGATCTTCCTACTCAGAAGTGTGATGAGAGTCAGTCCAGAACAAGGCCTGCAGTTCTCTCAGATGCTGGTTCAGGATGAGGAGCCACTGGCTAATATTAATCAGGTGAGGCCTACAGCAAGAGTACTGATCTCTTTCTAGACAGAGGGAAGAGTGTACTACCGTTCTGGGGACAGCTGGATCATATCTCTTGTCATCTCGATTAGAGGAGTGACTAAATAGTCTAATCAAGTTTGGTATTCATTGAGTTCTTTGGAGGCAAGTGTGTTCTCAAGTTCTTGTGGAAGCTTTCTGGTTTATTCATAGTAAACCTGCCACAATCTTTGTCTAGCAATAGAGTGTTACTGTACTACTGTTGGCTTTAATGGAGCATACATGTCCCCATGCAGAGAATTTACAGGAAGATGAGCAAATAAACCTAAGTTCAGTTCTGGCTGCCATTGGCCACTTCTTGTTAAATGGATGGAGAAATAAGGGAACATTTTGCATTATTAAATAACTGAAGGTACATGGAAAAAATCTTGGCTTTTCTTCTAGCAGCTATCCCAGCAAGGGAGAAGGGATGAGCTTTGCATGCTGTGTTAGAACTAAATAAGAGTGAGTGGTAAAGTCTGGCATAATAGGTCAGAGTAATGCACTTCTTGCATTCTAGAGAAAAAGGAGACGTGAATCTTGTCTCTATTACCATGATAGTAATACTGTGAAAACAAGGGAAAGCAGCATGCTAGGTGCTGTGATAGCCTGTTGTCTCCCTTTGAGACAAGTTAGAATTGTGGCATAGAGCGGGAGATAGGGGATACAGTATCATAACATCACCCCAGAACACCTGTCTAGCCAGGCTTTTTGTATACACAGAAAAAGGTACATGTGTGTATATTAGATCTCTTCTCTAACTTGACCAATCTCAACAGATTGTGGATGTGTTCATGGAGCACAGTCTTCTGCAGCAGTGCACATCCTTTTTGCTGGATGCCCTGAAAAACAACCGCCCTGCAGAAGGCCACCTTCAGACCCGTCTCCTGGAAATGAATTTGATTCATGCCCCGCAGGTACGACCCAGTTCCTTCAAAAAGGGAGAGACAGTACTGGACTTGTACAAGAATAGGATGTCTGTTACTGTTATCGCTAAGTCGTTTAGTAACATGAAAGTCTACTAAGTCACTGCTGTGACTTCTCAACAACTTGTAGGCTGAGCTGCTGTGATTCTCTTGACAGTCTGAATATGAAATGTAACCTCCTAGGTTGCAGATGCCATTCTTGGAAACCAAATGTTTACACACTATGATCGTGCTCATGTTGCCCAGCTGTGTGAAAAGGCAGGCTTGCTCCAGAGAGCTTTGGAACACTACACGGATCTCTATGACATTAAACGTGCAGTTGTTCATACTCACCTCTTGAATCCTGAGGTAAGTGTTGTCCAGAGTAAGAAAGCGATGTGAAGAGTCTTTAGCACTTCGGCAGCTGCATAAGATGGGTTGTAGGTACTGAAGTAGTACAAGCAGCTGTGATTTGAGAACATCTGTCCAGTTAACAATTAAACTGTAATCTGTACTTTCGGTGGCTCAAATCTGACCTCAGTTTCCCAGGCGGGTATTTCAAATACTATTTCCGAACTGCACTTTTGTAATTGTAGAAACAGTGAGTGCTTCTTTCTATGTCTTTGGTATTAGTTCATGGAAGACTTCTCTCTAGTAGCTGGGGTAGAAACTGTCTAGGTGGCACATCTTAGAAATCAGTCAAATCCTGTATGAGGTACCGAGTAAAATTTCTGTCTCTTTGCAGTGGCTTGTGAACTTCTTCGGCTCTCTCTCAGTTGAAGACTCTGTGGAGTGTTTGCGTGCCATGCTGTCAGCCAACATTAGGCAAAACCTACAGCTCTGTGTGCAAGTTGCTTCTAAATACCATGAGCAGCTTGGCACCCAGTCTCTTGTGGAGCTTTTTGAGTCTTTCAAAAGCTACGAAGGTACAGTATTAGAGGGAAGCAGCTTACTTGGAAGCACTGACTGAAGCTAATAGTAAGGATTGTAGCTTTTATGAGAGAGGTACATGTCACATGGCTGGATCTTAGGATACATTTATGAAAGTGAGCTCACCACCGTGAGTTTTAGGGGTAATTTTATTCTAGATAGTTTCTTAACTCTCTTGAGTAAAGATCAGAAAGAAAGATGAAACCTGAGAGAAGTTTCTGATTCTCCCTGCAGTTGACTGAAAGCTATTCTCCCAGTAAGGCTGAGCTAAGTCACAAGCTGAAGCCCATACACCCTTCACTTGCTTCACTTCTAACAATGTTAAACACATGTGACTCTTTCCAGGACTGTTCTATTTCTTGGGTTCCATTGTAAACTTTAGCCAGGATCCAGATGTTCATTTCAAGTACATCCAGGCAGCTTGCAAGACTGGTCAGATAAAGGAAGTGGAAAGAATCTGCCGTGAAAGTAACTGCTATAACCCAGAACGAGTGAAGAACTTTTTGAAGGTAAATATTCCGCCCAGGGGATTGAAGGGTCTTCTGTGTATGTTGCTTAGCAGCAGGACTACAGCTTTCTGATGGAGGGAAACACCAAGAAGGTTTAGTTGGCATGGCTGTGAATAATCTTCTGTTGTTTTTTTCTCTTTGCACAAAATACAGGAGGCGAAGCTCACAGATCAGCTTCCTCTGATCATTGTCTGTGATCGGTTTGACTTTGTTCATGACCTGGTGCTCTATTTGTATCGCAATAATCTGCAGAAGTATATTGAGATCTATGTACAGAAGGTAAGGACTTGCTCTTTACTTCATTATGAGGAACTTAGTTAGCAGACTGCAGCATAATCTATTGTTTCTTCTTTGCTCACTCTCCCAGTGCAGAGGCTCTTCATTAGGCCTTCTGTCTATCACAAAAACATTCCGGGAATGTATGTACAAACGTTAGTTACTCAAAGTTCTCTGCTCTGAAGCATAATTGAAACTGTTAACTAGAACTTCCCCACGTGGAAGACTGAGGGTGCATTATTTGTAATGCTAGTAACTAATTTTAATGATGGTGGCCTATTCTAGGTGAATCCTAGCCGTATACCAGCCGTGGTTGGAGGGCTTCTTGATGTAGATTGTTCTGAAGATGTCATCAAGAACTTAATCATGGTGGTGCGAGGGCAGTTCTCCACAGATGAGCTGGTGGCTGAAGTGGAAAAAAGAAATCGGTAATGAAAATGCATCTGTAGACACCAGTGTTGGGCCTACTAGTTCAACTGCTAGTAAAAGCTAGCAGTTCAAATTTGCTAGCTTTTGATTGTTTGGGTCGTGTAGGAATACCTGACAGCACTGTATGATGTATAACACTCCCATACAGCCAGTCATGGGATGTGCCTTTGGAGTAAATTTGGATCAAACTGTCTTGACAGTCTAGCTGCAGGCACACAGCATCTTCTGTAATTAGTTTCTGACTACCTGTTAAATGAACAAATGGCTTTAAGATGAACTGCCAACTAATACAACAGGACTCAAGAGATTGTAAGACTAGGGGTATCTGCAACCTTCCCAGATGTTAAACTGCAGATCTAGTTTCTGCTCATTTAAGACTCATTAGAAATTAACTGGCTGGTCTGTGTTTGCTTTTAAGTTTGACCAGCAGACTTGCTTGAAGGGAAGGCGTGAGTGGTAGGTATCAAACATGCCTCAGACTGACTTATAAACCTAAAATGTTTGCTTCTTCAAAGGCTTAAGTTGCTGTTGCCATGGCTTGAATCAAGGATTCATGAAGGCTGTGAAGAACCTGCGACTCATAATGCTTTGGCCAAAATCTACATTGACAGTAATAATAATCCAGAGCGCTTCCTTCGTGAGAATCCTTACTATGACAGCCGTGTAGTTGGCAAATATTGTGAAAAGAGGGACCCTCATCTGGCCTGTGTTGCTTATGAGAGGGGGCAGTGTGATCTGGAACTCATAAAGGTTAGCAAAACTGCATTTATAAGCATGCTTAAAAGAACTACTTGCTGCCTGAAGTGGAAGCCTGTCTGGCTGTTAGTCTAACACTTGCAGAATCCTGTCTAGCGGTCTCACTCAGGAGTTGAGGCAGGTGGGATTCTTCTGTGTGGAGACAGTAATTTTTATGCTGGTGAGAAGAACTTATGTTACATATCCAAACTGAATTTGTATAACTGGAACTTTGAAGTACCATCCATGTCTTTCATCCACTGATTCTGCTTGAAATTCACTTGCTTATTAGGCCCAGGTAATGAATATGCCTACCATTAAAGCTTTGTTAATCTGATTTTTTTTTGAGCCTTGAAGACTGAACAGGAGGAACAGGCTGTCCTCTAGCCTGACCCTACAGTGAAAGAAAAGTTTCCCTAAAACTAAAACAGGGCTTGTAGTTTGTGTGACTGACCCATAGACTTGCTCCAGTACTTAACCAGAAATGAGGAAAATAAATATTGACAGTCTAACTACAAGGACTTACTCCAATAGCATTCCTCTCCTATCTTTAAGCTTGTTCTTCTTAGAACATCCCTCAGAGTTTCAAGGGCAAGTGAAATTCTCAGGGTTCTCAAACGCTTTCTAGTCTCAATGTGAACACCAGAGGTTAATTCAGATGAAGCCAGTAGTGCTTGTGGCTGCTGAGAAAAACATTCTCCTCCTACCTGCACTTCCATACATGCAGAGAGCCTCAGCTGTGAGCATTAGAGTAGCAGCATAATCCAGACTTGCTACTGAAAGTGGATGACTTTCCAGCCGGAAGTGGTTAATTTTTAAGTAATAGTTCCACTCTAGCTGTTAAAAAAGAGCTGGCTACATTTGTGTCCTTTATTTCAGGATATGAAGGTGGCTTTGAGTTATTGTGTGCTAGGAGACTGCTGGGATAAACTTTACCATTCTGGTTAACCATTAAAGCCTGTCTGTACCAGTTTCTTCCCAGAACTGATGTTCTGAGAAGGTGTTTCTGGTTATGGAGATAGGATCTTCCTGTAAGAATTATTCTTGAGACATTGTTGTCTCCTAGAAGAAGGGTCAGCTCCCACAACTGATAAATGTAAAGAATAGAGCAGAATTGTGCTGGTACTGATTTGCTTACAGCACAGTAATTGAGATTCCATGGGCTTATTTGGATACTAGCAATGTGAGCTATTACTGTAAGATGACTTAGGTCTTCAGATTTCTACTCTTCTAGCTGGAAGTTGAAGCTGGTGGTGTGAATAGGATTACAAGTTGTAACTCTGCCATGGTGCACTTCTGTAAGGAATTTCACGTTTATTCTGTACCTTTAACACCTTAACAAGAGAATCCAAGCCACTTGCTATTCTGAACACTCGTAAGTGTGTGTAAAGCTAATGGCACCAAATACATAACCTACCTTTATCTTTAGACACCTGCACCATTCCTCAGTTCACTACTTAGCACTGCCCAGGCAAGTGGCTCCCTTTTCTAGATTTAAAATTTAAATTCTTCAGGCTTCTGCAGGTCTTCACTTCAACCAGAGGCAAATAGTTACTGTGAAGCCACAGTCACAGTGTTTGTGTGTTGGGCAAAACCAAGAGAAGCTATAGAAATTCTGCTGCAGACCTTCTCCATGAGCCTTCCAGATCAGAGGTTGGGTAAGAACTTGTCTGTGGCATTCAGCATTGGTCAGAAATGAGTTCTAGTCAGTCTTGTAGACTGTCTGGTTCACAGCTAGTTAAACCTGTCTTGTGGTACTGACCCTTAACAATGATGCCAGTAATTGTAACTTCTCCTTCAGGTGTGCAATGAGAACTCCCTGTTTAAGAGCGAGGCTCGTTATCTGGTGCGCAGGAAGGACCCTGAGCTCTGGGCAAATGTACTGGAAGAAAACAACCCGTTCAGGCGGCAGCTTATTGACCAGGTACAGCAAAAAGGCTGAACTTCCAGTGTGTGGACACCTCAGGATGTCTCAGAAACATTATGGAGCATTAAAGCAGCATTCTTCCCCCACAGGGTCCCTTAAAGCCCCATCTAATCATATAGAAGTTTGTAAGAGTTGGAGTGGCAGGTATTAATTCTGACCTTCATGGTCAGAAGATTTAGCTGCCAGTAAGATTTTTTTTCTCTGTCCTGGAGAATGATGTTCCTCTAGCGAATTTGTTTCCCACACAGGTGTAAGATGTGACTTTACTTCTCCATAAAATCCAACTAATAGCTGTTTCTTGCTGTCTTTATCAAAATACTCTCAAAATTTTGAATCTTTAATTTGTAGTTCACTGGACAAATAAGTTGACAAATGGACAAATATTTAATTTGGGGAAAACACTTAATAGTTTCCTGCCTTTGGATCTAGGTTGTCCAAACGGCTTTATCAGAGACACAGGATCCAGAGGAAGTTTCTGTAACTGTGAAAGCTTTCATGACTGCTGATCTGCCAAATGAACTGATTGAGTTATTGGAAAAAATTGTCTTGGATAATTCTGTTTTCAGTGAACACAGGTAAGAGGAGGGTTTTGTTCTCAAGTTTAGCCTATTCAGTGCCTTTGTTTAGGTTGTGAATAATCCAGGTTTTCGTGGGCCTCTTGGTTGCAAGACCTGAGCACTCCTCAGTGTTTATAATAAGGTAAAAAGCTAGAATTTAGAGTGCTTTGTGCATGAAGAACAGAGCTAGTTCACACTGTACAATTTGCAGTGATGTGTTGAAAACAGAGTGCACTAATATTGGTAAACAATTTCTTTTCGAAGGTAAATGTCAATGGTTCTCAATCTGGGGATGAAATGTTGTTTCTAGTGACAATAAGTGGGTTTATTTTTTTACATGTACAATCCATGTCACTTAAGCAGGTGTTGCTGTGCACTGCTTATAGCCTATACCTTCTGTTAACCAAAGGAATCTGCAGAATCTGCTGATCCTGACTGCCATTAAGGCTGACCGCACCCGAGTGATGGAATACATCAATCGGCTGGATAACTACGATGCCCCAGATATTGCAAACATTGCCATCAGCAATGAACTGTATGAGGAAGCCTTTGCTATATTCAGAAAATTCGATGTCAATACTTCAGCAATTCAGGTGAGGTGTGGTTCCTGCATGATGGTGTAGAATGCTTCCCTGGACAGAAATGGCTGTTCTAAGAACAGTTAGCTTCATATTGCTTACTCTGAGTAGTGCATACACTTGAAGAGTTCTGTTAGATGGGATAGTGTTGCAAAACTTCAATATTTAACTTGGAACTTCAATTTCAAACAGGTGCTGATTGAGCACATTGGCAACTTAGACCGTGCTTATGAATTTGCAGAGAGGTGTAATGAACCAGCAGTGTGGAGCCAGCTGGCCAGAGCACAGCTCCAGAAGGACTTGGTGAAGGAAGCCATTGACTCCTACATAAAGGCAGATGATCCATCTGCCTACATGGAAGTCGTTCAGGCAGCTAATAGAAACGGTAAGGCAAAGCCTCTTCAACTTCAGATTGCTTGGGTATGAGCTGGGTTATTGCGTTTACATTGGGCAGCCGGGACTATTGAGACTTAAAAATTCTGTTTCAGAGGAAGTGGGAACAGTCAGTACATGGAATGGATGAGTCAATGTTAAGTGAGATTCCTGTCAACAAGGTTGTCTGTTTTGCTACACCAAACATAGACCTCTTTGTGGAGATAATTTGGACCATTATCTAAAATATCACTAGTGTATAATGTATTTATTTAGCTTTGTGTGGCAGAATTACTTGCCAGTTTGATTGCAGAACAGTAGCAAGAAGTCCAGTCCTACCTGAAGGTGACTTGGTGTTGATGGGGAATTCCATAACTCAAGTGCAAATGGCTTACTACCATGGTAGAGGAGACCCTTGAGTCTGCTAGCAAAAACTGTCCCTAAGGTGGACAAGGTAAACAGTACAGAATGACTGAACACAGGACCTTACATATCTCTGCTCTCTTCCAGATAATTGGGAGGACCTAGTCAAGTTCTTACAGATGGCCAGGAAGAAAGCTAGAGAGTCTTATGTAGAGACAGAACTTATTTTTGCTTTGGCAAAAACTAATCGTCTGTCAGAACTGGAGGAGTTTATTAGTGGCCCTAATAATGCCCACATACAACAGGTATGTCTTGATCCAGTTTCCAGGTGTGACTTGCTGCTTAGCTGACCCCTCATTCTTGCTGCTGCCCTTGTTGACCTTGGACTCCTCATTCAGGTCGGTGATCGCTGTTACGAAGAGGGGATGTATGAAGCAGCAAAACTTCTCTATAACAATGTATCCAACTTTGCTCGTCTGGCTTCTACCTTGGTGCACCTTGGGGAGTATCAGGCCGCAGTGGACAGTGGCCGCAAAGCCAATAGCACAAGGACTTGGAAGGAGGTAACTTAAACTTATAATAGATTTTAATTCTAGAACAAGTATTATGGAAATACCTATTTGGAACTGTTAGTAAACCTCAAATTTGGTAAAGCTTTGTCCTGTTAACTATTTGCTGATTGTCATGACAGGTCTGCTTCGCCTGCGTGGATGGAAAAGAATTCCGCTTGGCACAGATCTGTGGCTTACACATAGTCATCCATGCTGATGAACTTGAGGAGTTGATCAGTTACTATCAGGTAACTGTTAATATTCTAGAAGACTTGTACTGCATACTTGTATCTGCTAATAAAGTGGTCACAGAAAAAATAATACCTTGGGGACTAATATTTAAACTCATTTTTCCTCTGTCATTTCTTAGTGGAGACATGCATTTTTCGTGTAGTGAATAGAGAGGTAATAGTTACCATTGTGCCTTCTTTTATGATTCTCCCGCTTCATTGGAATCAAAAATCTAAGCACTTTCAATGGAGAGAAAATCAGAGCATGTTGTATTTAAGTAAATGTGTATTTTAGCAAGCTTTATTAATCCTTATTTTCCTAACATCCAGGATCGTGGCTACTTCGAAGAACTGATTGCCCTTTTGGAAGCTGCTTTGGGCCTAGAGCGTGCTCACATGGGAATGTTTACTGAACTTGCCATCTTATACTCCAAATTCAAGCCTCAGAAAATGAGGGAACATCTGGAGCTTTTCTGGTCTAGAGTTAATATTCCAAAGGTATGCAGTAAAGTAGCTGCTTTACTGTGATGGTGGAAAGGTGCCAACGAATCAAACCTGGTGTATATTTTTGTTTGTTTTGTTAGGTGCTCAGAGCTGCAGAACAGGCTCATCTCTGGGCAGAACTTGTATTCCTCTATGACAAGTACGAGGAGTATGACAATGCAATAATTACTATGATGAATCATCCCACTGATGCCTGGAAAGAAGGCCAGTTTAAAGACATAATTGCCAAGGTAAGTAACTTGATAACTGAAGCAAAAGTGCTGAGTGCTTCTTTCAGGGCAGAGGCAGAAATGCACAACAGAATTGCTGTTTAGAAAACAGTTTGCTTAAGCTACTACTCAGTTTTTCTGCTGTACTTAAAACAACTTCAAATCAGTTTAACATGAAGAATTAATCTGATCTTACACTATTTATTTTCTGCTGTACAGCACATTCTGTTGAGTGGCAGCAGCTAGCACAGTATGTTTTCAGAGGCTGTGCAAGATCATAGGTCACAAGCAAGAGGCCTAACTCCTTAACACCTTAGAGCTGTTTTAGTCTGAGGCTGTAGCTGTTCTTGGAATATTTCTGCATATGTTTCCAGCTGTTTCAGCGTGAGAAATGGGGTGGGCAGTACAGCAGAGAACAGTGAATCGAGAAATAGTTGAAATAAGATTTAAGACTGAGTACACTCTTACTGCTCTTGCGGGTTTCAAGGAAACAATTTAAAGACTTTTTAAGGCTACAGTCTTCACTGGCTTCAGAAGTCAAGAAATGGTTGTATTAACTGTAGTGGGCTGCCTGTGCCAGACCTCTTCAGGGGATGGATTAGGATTGATTTGTAATGTCCTGGTAGCCTGTGATTTCACTGTCTAGAAGCAGATGGTACAAGAAGCAGTCAGAAGATTGAATAAGAATTCTGCGTAAGTGTAAGACTCCTGACCTCCAGAAGGAAACTGAAGCTGTTGTTTAGTAGGAGTCACATAAACTTTGTCCTGAGTTAGGTGATCCAAACTAAGCTCCTTAAGCTTACTTCTGTTTGAAGTACTAACTAGTGTCTGATCATGCAGGTGGCCAATGTGGAGCTGTACTACAAAGCTTTGCAGTTCTACTTAGACTACAAACCTCTGCTGATCAATGATCTCCTGCTTGTATTATCTCCACGACTGGATCACACCAGGACAGTCAATTTTTTCTCAAAGGTGAGTTTGAGAGAGTGTAGGTCAACAAAAGTCCTGTGGCTCAAGTTAAGATACTCCAGGCTCTGGCTGGAAAACAGAGTTAACATCTGTTGAGTAGCTTTGCCTCCAGTATAAAGGACCAAGAAGCAGCCCAGTCGTGGCTTGATAGGGGAAATGCAGGAAGAGTTGTGTAACTGGCCTTGGAGACTTTTATTTTACTCCTACAAGTTACCTTGTCGGAAGAGTTTTAACAATAACCACAAACATTTGTAATAACAAATGGGAACCTGTTTCAGGAGAATGCAGTGTCAGGATTGCTATACTTAATCTTGTATTGGAAACATCATCTTTCCAGGTTAATCAGCTACTTCTAGTAAAGCCTTATCTACGTTCAGTCCAGAACCACAACAACAAAGGAGTTAACGAAGCTCTAAACAACCTTTTAACAGAAGAGGAAGATTTCCAGGTGAGCCCCAAAAAACAGATTGCTAAGCCTGAGGGATGGTCCTCTGACAAAAAAAGCTGCTGACACAGTAATGTCCTTGAGCAGAAGATAACACTACTCCAGTGCAACAGAGAGGGGGTGTGCAGTCAGGCCCTTAGCAGGCAGGAGTCTTGGGACATCAATGATTTGCAAAAAAGCAGGTGCCACAGATGTTTTTCTTAGAACAGACCTCACAAAGGTCAGTATCAGGTGTGTACTCAGTGGGCAGCACTTCTGTAAATAAATTTGCTTCTGTCCCCATTGGCTGCTATTTGAAGACATGCTTTGTCTCTTAATGGTAACTAGCTCGTCTGTCTGGAGCCAGTATGACCAAGTTAACACCTTGCTTTGTTAGAAAATACCCTTTGGAGAGGTGCATCGGTAAATGCACCTATGGTAAATAAGGTGTAGCCGTAGTATCCACATCCAGGGGGCAGAACTGAAACACTTGTGCACTGTCTTTAGCTGCTTCTCTACTCCTCACCTGCTGCCATCTGGAAGCGTGTGTAACAACTCTCTCCCAAACAGGGTTTGAGAGCTTCCATTGATGCCTATGACAACTTTGATAACATAACGTTGGCTCAGCGTCTGGAAAAGCACGAACTGATTGAATTCAGGCGTATTGCGGCCTACCTGTACAAGGGTAACAACCGCTGGAAACAGAGTGTGGAGCTGTGCAAGAAAGACCATCTGTATAAGGTGAGTTAATGACACTGCAGACATCTCCTGCATAATGAATGTCTGTTAGTTTCAAATCTGGAGTTTTAATTAGGAGTCCTTCGCTCGAAGAAAAGACTCTGAAAGCAGAAGTGGTTGCAATTTCAAATGTACGTCTTAAATCTAGTTTTGTAATGTTGTCCTGTGTCTGGGGATCTGTCTCTGTCAATCAGTGGCATCTGTACACGTATCAGTATGAAACCTCCATAGAACTCAAGTCCCAGGCTCTTGTAAGGGTACAGATTAAATGTGGTTATGCTGGTATGCTCTTCAAGCCTGTAGTGAGTCCTTACAGGCCAATTTGTGCAGTAGTCTGTAGGAAGCCTGTTGGATGATGTTAATAAAGTATCTGGCTTGCCTCAGAATTGTGTGTGGTATCTTGCCTCCTACAGAGCATGCCTGGTGTTGTTAAAGACTAACTTCATGGTATGTCAAATACCCAGCTTATCTAGCTAGCACTAACATGGATGTAAGATGTTGTTTTTCTCTTCTGTAGGATGCTATGCAGTATGCTGCAGAGTCCAAAGATGCAGAGCTGGCTGAGAAGCTGCTCCAATGGTTCTTGGAAGAAGGCAAGCAGGAGTGCTTTGCAGCCTGCCTTTTCACTTGCTATGACTTGCTGCACCCAGATGTAGTCCTTGAGTTGGCATGGAGACATAACATCATGGACTTTGCAATGCCTTATTTCATCCAAGTGATGAGAGAATACCTTACCAAAGTGAGTATTGCATAGGCTAAAAAGCTAAGACTACAGTCTGCTGTATGATTAGCATTATGTAAACCAGAGCTCTTTGCATATATTTGGAATATTACCATTCCTCATAGAGGAAGTCTTCTTGAAGTTCTGTAGGTTTCATCACTCCAGGCTAGCTAGCAAAGTTTATAAATAGATACCTTGGCACTTGAAGAGGTCTAGTTAAACTTCTGCTTTTAGCAGTAGACATAAGAAACTCACAGCAGCACCATAGCTGATGAACTGAAAACTTGGTGAGGACAACACATATATCCCTTTTATCTTTGTGTAACTATGAAAGTAAAGTCCCCTTATTTCCTAGAGTAAAAAGGGCATAGGGTTTTTGAGTAACTCATAGTGCACATTATTCCTGTATCAGCCATAGGAGTAGACTGCTGAAGGTGTTTGGTTTTTTAAAATGGAAAACAGAACTTTGGATGCATAGTCTGGTTGTGCATTACTGATACCAAGAGGTGGTCCTCAGCTGAAGGAAGAGAGATTCTGATCATGTGTGGTCCTGAAATGCTTGTCTCAAACAGCTCTAAGATAACAAGCTAAGATTCTGCCTTGGAAGGCTGTGGGATTGCATAGGACATCACAGTAAAGAACTTCATTGAAATGAGCATTGTAAAAGTGACTGCTTCAGGTTGCTTCTAATAAGTCATGTTAAGTATTCCCCTCTGAATTTTCTTGCAGGTTGATGGACTGTTCTATAAGGTGACACTCTGATTTCAAACTCTCTGTGTTCATTTGTGTCCCTCAATATCCTAGGTTTCTTTTACAGGAATCTAGCTGTAGCTTCTGCCAGAAGAGCAGTGTAATCTAGCTCTAACTCATTTCCTATTCACTTTCTAATGCTAAAAGGATAACTATTCACAAGCAACTTGAAAATCCAACCAGACTCTTCTCCTCTTCATGGGAAACAAAAACAAGTACTTGAGGAGGGCTTTACTTCGAGCTCCTTTTCGCTGTATTAGATATTTTGTGGAATGGAGGATGCTATTCATAAAGAAAAGCAGTTGCCATGTAACAGGATTGTGTTCCAAGGGCAAATTGCATTTTACACTGTAAATTACCAAAGTGTGCAATAATTCAGGCGTCGTGGTGAGTTTGAATAGTGCCATGAGCCTTCTGTAAACTTCTTGCCTGTTGGTATCATGATGGTGGTACTTGCACAGATCTTAAACATCTCCTACTCCTCATATTTCACTCAGGAGAAACTTGCCACACAAGTTTACCTGAACTCTTCCATGTGAGGTTTAGGTCTAAAATAATTTATTTTAAACTGCTGGTTGGATTTACAAGTAATCGTGTGTACTAAATATGGGATAACTTGCCAAAAGGAAAATCTGCATGGTGGAAGTGGTTTACAGTGAAACTAATTTAGTCTGTTGAATTAACTGCAAAACATGGAATTGGAGAATGGGCTTTATAAATGTGGTATGTCTAAATTGTCACGTAACTAACTTCAAAAACACAAAAGAATAGACTAGTTTTAGTGGGGTGTATACATCTTCCAGAACTTACCTGTCTTTTTCTGCATAAAAAAATGTTATTGCACAGAATATCCTCTGTCCCAGAAGGGATCAGGCACACGGAGTATAATGACACTCACCTGGAAACCTCTTGAACCAGTTTTAGGCAGCAGAGCAGATGTGATCTGGCTTTCCCGGAGCTGCTCATCCCTCTGGGGGTGGCTGCTCTCGGCAGTCCCGCTGTTTGCCAGCTGAGGGCAGCACTGCGCTGCTGGCCGGAGCCGCTGTGGGACAGCGCCGGGGAAAGGCAAACCCCAGGGAGCTGAGTCGGGGATAAACAGAGCAGCACAGGGAGCTGGAAATGGGTAGCTGTCAGTGGCTTTGATCCACAGTCATTTGCATAGCATTTTTAACACCAATACTTTGTGTTATGCTGGACAGCTTAGGCTGACAGCTATAAATGAACCAGTAAAAGACCTGCTGCCACTCAAGTTGTCAATTTGAGTTGCAAATTTCAGTTGCAGAAACTGTTAAACACCGTGTCTGGATAACATCTCTAAAGTGTAACAGAGACCCCTCTTGAAGCAGTTCTCAGACCAGATATGATCCTTGCAGTGGGAAAGGCAGATGAGGAACAGCTGAAATACAACATTGGGCTAAATGTAGGTTTGCCCAGGATGTTGGTACTGCCGGTACCAGGATTTAAAGCTGTGTGACTTCTTGTAGTCTTGTAGTCTTCATTCTCTGGTTCTCTTCTGGAGGATAAAACTTGTTAAACCTGAGAAGGAGAGTACTGTTGCTCTTCAGATTGCTCTCCATACCCACAATCAAAGTTGTGTTTAGGGCTCCTAAATTACTGTAACACTTCCCACAAATTTGTTTAGCATTAACAGAGCTTTATGTGGCACAGCACTGAGATCTGTATAAAGCTGATACTACCAGACCACTTCCCATGATGGTTCTAGAATTTCCCCTCGAAGAAGTCTCTGTGAATACCAGTATGGTTAAAACAGTGCCTTGCAGCCAGGTTAGACTTCATGGGCCTGGAATATTTGCAAATATCTGTGAGGTGTCACTGAAGGGGAGAGGAATTGCAGATTAATAGGTAAATGTAGGTTAGAGTTTGAGTTGTAGGTCATAGTTAGCAGTGACTAGGGCCCCAAAAAATACTTCATTTGAAGGTAATGAGTACCTCATCTGCATTTGAGAGCTGCTGTTTATTGCAATACATCTAAAAGAATTGGGAAGTCAGTTTTACAACAAAGCTTGCTGGGAATAGGTAGACTTCAGTAGTCTTCAACTTGGACTAAAAAGGAGCACTTGATAGCTGAAGTACCAGGCATGAAAAGCTTCACACAATGGTGCAATTCCTAGACAAGGCCTTCATAAATCTCCTGTTCACTTCAATGTAGGTGGATAAACTTGATGCTTCTGAAAGCCTAAGAAAAGAAGAGGAACAAGTAACTGAACCCACTCCAATAGTATTTGGTAGGTTTTAATTGATTACCTGTTGTTACTCTTTGTGGAGGCAGCTTACACGATCATGTTGGATCCAAGAAAATTGGTTTCAACCAGATAGCAATTGAAATGGTTGTCTCTGCTCAATGAACTGTGTAAGTTGTTGAAGTGGCATCTCACTCTTACAGTACTTCTGCTCTTCAGATTAAAGTATTGCTCCTCTTACATGGCTCAGATCTCTACTTTAGGAATCGTGTTTCAGTATGGTAATAGGACAGGGGATACCAGGGTGTTGCCAACCCCAGGAATAACTTACAGAGCGTGAAAATTCCTCTTCTTATTCTCATCTGAGGAATGTGTCTGCTTTCTGCTCTCCCAAGTAGAAAGGCAGACTGGTTTTCTAGCTCACGCATTTTAAGACATGTGCAGCCAAAACACCATGGCTGTCTTCAAGTGTGATACTATTTTAGAAGCCCTTCTGAAGAGGCATTCAAGCACCTAGAAGTGGCTGGTAAGGGAAGGATGTGACTGGTTCACTGTCTGATATAAATGTTAACCTGAATTTAACAGATGCATGAGGCATGTGTGGTCCTAGTGATGGAAACAAATCTGTCTAGGTGTGTTCAGACCTTTTGCAGCACCCTCCAGACTGTGAGACCTAACAGACCTAACTATTTGCTTGAATTGCTTTATTCTTTAGATCTGACCATGCATGGGTTAAATAATATCAGTTTGGCTTTCAGTATGGTCTCTTCAAAACAACCTGTGTTTATTATCACCTCAAGATCAATTGATATTCATCTTCCCTCTGAGTCCTGCCTTGCTCTTTGTAGCTGCCTGGTAAGACCAGATGGCATGGGTGCCCACTCCATGGCACATGTTGGGGAATAGTGTGACTTGATGGTGTGTGCTTGCACAGGGGCTGATTTTTAGCTAAAGCCTAATAGTCCTATCATGCAGTACAGCTAGCATTAGGGAAGCTTGGGATCTTAAACTAACTTTCTTTTTGTCTCCTGCTTTTCTAGGCCAGCAGTTGATGTTAACAGCAGGCCCCAGTGCAGTACCTCCCCAGGCAAACTTCCCATATGGATACACAGCACCAGGATTCACCCAGCCGCCTGTTTATGGTTTCAATATGTAACTAGCTCTCTGACAGACCTTCACTGTCTCTGTTCTCTTCCTTCCCGTCCCTTTTTAACTTCTCCAAGAAGTGTACAAGGCACAGATGACCTTCTGTTGGCTGAACACACTTGCTGCCCAGCTCAGTGAGGAGACTTCAGCAGGATGCCTGTTACTGTTATTTATTGATTATTGTCCGGTTACATTTCAACCTCTGAAAGGCAGCTTTTGTTAATGACATTGTGAGACTCTTGTCTGAAGTTAAGGCACTATTTCACTAACTCATATAGCAATAACTACTTGAGGCCAGGGGGAAGAGAGCATAATTTTCTTTCTTTTGAAAAGCCCATTGAAGGCAGCTGGGAAATTGCCTGGCACCAAGTTGTTAAAGCTTGAGCTGAAGCTACGGAAGTAGCAGGGTTGTTAACAATTCAGTGAAACATCTCTTTAATAATGAATTGTTGAAAGCTTGTACATCTGACCACCCCATTTTATTTGCATTCTTATGTGCAAAAAAAAACGGGCTTTTCTAATATTTGTGCTCTGAATGTTTAGAGGAATATTGGGAAAGTTTCCTTTTCTGGACAATAATGCTGTTGGAGTTCAATGCTGTTGGGGTTCAATACTGTTGGGGTCTGTTCTCTGTTTTCTGGAGTAGATCTGAGACTTGAAGAAAATAAATCTTCTCATGCCAGAGAGCAAACACTTCCCAGATCCTTTTTGTTTAACAAGAAGAGAGCATGTTACTCATTGACGTTAAATGGTACTAAAACAAACCTCAGCCGTGTGTGGCAAGAGAACATAGGAGTGTGCATGGGCTGCCAAAGCACTGGAGATGCAAGAGCACAGCGTCAGGGTTGGGGAGGGGGACACACTGCTACCGTAGTGAGGCAGTAGGGAGGGCCGTAATCCTGACTTTTTATTTGCACCTTTAACTGATCTGGCATTGGCTTCCTGCCACACCGTGTTCTGACCCTGTCTGGTGGGCAGAGTCAGCACCACCTGCGTGACCAGGGTGCACTGACTCAGTTCTGCTATGCTGCAGTAGGATCAACAGCGTGTCCATCACCCACCTCTTCCTTTGAGAATGCCAACAGGGATGTATTATTACTTTGTGCCACTTCAAATACATGTATCATTAACGTTTTATGTACTTAGATAACAATGTATAATTTATGGTTATGAATCTTGTGCTAATCTTGAATATTATAAAAGTCCAATTATAAATGTAAAACTGCAGTATCCACCGTGTGGTTCTAGTCTTACTATTTGGGTGTGGGGACTGGCTGGTAGTAATACACTACCACTCATAGCATCAGGTTTCTTAATCTGACAACTGAGGATGCCAGGCAGGAAAGGGACACTTGTGCCAAGGCACGGAACAGGGAAGGCCTAGTAAATAACTTAAAGGGAGTTGTGGTCTCTTCACCAGACACATCAGCACACGCTGTCACATGGGGAGGGCGTGCTGCAGGAGGCAGTCACATGTTATGCTTTCATTCACTGGGCTGGGAGAACTTCAGTCCTCTGTGGAGGGAGGTGCTGCAATGAGAGAGTCTTCTCTGCTGAGGTACACCAGCATAGCAGTAGTTTTGGTAAGCTGCACCCTTTCATACTGAGTCCCACTTGGAACAGGGCAAAATACCTTTAAATGCAAACCAGTGGAGATTGTCAGGGTTGTGGAATCAGTAACAGCAGACTGTGCTTTGGCACAGTTCTAATGAGTGTGTTTTCTTCTTGGTCACCACACTATGACAGCCATGGCAAAGAGATGCAGTTCCTCCTTCCTGATGGATGCCAGAATGCCCAAGTGTTGCTGTAACATACTGACCTCAACTTTGTACTGATCAGCACTCAGGGCTCAGCTTGAAATGCTGAGCAGCTAATGAGTTCAGGTAAATCTCCACTCTGTCCAGACTTACTCATTGCAGGAATTAGCCAGGTAGCTTGCCATTTTCCAAGAAAACAGTACTTCTATTTTGTAACCAATTCCTTGTCAGATGAAATAAATTAGGGTAAGTCAGCTGGAACTGAAGATGAGTATGACTGTAGGACTTTCCATCCTGGCAACTTAAAATTGGGCTCTGACTTTATAGCAGCAAGTGCAAGCTGATGGTGAAACACAGTGAAGTGCTAGATCAAATACTGGAACAGCTCCTGACTGCAGAGAATTGAAGGTAGCCTGGGGATCCTTAATAGCCTCAGTCTAGAAATCTAATTACAGGAGTGACTGAGCTCTCAAGGAAAGCAAAGCTGCCAGCTCTGATCAGCAGTCTTGCTTTAGTTGCTCTCCTGGTATTTAAGCTCTTGCTGACTAAAATGGCTTTTATAAATTATGTGATCTTGCATTCTGACATGCATTCAAAACAGACTCCCTGCCAATACAGTGCAGGTGTACCTAAAATGTGGAACAAACTCTTGTATACCAAGGTATTTCACTGCTTCTCTGAAACTGAAGTCATTCACAGCAGGAAATAACCCCTCTTACAGGTGTTAGGGCAAGAATTTACTTCATTTCATGAATGTGTAATGTCCAAGTTTTTGAAAATTTGGATAGGATTGTTTTGCAGAGAATCTTCTTTAAAATGAAGTTTCTTGCTAATTCCCACCCCAGTTACACAGGACTGGTGCTGTCCTGTAGAATAATCTGCTCATGCAGAACCTGCTGCAGGGTGCAGCAGCTGGAGACCAACTTCCAGGCTTATGTCAGGGTAACTTGCTCGAGACTACACACGGGCTTTTACTGCCTCATGCCTTCCCTGTGAGAAACAGAGCAGGGATCTCCTCCTGTGTAATGGCTCTTGGTATTTGTCAGCCCTCAGGGGGATCTTCCCTGGTCTGTCAGACTTTGGGCACACACAGATCTGGCATCAGAGAAGACAAGCAATTCACAAGGGGAATTCAGGAGAAAAAAAATGCATCGCTGGGGTAAGTCCTGTTTCTTATTTCATGTAATGGTGTGGTATTTTATGAGACTTCCATTTCCCTTCCCCCCTTTTTAGGACTCTATCATTAAATGGCAGCATAGCAGAAAGAAATTATTTGAAGTAACTTAGCTTCTTAAAAAACAGATTCTAGGCAGATGAAGTATGCTGAAGCTTGTGCAAATAATAGGCATGATACAGTAGAGACAGTAGTAACTGTAGGGTCAAAACCCTAATTCTGATTTAGTAGTCTTTTAGCAGCTGCATGCTGAGTGCTGGCACTTAGAGCACAACATGGATCCTTAATTAGGCTGTGGGAAACAAGGAACAATTTTTTGTTTGTTTGTTTCCCTAAGCAAATCCAGCAGCAGTTACTCAGATGCCTAAGAAATTTCCTAGGTTTTTTGAACACTGAAACTGACAAACAACCCTTGTCAGATGCCCACTTAAATGAGTGTGAGTAACTTTAGTACTTTGGCAAAGCTGACTGTCAACTGCTTGTAATGAATGCTTGTGCCTGGATGTGTGATATCCTAATTGGCAGGCAAGGACTTGGCCTCTGAGAAATTCCTAGTGGGACTGAATCAGCATGACAGTTTTTCAATCTGCTGAAAAAAAAATGAGGTGAGAACTCTTGCAAATCTTGGGACAGGTACCACTGTATGTGCCAGGTTCTTGTAACAAGCAGTTTATCAAGTGTATGTATTACCTTATGACAATGTTATTTCTCATCTGTAAATTTTTTTTGCAGTCTTTCTGGACCCCTTCTGTTCTGCTGTAATGGTTTGGCTCTGCACTTGGTTCCAAGCCGACTTTATTTCATTTTTTGCTTTAAAGAGTACCCCAAGACTGCTTCAATCTCATTTTTTTCCAGATAAGGACATAAGGCTGAAAAATGCTTGACGACACCAGAGTGCTTTGTGACAGTCGTGTGTATTTAGGTTGTGGTTTGCCAAGTGAATGAGCCTTGCTATAGAAACCTGCAGGTGCACCAGTCCAGTTTAATGGATCTGGAATCATTACTGTGCACCATCTCCTACTTCAGCAGGTGTCCAGCCTCCAGAGAGTTTGTCACTAATCTAGCTTTTTCATTTTCCAATACTGTCCATTTTCTGTGGGCAGCTTTCCAAACAGAATGACAGATCCTGACTCATGTTGTACTAATAAAGCACTGCAAAATTCATAGGTATGTATTTCAGTTTGTCTGGAGCCTTTGCAATCTTTCAAAAAGGCAACAACATCCATCTGTTTTCTTCCAAGCTAATATAAAGTTGACAGCTTTTAAGCTTAAGATAAATTTGAAATACAGTCAGTAAAGTCCTGTTTTTTATGTGTGAGAATTTAAAAATCCTGAGTCAGGTTCTGAGCAGTTATGCATTTCCTGTGTGGTTCAATGACTCAAGATTTTTTTTTGTCTGTTGTGTTTTTAATCAAGATTATAAAATTTGTTTGCTTAAAAATCTCCATTTCTTCTTTCCCCCCAGTGGTTATGAAAGGAAAGGATTACAAAGTCTTGTGGTATGTTGTTTTCCACAGCACTAAGTTCTCCAATATTATGCAGAGCACAAATTCCCCAAGCACTGGTTATCCAGATGGGGAGCTAGGGGTGTGTTTGGGTGGGAAATAGTGCTTAATAAATCTTTGAATTGCTCTCCTTTTGTAAGGTACTTCTTTTTTCCACTTAGGGGGTGGGGAAATGGCCTCATCAACTGCTGATAGAGTTTGTCAACTGGAGTTGCTTTGTTGAGTAATACATCATACTGTGAGGGATTCACGACCATGGCCAGGTAGCAGAAGATAATGGGTACACGGACTGTGTACGTGGTACACGGACTTCACTCTCCTGAGATGAGTCAGACCCACGCAGATATGAACATAACAGGGACTTGTGTGGTGCTCCTGAGAGGCTCAGTCCTGGTAATCTCAGTGAATAATCTTGAGCAGTAACAGGAGCTCTTCCTGCATGTGTGCTCAAGTGGGAATTGTGTTCGTTGTTCGGAATAGCTTCACCTTTCTCACAGTCACAGTAGCTCCTGCTGCACACACTTCAAAGCTGGGGAAATGTTGACTCAAATCTGCAGTACTTTCCCTTCTTGAAGCCAGTTATGTGCACGATCTGTTTTGCATAAAGGAATTGTTTGGTCTTGATAGGCAACCTGAGAGAAAATGAGTTTTCTTATTTTATCATAAGACCACAAGTGATTGGGGATTAATAATGCATGAGAAGGTTTGTAGTAGTTGATGAATTGTAACAATTGTGAAAATACATCTGTTAATTCAGTGAAATGAAGAGGTTCTCTGATGCCAGGATATATAATAGGAAGTTATGAGCCCCATACTGACCACTCATGGTCTCTGAAACCATGGTGTGCTGTCTAGTGCCAATTAAATAAAAGTAATAATAATAATTTTAGGGAGGGGCAAGGGAGGAGTAAGTTGGAACTAAGTATCTTCATGTAAGCATGTGCTTCTGAGGTTCCAGAAAACCCTGTCTGCAATTGCTGTTAGTGTTTGAAAAAATAAATTGTGGAAGTTGCTTTCATTTTCATAGCTCTCTTTAATTCTGATTATTAGGCCCTGGAGAGGTGCCATGAGGCACACAGGCTGCAGTAGCACCAGACCATGTATTTCACAATTCCTGTGTCTTTGTATGCCAGCAGAAACAAGCACCAGCCACCAGCAAGGAAAATGAGTTCAGATTGTCAGAGGGTTGTTTCCATGAAAATTCCTGAAGCGAGAGCAGTAACATAGTGGGTTTGATGTCATGTCCATAACAGTACTTGCTCTTCTATGCTCTGACCGTGCATTTCTTAGGAGATGCTCTTGACCTTGTGAGTCTGGTCAAGTATTTACTTTCACATAAGTAATGGGATTTAAAACATCCTCTTGCAGCCCCTGGTATTTCAGGGATTGTTTATCTTGTTCCACTGTTTCTCCTTCAGGCTTTCTGCTGACAAGAGGTGTTAGCAGCTTCTTGGAGGTCAGGTCCTTGCAGAAGATGGCTTGCAATCTGCATGTGATTAAATATGAATAATCCTTTCCCTGTTCAGCAAGGTAAGCACTGCTGTGAATCCCATTGAGGCTGATGTGAATTAAGCATGTGGTGTGACATTTTCTTGGACAGGATGAGGCTGTGCACAGGCCTTGATGACTGGGGAATCTGTAAGAGCCAGTGTTTGTTGTGAAGGTAATCATGCCCTCACAGCACAGGGTGTACGTGTCTGCAGGCAGATGTAAAAGCCATGATAATTTGATGGAAAGGTATGAGGAGTTGCAGAGGTTAACCAGAAATCCAAATGCATTTGTTTGCCATGTTTATCTTATCTTTACCATTCTAATAATGCTAACCTGAACACGAGTAGCTGCTCTGCATTTGTGACTGGGACTCACTGTTTCTTCCTTCCCTTCACATGTTAATTCCTCCCCCTCCTTTACTTCCCTGTGTTAGAGGGGGGCCCTTAGACTTGGCATGAGGCCACCCTGTGCCTACTTTAACTCTGTTGTGAAACCACATACGGTTCTGATCTCACCTGGGGGCGAGTTCTGCAATGCAAGTATGTTTGCTTTTAACCCTGGCAGAATAAAGGTGCTTCAGTTTCCCAAAGGGTTTTTCTGCTGGTGGTTCAGCCACCAAGCCAGGGCTGTGTAGCTGCAGAGTGAGCTTGTGGATGGGGCTGGCAGCTGCCAGATTGCTGGGTCTCGTTAAGCAAAAACCACGTCACAAGGCACAGAGAGCAAGTCTGGACAGGAGTATGTTTTATGCATAGCTAGCGGTGACTTCTTGCACAAAATGTTCACTCTTTTGAGTAATGTGGCTGCTCCAGGTGTAAGGGAGACCACAGTTCTGGACTACAGCTCCAGTGTTCCCTGGTTTCTGTGAAATCCTGGATGGAAATTAAGAGTGTTGGTTTCTTTCCCTGCATCCTGTAAATACAGCTTTTGGATATAAACTAGAGCAGGACAGTTTTCCTCTGCAGATAAAGCAAAAACACATCCTGGTGCAATGTGCACAGCCCAATTATTGAGGAGCAGTAGCCAATACACCCACCCCTCTAAAAAAAAAATCAAAAACCAAACCAGAACAAAAAACAAACAAACAAACCCAATAACAACAACAGCACCAACCAACGCTGGCTAAGCCCGGAGTGTCATTGCACTCACAGCAGCCTTTTACTTGGAGAATGTTTTTGTTTCTCTTCCGCCTGCACTGGGCGTTCACATGCACTTCCTACCCCGGGAGTTCCTGGTCTCCGTTCCTCAAAGAAACAGAAAGGATTCAAGCCCAGGACCTGAGAGGATCAAACCCTCCCCTCCCCTCGGACGGTCGTGACCGCGCAGGAGCGCACTGTTGTGTATCCTCGCCGACCGAAGGGTTTGGGGCGGTTCGGAGCTACTCCTGGCCTAGGCGTGCCCGGAGGTGCTGATGCTGCTCAGGAGAGGAGGCGCTGCTGTCCCTCCCTCCGGCCGGGCCGGCACCTCTCCGTGCCCACGCGGAGGCTTTTCCCGTGGATTCCTGAGAGCGGGCTGAGCAACCCCCATTCCCTCAGCACCGGAGGCCGGGCTGTGTCACGCTGCTGCTCCGCTGCCGTTGTCCCCTCATCGCCGTTCCCCGCAGAGCCGCTCCCCGGGTCCCCACGGGCCGCCCCCGCCCCGCCCCAGCGAGGATGTGACGCCAGCGGGGCCGCCCCTC
>JBBMKD010000044.1:5568915-5581224 GCA_037834095.1 Argya squamiceps | reverse complement strand
TGCCCCCGCCCCGGCGGGCGGACTTCCCCGCAGCCCCGGGAGAACGGCCGGAGCTGGATGCCGCCGCTGGAGCGTGCACAGGGTCCCGAGGCCTCCCAGGGTCACGTCTCCGGGAGGGGACTGTGCTATGACTCGGCTGCCTGGCCAAAGGGCTGAGGCACAAGGAGGAAGCAGCCTCCAACGAGAGGGTGCCTTATTGCTCAAGTGAACCCTTCGGTGAGACCAAGCTCCTCCTGAGCTCTGCCCCCTCTCTACTGCCCCACCTCAAAATGGGTTGGTTTTTTCAGGTCTCTTGACTTAAAGATCTTTTAAATAGGATTTAATCCAATTTTAGGATGGGAAGGACAGGATGTTTCCTTCTTGTCCATCCTTCCCAGTCTTTCCCAGCTTACTCTCCGTGTACAAGGAATGCATCAGGTTGTCACTGCCTGGACCAATGTACCAGGGTACTGTCACAGATCTTGTGTAGATCTGTAATCAGGATCATCATCTTACCAGAATCAGCTTCCTGTGAGAGAGGTTGCAGCAGACTTGCTCCGCTCTCCCTGCCAGAAGAGTTGCTGTGGGTGTGCCTGGGAGCTGTCCCGATGTAAAGGAAGGGACATGGTGCTTGTGGCCTTTGCCAGGTGCCAGGCTGGGCAATACAGCACAAACCTGTATGTGCACCTGCCTGGGGGGGCCTTCTGGGCTTATGTGAAGCTGCAGAGGTAGAAGAAAAACCCTGTTGAGATGCTGGTCTTCTCCTCACAGGCCGTAATCAGAGTAATTGGTTAATGGGCAGAAGTCCAGCCAAGCCTCTGTGGCATCTAATTGTATTAGAGAACCACAGAAATGGGAGAAAGCTGCTGTTAACTCCCTGTACCCTGGTCTGCTCAGCTCTCCAGCCCCTCGCTGGGGGATACAGTGCTGTCTGTGCTGACTTTAAGGGGTTTGCTGATGCCCTCAGACTTTCTCATCTGACATCTGTCTGCACAACAGGGGTATGTGCTTCAAAGCTCAATGTTCTGGAGAGCTGGAGGTGTTTAGATGGAACATTCCTGCTGTGCCTGTGCTGGTGGAGTTAAATATAAGCCATCATCCCACCCTGGGCACGTATCTGCTCCCAGACCCAGTGTGTGATTGGGATCCTCTGCCAGGGAGGCACAGCTCCCTTGGCTGCCCAGACCTCAACAGGCTGGGGTTGGCTCTCTTCTGAAGAGGTTCAAGTAAAGCTCTGTCTGCCAAGAGCTCTTCTCCTTCAGTTGTTGCAACAGACAAAACACAAGGTTAAAAATTAATTTGCTAATGGGCTCTCCTTTGTCCAAGCAGCTGTTGTGTGCCAAGGCAGCACTTCACCTTGCAGTGACAGTGCTGCTGCTGTTGCTGTGGCCGTGTGTGGCCTGAGCACATGAAGGCAGCTCGGCCTTTTCTGCTGGGTAAAAACCTGTTAGCAGGCAGGCCAGGAGCCCAGCCCTGTCTCCAGCCTCCCACAGCCAGCTTTCCCATTTTGTGCTGTGGTTTCCAAACAGCCCACCAGACTCCTGTCCTTCCCATCCACATCCTGAAGGGCTGGGTGCTGCTGGTCTACTCTGCACAGTGCCATGCTCCAGTGGGGAGCTTGAAATAAAGGCAGTTAAGTGGTGAGACAGGAATGCTGGTGGGACAATCATCAATCACCTCTGGGATTGCTGAGAGTGCTCCTTCACTGGGTTTTTGGATGCCACGTTGGGTCAGCTCAAGTCAGCCTGCAGTACAGGCTATTTCCAGCCCAGCACAAAAGGTCTTTGCCATTTGCAGGCAAACCCTTGCACCCCTGCTCTCCTCTTGAGAACTTTGCTCGTGGTTAGTAGGGTTCATTTGATGAAAGGCTCTGTCTGCCCTCGCCAGAGTTAAGTACAGCCTTATTCTGTTTTTAGCCAGCTTTAAATCCTGGGGTCTGCTCCCTCCCACGGAGAGGCTCCCAGCTGCCTTGCTCCCTGCATGGTATCTGCTCACCCGGGGGCTGTTGCACAGTTGCTGTTTCTACCTACACCTAATCCTGCCTGGCCAGGGAGGCAGGACGCCTGGATGTTGTCCTACACAGTGCTGGATTTGGAAAGAGCACACAGGGGTTGTGGCTGCTACCCTCGTGTTGGATACCACTGGCAAATGGCAGCGATGTGCACCAGGGTCCTAGGGGGAGCATGGGCAGGGAGAGGGATTGCAGGGAGAGAGAAGGGCCTGAAGAGAGGGTAGGCCATGAAGCAGGGTTCAGCAGGGGAGCCCAGGCTCCCAAACAAAGCAGTAATTGGAGCTTGAGTTTCCTCTTCTTTGTTAATCCTTGATATGATCTTTTTTAGGGAATGCTGTACCTGCAGAGGAGAGGAGTCGGGCACTGGGTGTGAAAGCTGGGACTTGCCTCTTGCAGAGCAGATCTCCTTTCCCAAAAGTCCCAAGTCCATCTGGATTTTCAGGGCCTTTGCTCTCAGGAGAGAGTGTGAGGGAGATTGTGATACTGTGAATGGCTGTGGTCCAGCACACTCCCTGATTTTGAGATAGATGCTCACAGCAGAGTGCGGGATGTTTCCCCCTTCATGCTGAGCTGGGTGGAGGCTAAGCACAGCCAGGGGGAAAGATTGGTGAGCACAGAGGGAGCCAGTCCTGCCAGGTCTGCTGGCCTTCAGTACATCACTCCTGCCTGTGGTTTCTCCTGCAGTTGCCTCCTGTGGCTGTTTTCTGTTTGGGGAGTGGGGCACAAGGACCATGCTAGCCTTGAGTGAGTCCCTGGCTGCCTGGGAGCCCTCATGGGCTGCAGAGGAAACCTGTCAGAGCCCCAAGGCTCCTGGTGGGAGGAGGATGTCAGCCTCAGGGCAAGGAAACCACACTGGGGTGTCCCTTTAGTCTGAATGGGTTCTGTATGAGCTGGGGTTAACCCTGGGCTCTGAAATGTGAGTTTCTGAGATTTTCACATGCCTGATGCTCTGCTTGACATTCTGCAGGCAACCATTTTCTCTGGGCTGATGTAAATGATGGGAAGGAGTCGTCCGTCTTCCCCAGACGATGAGCACCATGAGCTGACAGCTCGGGGATGTTGCAGCATCCCTCAGCTCTGACAGCCCTGTGTGGTGCATGCCAATGCAGCCTCCCTGCTCCTGCTTGTGCCCTGAGGTCTCAGGTCATCTCTTGACAGCAGGGATTGATTTTTGGCCATCTCTTCTCTCACCCTGTGCTCCAGTGCTTGGTACAGCAGTCAATTCCCCGTGCTGGGGGCTGGGAGATCAGAGCCTGTCCCCAGGGAAGTCTCAGTCCTGGCAGTGGCTCCTTCATCCAGCTCCAGGGCTGTGCTGGAGGTGTCATCCAACAGCCCTGGGCTCTGACATCAGCTCCCTCATGCATGTCCTAAAAGAGTTTTTGACACTTGAAAAGTTGGCATCTGAAGTTAAGTGGTGGGATGGCCAGAAGGCAGCTCATGGTGACAAACCTGGGGCCTTGAGGCATGCAGGGCAATGGGGAGAAGGTGACTTGACAGGACAAAGAACCTGGCAGTCCCCAAAGGTGGAATCAGCACCGAAGGCAGAGGATGCTGTGCCTGCAAGCACAGGGAAATGGCTTCTTACATCATACTCACAGCTGAGGAGTTTAAAATGTAATATTGAATAATTGTCATATTAAGAAATAAATGCAAAGAGGTGATGAATGGGTGAGTTGTGAAAGGGCAGCCTGTTCAAACAGGACAGTTCCAGTAAGATTCAGGACAAATGATTTCATCCCATCCGTAGCGTTATCTGCGGTGCTGTTTGCACGGGGCTGTTTACCCACCATGGCACAGGGTACAGAGGGGCACCTCTTGTGTTTGCCATCCTGTATCCCTGGGCGGGTCAGACTGTCTCCAGCCTGCCTGTAGCACACTCCCAGAACAGCAGTGAGTGTGTGTTTACTGCTGGACATGCTGAACCCCTGTGCTCCCCACTGGCCTTGCCCCTGTCAGGCAGGAGACCTCCCTAACCCCAGCAGGGACAGACACCCTCCGAGCCTGCTGACCTGTTGCAGGACATGTTTTTTTCCCTTCTAACCCAAACACAGGTACACTTCTGGCAGTCTGGTTTGGAGAAGCAGCCTTCCCCATCTCAGCACTGAGTCAGACTTTTGGTGGCAGAGCTGCCTGCCCCCGTGGTGGTTTTCCAGAAGGATGTGGCTGCGGATGGGCGGTGAAGGACTGCCCGTGGCCGGAGGGAGGACGGCAGTGCTGGAGCTGTGCCAGCCCAGCTGTCCTGGAGAGCTGCGGCCCCAGCGAGGCTCCTGCCTGCTCCCGGGTTTCACAAGATGGCCCGTGTGGGAAGTGCCGGGCGGGCGGAGCTGTTAAACCCGTTTCACCGCCGCAGGCAGGCAGGGCAGGATTGCTCCACGGCAATGGATGGGTGAAGAGCAGCCTGGATGGCTGCCAGGGGGGGTTGGTCCCTCGGTGTGGGGAGCAGGCGGCAGTCCGGGCTGCAGAGACCTGTCACAAGCTGCTGGTGGGTATTTCTGCCTTCCTGGTTGATAGCAGTCTGATGGTCTTTGGTTCTTGGGGTTTTTTTCCCCTTATTTCCCCATCTCCAGAAGCTGTGTTGGCTGATGGGAAAGGGCACCAAGTCCCCTTGTGAGAGTGTTGCACGCTGCAAGCACAGCACCCAGGAGTTGGGCAGGATTGCACCCTGTGCCCACAGTGTGTGATCCGTGTCAGCTGCTCACATGGTCAGCTGCTCTGCTCACCCCATCCAGCTGCACCTTCTGCACGTGGGCTGGGAGCCCCCAAAATGGGGAACTGAGGGCTCAGCTTCCACTGACAGCCTGTTTGTGCCTTCCCACCATCCTGAGCTGCCCAGCTGACAGAACTGAGAAACTTCGGGGATGGTCCCTGGGAGAGCTCTGCTGCTTTGCTTCCAGACCCTTAGGAATAATTCCCTCTGGCCTGAAAGGATCCTAAGGAATCTGAAGTTAAAAGGTGCTTTTTATATGGAAATCAGGTGCTGGGTATGTCAGCATGTGAAATTACTCTTAAAGTGGAGAGACTGAAATTGCTCCCCAGGTGCTCACTTCTCATCAGAGCTGCACAGAGACCTGCTGCTCCATCACTCTGCAGGAGCAGGATGCTTTTGCAGGCACAGCCACTTGCAGGAGTGGCAGAGGGGCCAGTGCCACCTCCTGCCCCTCTGTGGCTCCCAGACAGGGCACTTGGTGTTCATTGAGGCACTTGCCTCTGGGTAGGAGTTTGCAGAGGGTGGCAGTGTCAGTCCTGGCTGTGCAGCCTTGGTTTGTGTCAGTCCTGGGGCTTTGCTTGTCTTCCCCATCGCAGCTGTGTCCTCCTGCCTTCAGCGCTGCCCTGGGACTGGAGCTGGTGTCTCTGGGTCGGGGTGGTCAGTGGTGTCCCAGAGGCTGCTCATGGACGGTGTGTGAAGCTGAACCTGCGTATGCTGATGCCATCACGTGTTGTGTGAGCTTTGCAGGGGCAGCACCCTCCCACTGTTCCCAAAAAACCCTCTTCTCCCCTCCTGCCAGCTCTCCCCAGCCGTGCCCAAAGGCTGCGGGCGTGTCATCAAAGGACGGCCTCCTCGGGCCTCTCCGCGGGGGAGAGCTAAACTTTTTCTGCGAAAACTATGCCAGGGTGTTTTTCCCTTCTCTCCCTTCCCGCTGAGCCTGCAATACCAGGATAACTGGCAGCTGAAACACTTGCAGGCTTGCTGCAGGCAGGGAGCCATTCCTGGTGCTGGGAGTGGGATCCCCCCGCCGGGGGCAGCTTCCCTGGGGCCGGGCAGAGCGACCTTCCCTGAAGGACGTTCCCTCTCCTCTGGCTCTGCTGCATCCAGCGAACAGCCAGAGCCTTGGCCCGGCATCTCAGCTGCCCCGCGTGCTCTTTCACCTCCTAAGCGCTGCTGTTCCTGCTGACTCCGCGGTGTTGCAAGAGCTGGAGCTGCTGTTTAAAGTCCGGGTAAACAGGTTGCAAAGTCCCTGCAGCCCTGGAGAGGGAGGGGATTGGACAAAGCTGCTGCTCGTGGGCAGTGGAGTGATTTATTTGCATAGAATGAGGTTTCTTTCTGCTGGGGTAAAACTGTGTGGGGAGGAGATGACAGCAGGGCAGGACCTCTGATGGGTCTTGCTTCCAGAGGGCTCCAAGGCAGGTGGCCTGTGCCACCCCTGTCTTTCTGTGGGCAAAAGAAAATGGATTAAAATTGCCACAAGTCGTGGAGTGTGTCCAGAGTCTCTGCTCTGTGCACCTTCCCATGGGATTTGAGGCCAGAACAACACTGGGGAATAGGGAGGGGACCTGGCAGCATGGGTACCCTGTTCCTTCATCCTTGGCTGGGGCAGCCTCATTGCCCCAGAGGCTGCCAGTTCCCAGGAACAACGTGCTGTTCCTTTGCTGGGCTCCTCTGGATGGCTTTGCCCGTGGGATGCTGGGCAGAGCCTCTGCCTCCCCTGCATGCAAGTGTGACTGCTGAGGCTGTGAGCAGGTTGCAGGAGGTGCAGCATCTCTCCCTGTAGTATTTGCTGTGGCTGCCATGAGCTGAGGTGCTGGTTGCCCCCAGACTGCTGCTTGTCCTGGGTGCTTCCCTGCTCTCTGGCTCCTGGGTGTGCTGGGGCTGGTGCTGGGGGACAGAGAGAGAACAAATATTTATGGCACTTAAAATGCCCAGCACTTCAGTTCTGCAGTGTAGGAGGGAGGTAAGTGGCCTTGGCAGCACCTGGGGTGTTGATGTGGCCGTGGTGGTGTGAGGCTGGTGGCACAGGGGTGTGTGGCAGTGTGGAGAGGCGCCAGGTGGTGCTCAGCTTTTTGGGGACTGTTGCACCCAGCTGGAGGACATTGCTCCTCATCGAGCTGCTCTCTGGGGCCTGCCAGCTGCTCCTGCAGGAGCTGTTCGTCTTTGCAGGAGAAATCAGTGTTCGACCAGCCCCCTGCCATGGGACCGGCAGTGTCTGCCACTCTGACGGACACACCAAGGGCAGGAGAGGGTGGAGGGGGCAGCAGGGGTGCTCTGGGGACCCTGGGGATGGTGGCTGTCCTACTGTGATGCCCCAGGGGAGCCGCTGGCTGGCTGCAGTTCAGTGAGCTGGCCCTTGTCTTCCTCCCATGCCCCCAGAGCAGCGGGTGCTGCGGAGGCGTCACGGCTGGCAGTGGTCACCCAGCCCCGCCTCCTGAGAAGCGCCTGCCGGGGCTGGGCTGGGCTGGGCAGCTCCAGCCCCCCTGGGAACACAGTGGGAAACAAGGAGCCTTTGTTTGCTGTGGCAGAGCTGGGCTGGCCTCACGCCCTGTCCCCACGGGGCCGGGATGCTGCCCGGCTGGGCTGTTGTGTCCTGCCTTGGGTACTCGCTGTCACGGTGTCCCCATCCCTGCCGTGCCAGCGGGAGGAGTGGGATGCTCTTTGAGCACGAAGCTGAACTTTGCATTGCCCCGGCTGTGTTGAGGCTGGCCTGACTTCTTGGCTCCCTGGGTAAGACGGTGCAGCCTGGTGCTTTTTGTGCCTGCAGGGAAAAACCAGCATGAGGCTGTTTTAAGATGGGTGCTGCTCAGCTGCTGGAAGGAATGTGGGGAGACTGCTTTTCCCTTCCCTCTAGAAGGACTGGGCTGAGAGGAGGCAGCAGTGCTCCCCAGAATGCCAGTTGCCAGTGGCACTGACAGGGGGGAGCTGGCAATTCCAGAGAGATCTCTTGCATGTGCGGAGGCTGTGCAGAAGAAATAGGACTTTGTGAGAAAGTCTGCTGGTCCAAGGGGTTGGTGCTGCCTGCTGTTGTCACAGGGAGCAGCCATGGGCTGTGGTGTCCCCTATCAGCATCCCGTCATGGGGGTGCTGATAAGCAGAGCTGTGCCATGTGGCACCAGCCTGTGCTTCACTGCAGAGCAGGATAACAACCGCTCACCCAGTCCCAGCCTCTCCTACAGAGGCAGTGTGTTCCCTGCTGGGGTGTCCCCTTGGCCGTGGTGGGGCTGCAAGCCTGGCAGTGGGGGCCACAGACCTGCTGAGTCACACCCAGGACAGGGCCAGGCTGGAGGAACCACTGGGGGCTGTATAGGGGACTGAGAGCTAGCAGCCCACCTGACCACACGCTGTGCCCCAGCCTGTGGGCTGCAGCATGATTCACCTTCCCCGGGCAAGGAGCAGGGACATCCTCGGGGGTGCTCAGGGTGGTGTTGACCCCAGCGACAGCGCCCTGTGCCCTGTCCTGGGCTGAGCAGGGTTGTCCCTGTGAGACCTGAGGGAGCTCAGCCCTGTGCTTCCTCCTGGTGCCGGCACAAAGGGCTCCTGCTGCTGGGCGGGACCTGGGCGCACTTTGATGTGAGGAAACACTCTGTGATCCATCCCGGCCGGATGGGCTGAGCCCAGCTCCCCCAGCACAGCTGGGTCCAGCTGCAAGGGCTCCAGCTGTGCCGAGGGGAGCCCCAGAGCTGAGAGCCAGCATCCCTTGCCAGGGCTGCCCAGGGCTGATCCCTGCCCAGGCCATCAGGAAAGGCTGCAGCCAGTGTAATCAGTGCCCAGCAGCCGCCGCTGTGGGAGCCCAGGGCAGCCAGACAGGTTTGATGGTAATTGTGCTTCCTGCTGGCACAGCCAGGTCTGCAGATGGGCTCCTGCTGGTGTAGGGAGTGGTGCTGGGCCTGCTGCAGCACCACTGGGTTTGTATATCCCAGTGCTGGCAGCTCACCTGGAGCTGTGAGGCTCCAGAGAGGGAGAGATGCCTTTGAGGGACAACACACCGAATAGGCAGCCATGGGTGCAGTTTTGCCCTGTTTGCCCATCCCTTTGCCCAGTCTCCTTGACAGCCCTTGCCGTGGTAGGGCAGTGATGCCCACGCAAGGCACCAGCTTGGCACAGGGTCCTGCTGCTGTGTGGAGTCCTCAGGGTTTTGGTGAGGACAGGGATATCATGTCCCAGCCCAGACCTGGCTGCCAGATGTCCCAGGCTCAGCTGTCATGGAGCTGAGAGCAGCCATGTGGCACTGAACAGGCACAGTGCTGCTCCTGCCTCAGTGTCCCTTCCTCTCCCATGCAGGTGGCCTGGCTGGAGGGATCGAGATCTGCATCACATTCCCTACTGAGTATGTGAAGACACAGCTGCAGCTGGATGAGAAGGCAAACCCTCCCCGCTACAAGGGCATTGGTGAGGAGCTCCTCTCTGGGTTTGGGGCTCCTGGGAACCCTGGCTGGGGCTGGCAGGGTGGTGGTGGGTGGTCCTCGGCGTGGCGGGTGACGGCGGCCCCGCTGTGCTCTGCCACAGGGGACTGTGTGAAGCAGACTGTCCGTGACCATGGCGTCCGGGGGCTGTACCGGGGGCTCAGCTCGCTGCTGTACGGCTCCATCCCCAAGGCTGCTGTCAGGTACGTGCCCCCACGGCAAGGGGTGAGTGTGGGGGACCCCCCAACAGCAGCAAACAAGGGGGTGGCTTTGCCCTTGGTGTTTCCATTGGCATTTTTCCCAAAGCCGTGGGGTTTCCCAGGCAGGGAGGGTCCTGTCACAGGGTGTGCAGCTGCTCCTGGAGACAGACCCAGAGCCAGGGGGGTGCAGACCCCCGTTGGGGTGCCCAGGGGTTGAACCAGTGGCTCCTTTGCAGGTTCGGGATGTTCGAGTTCCTCAGCAACCAGATGCGAGACGAGCAGGGGCGGCTGGACAGCACACGGGGCCTCATCTGCGGGCTGGGGGCTGGCGTGGCTGAGGCTGTGGCTGTGGTCTGCCCCATGGAGACTGTGAAGGTGGGTGGGTGTGGCTGCCACTGTCCCCTGCCTTGGCACCCCTCGCTGGGCTGGGCTGGGAGGGAGCAAAACCCAGGGATGCCCAACTTTTGGGGACCTGAGGGCTGCATGCGTTTGCCCAAGACAGTTTTGAAGGGGACGATCTGATGCTGGAAGGCCCTGTGGAGGTCAAGTCAGGTGGCCCTGGCCCCTTCCCCACTCCAGGGAGGAGCCCCACACCCAGGAGCCGTCCTGTCACCCATTTCATGAGTGTAAGCCCCACATGGCTGCTTGCAGTGCCAGCTTCCCAGGTTTGGGCACGGGCTTCCCCCGTGATCTCTCCCAGAGCTACCTGGCTGCATGGGTCGGCTCTGGTCTTGGGGACCATCCCTGGAACAAGGCAGGAGGTGGCCAGCAGCCCTTGGGGCCATCACATCTGCATTACCTCAGCCAGGACAAGTGCATCATCTCCTTGTAGGTGAAGTTTATCCATGACCAGACCTCTCCCAACCCCAAATACCGTGGTTTCTTCCATGGCGTCCGGGAGATCGTTCGGGAACAGGGTGAGTCCCAGGAAAGAGGCACCCTGACTCCCTGAGTACTGCCATGCTGTGGGGACAGGGTGGGACGTGGTGGATGGGCACAGGCTGGGACAGGTGGCCTGGGGAGATTTTTCTCTGTCACTCGAGGCTGGTCTCCCCCCCCAACACCCTCTTCTTGCAGGACTGAGGGGGACCTACCAGGGTTTAACTGCCACCGTCCTCAAGCAAGGATCAAACCAGGCCATCCGCTTCTTCGTCATGACCTCCCTCAGGAACTGGTACAAAGGTATGGTGCCCTTGGCCCCCCCAGGCCACCCTGACTGTGCATCTGGCTCCCCAACCCTTGGGGGCTGGGATGGTTTTTCCATCCACATACCCTCTATTTCTCATGGCTCAGTCATTTGAGGAAAATGAATACCAGGGTGGGGTGGCACCAGCTTGTGGGGCTGATAGGTCCTAGTGCTGGAGCATCACTTTCACACCCATCCTGAGCCCTGTGGTGCAGCGTGGGCTGTGTGGGGCAGGTGCTGCTGGACAGGCCCCAGCTCAGCACTGCACCCTGACCATAAGCAGCCAGACCTGGGATCTTCCTTGCAGGCTCCCTCAGGAATGTACATGGGAATCCCACCACCACTCTTCCCTCAACCTCTTTTCCTTCCCAGGGGACAATCCCAACAAGGTCATGAACCCCTTCATAACAGGGGTGTTTGGAGCCATTGCTGGAGCTGCGAGTGTCTTCGGTAACACCCCCTTGGATGTGGTGAAGACCAGGATGCAGGTACGGTGCCAGGCCTGGTGTGGGACTGCTCTGTCTGCAGCAGCCTGGGGGCACCCACTGCCTGGGAGCTGTTCCATGCAGTCCCTGGGGCAGGCACACGATGCCTGCGAGGTGTGGTTTGGGAGATGTCTGGGATTGCTCCTGAGCCACGGGGAGTGTTTGCACGGAGGTGGGGACATTCCCGTGGGGTCTGATGTCCTGCAGCAGTGGAGAGAGATCAGTTCCTCATGGCACACTCCCAGCTCTCTGCCTCTCCCCCAAAATGCTCCAGATCAACCCTGGCTCTGGCCTCTAAAATTGCTTTCCCCTTCCCCCAGGGGCTGGAAGCGCACAAGTACAAGAACACCTGGGACTGCGCCTACCAGATCATGAAACATGAAGGGCCCCTGGCGTAAGCTCTGCAGTGGGGGTGGCTGCTGGGGTGGATGGGCAGGGAAGGGGCTGTGAGGGGACCCAGCCCCACGGCCCCCTCTCTCTCCCTGGCAGGTTTTACAAGGGTACAGTGCCTCGCTTGGGCCGTGTGTGTCTTGACGTGGCCATCGTCTTCATCATCTACGATGAGGTGGTCAAACTCCTCAACAAGGTGTGGAAAACGGACTGAGGGGCCGGGCCAGGCAGGCCCCGCCTCCTGTGCTCTGCAGGGCTTCAGCTGGAGAGCAGAGACCAAACCCACACCCACCTGCGGCGCTGCTGGGGCCAGGCCTGCCCTGCACACCCCAAACCTGGCTACCTTTATCTTTAGGAACAGGCTCTGGAGCAGGTTAAATTACTAGCTGTGTGCTGAAAGGAGCAGGGAGGGAGCAGCATTCCACCATCCCAACCCCCAGGATCCCAGTCATACCCATCCCAATCTGCTGGTGACACTTTCCCCCAACCCCACATCAGCTGTGTGTGCTGCTTAACCAGGCTGAGATGTCCCTTGCATAGTGGCCTTGGGGCTCCCAGCAGCCAGGAGCTCCTGACTGCCTGGGGAGCAGCTCTTTTGGGGGTGCTGAGAGCCCTCTTGAGCCATACGAGTGCAATGCCAAGCTGTACATCACAAGCTGACAATGGGGCTGATGCCACTGGCAGGGTCACAGCAGCTCTTGGAGGGGACCCAGCAGCTCTGCACCCCCTGGGATGGGAGGGCAGTGACCCCCTGGTGTGACCCCAAGCTCCCTCCTCCCTCCCTGCCAGCACCAAGACCACCGGTGTGCAGCATCCCCTCCCCTCCCCTCCCCTCCCCTCCCATCCCATCCCATCCCCTCCCATCCCCTCCCATCCCCTCCCATCCCATCCCATCCCATCCCATCCCATCCCATCCCATCCCATCCCATCCCATCCCATCCCATC
>JBBMKD010000044.1:5551475-5562689 GCA_037834095.1 Argya squamiceps | reverse complement strand
CGTGCGCAGGGAGCGCGCGGCCGCCCGCCGCACCTACTCCGACCACGTGCACCGCCTGCACTCCTCCAGTGCTGCACACCAGCGCTCCAGCAGCGCACCGTCCTCGTCCCCAGACCTGCCAGGGGACAGGGAAGGAGAGAGAATTCAAGTGAATTCACCTTTCTGCTCCATTTGGGGACCAAAGGCCTGCCCTGAGATCACACGAGCCAGGTGCAATGCTGCAATTTATGGGAGAGAAGTCATGGCTCTAGTCAGGACTAAGGAAGGATCTGCTGGAAGAGTTGGGCAGCCCCCCAGCAGCAGCAGGGACCTACTGGTGGGCGAGCAGCAGGCTGGCAGCACACAGTGCCTGGAAGAGGAGCTCAGGCCCAGGACACTCAGCCTCCACCATGTGCAGTAGCATCTCCAAGCATGATGCTGAGGAGCCCTGGAGCTTACTGGAAGCTTCCTGGGACCATGACGAGGGATCTCTGTAAAGATGCAGCAAAGCCTCAAGGTACAATCTCAGGAACTCTTTGTCCCTTCTCTCTTGCAGCACCGACAGCAAGCTCTCCTAGTTGACAGTGGGAAAGAAGGTACGTGGTTAGTGGTCCTAGCACTGCAGGAGCAGTGCCCTGCACCCATGCACCCTCAGCCTGGGGAGCACCAAGCTTCTCAGCAATGAGATCTCAGGGGTCCCCTTTGTGTGGTGCACTGGGCCCCCCCTGCTTTACTTAGTGACTTTTGAGCCCCATCATACCAGCAATGTCAGCCCAAGGGCGTTCTCCACCTCCTTGCACGTTCCTCCCTCCCCAGCAGTCACCCAGCTCAGGATGGCAAGCTGGATGTCATGGTTGGGCTGTTGGAGAAGTAAGCAGACAGCAGCAATCTGCTTGCTGTCCACCAGCCGGGCTGCCTCACTGCACATGAACTGGGCCATGGTTTGGTAGAGGACGGCTGAGCCCACCTGCAGCAAAAAACCAGGATTCCCCTTCCAGTGCTCAGCCTGCAGCGATGGGTCCCCCTGTCCCTGCCCAGGCTCACTGCCAGTTGGGCATGGCCATGATTTTCCTGGCAGGAAGAGGTACCTGTGGCTCAGCACAGCCTGACTTTCCCCCCTGCAGGAGGCTGCCCAGCGTGCTGCTGATGGTGTCATGGATGTACTGGGTGAAGGCAGGGCTGAAGGACGTGGGCAGGAGGGTGAGCACCTGGAGGAAGGCGGCACGGACGAGGGGGCAGCGCTGGGCAGGGGTGAGCAGCCAGCCCCGCGCCTCCAGCTGCAGAGCCACGGGGTGCAGTGCCTCAGCTGAGAGCCTGCGTGGAGACACAGCCTTACCACGGGGCACAGCATGAGATGGGCTCCCTTCTGTGGCCAAAAGGCTGAGTTTGGCACAGAGTGACCCCAGCTGGGGACACAGCATGGCAACACTCACCCCCCGGTGCCCGTGGCGGCAGCCAGCAGTGCCCGCAGCTGCAGCAGGTGCCCGTGGACAGTGTTGTGTGAGAGGATCTGTGCAGGTGCTGCAGGGAGCTGCTGGGCCAGCTGCAGGAGGAGCCTGCAGCGCTGGGGAGGGGGGACAACAGGCACCAGAGCCTTGGCAGCCATCGCTCGTATGGCGTAGATGGGGCTCTCTGCCAGCCCCAGCAGTGGCTCCAGGAAGGGAGCAGAGGGACTGTGGAGCAAAAAGGGCACTGTGGTGATGCTGTGGCTGGAGTAAAATCTCACAAGAGCCAGGGTTAACCTCAGCACCATGCAGCCCTTCCCACTGCAGGAACCCTTGGCTGAGGCACAGCATCCCCACTGCCCCCATACCTGCCAGGACCGTCAGCGCCAGGCTGCAGCTGAGCCAAGAGGGTGAGGGTGGCATGGAGTGCAGGGTGCAGGTGGGGCCCCCCTGACATGGGTGTTGTGGCCACCTTGAGCTCTCCGAGCAGCACAGCGCCCAGCTTTGGGTGCTGCCCGAGGAAGGCATGCAGGCTCAGCCCCTCTGATGGGCAGCCATCCCTGTGGCTCCATGGCTGTCCCAGCAGCCGGGACGTGAGGGCACCTGCAGGGACGGAGAAGGCAGTGTCAGGTCCCATCCAACCCCGCCAACCCCCTGCACTTCACCCCACACAGGCTCAAACCTTGGGGGCTGTGGGAGCTCTGTCAGTACTCACTGAAGAGCTGGATGGCCGCGTTCCTCATGGCCCAGCAGGGCGAGCCCAGGCCCTGCAGTGCCAGGGCCATCATGGGTGTGGCATGGCACAGCACTGCCCCGCCCAGCCCCGCCCCGCGGACCAGCGTCTGCAGCACGTGGAGGGCACACACCTGCAGAGAGCACACGGGGCTCAGTGGCACCATGGCCGGGGAAGAGGGTGGGAAAACCCAGGGGAGCCAAGAGGCATCTGCTCCCGGGCTGCTGGGCTGGACAGCACAACCAGAGCTGTGGGTTTTTGCTCAGAGTTCTCATGGTCTCACCCTGGGTACCTGGCACAGATCACCCTGTTCCCTAAGGGGCTCCAGCAGCCAGGAGCACCACACACACCTGTGGGAGGTCGAGGGTCTGGTCCCAGTCCTGTGGCAGTGCCGTGGCAGCCAAGGCCAGCAGTGTCTGGATGCAGCGGGTCAGGAGTGGCCGTGCCTGTGCTGGGGGCTCCCCGCTGACGATGCAGAGGAAGAGCATGGGGAAACCAGCAGCACGGCGTGTGATCGAGCTGCTCCGGGGCCCACTCAGCGCCTCCAAGCCCTGACAGAGAAACAAAATCCACCTGAGATGTGCCTGGAAACCTGTCACTTGGAACCTGCAGCTGCCCTGCCAGGAGGGCACCAGCCCTGCACCAGCATTTCAGCTGCCAGGAGGGTGTTTGCCCCAGGGAGTGGGGACACTGAGAAATGACCCTGGTGCTCCCTGGGGCACATGAGGAACAAGGGGAATGATGAGTACTGTACCTGCTCCAGCACAGCCCGTGGGATGGCCTGCAGCTCTGGATCCAGGTGGTTCAGCAGAGCAGCACAGAATTTGGTGAAGCCCATGCTGCAGCCCTCCACTGCTCCCTGGGGCAGAACAGTGTCAGGCCCAGCACCCCAAAGGCTGCACCCACCAGTCCCCTGTGTCCCCAGAAAACTCTTTGTGAAGGGGAAGAGCAAGTGAGACGACATGATGGTGTGGGGATGTGAGGGGGTCTGGCACTGGGACCCCAGCCAGGGGACTTCCAGCCATCCCCATGTCCTGCCCCAGAGCAGACCCTGCCCCACTGCACTTGCCCTCCCCTCCACCCCAGTATGCCAGGGTGGGGACAGGGCTGGAGGGATGGTGAAGGGCTCAGATCTGCTCTTACCCAGTGCCGGCACCTCAGCAGGATTTCCTGGAACACTCTGGTGGCCATCTGCAGGGTGGGGAGTGGCAGGAGGGGCCCCAACTCAGCAGGCAGTGCTGGGGACAGCAGCAGCTCGGCCAGGCCCCCCAGGAGCAGCCCAATCTCCTGGGAAGAAGAGGAGGGTAAGCAAGACTGGCAGGGAGGAGGAGAAGCTGGGATGGGTGGCAGCAGGGCTGCAAGCCTGGCTCTGCCACAGCAGGGGACTGTCAGTGTCTGGGAAGAAGCTGGGCTCCATAAGGGCAGGCAGGGAGGGGGCTGCTTTTGGGGAGTCTGGTAGTTGCATCCTTCCTGGAAGGGGGCGAGGACATGCATGAGAGCACTGAGGTAAGGACAGAAATTCCCCCATGTTCATCCCCAGAAAGGATGAATGACCCAAGGGAAGGTGAAGCAGTTGCCAGTGTAGGCTGGATGATGAACGGCATGCTTCCACTGCCATGAGGAAGAGTCCCCACCTTCACTGACACCCAGCAGCACGTCAGGATCAGGCTGTGCTCCTCTGACAGCAGGATTGAATCCCCCTCCTCTTCCTCTTGCCCCTGGCCCTTCCCCAGCATGATGAGGGAGCCAATGGCGTTCCCCATCTCTGCAAATGATGGGGCAGCAGCTGCAAAAGGAAAAGCCAGGTCTGAGCAGGGGGGTGCAGGGCAGTGGGAGGGGGATGCTGCTGGGGTTTGGGAGGACCTGCAGTCCCATCAGAATGCACACAAATGGCAATGGCTCCTGCTCTGCCTCGAGCCACACTCAGGAATGCAGCTGCATTTTTCCCACTGCTCTTTTCAAGGCCTGTAAGGACTCTGCCAGCCCCTCCTTTCCCACATGTTCTCATCTGGCAGATGCCTCACTACTTCTGGAAGGCTTTTGCTTCTAGTGCTGCTGTTCTCCCACGGAGTTGAGAAAGGGACCCAAAACCAGGCCCAGCCCCACCATGGTCCCCTGCTAGAGGCACTGAGCCCAAAGCAAGTGCATTCCCCTTGGGCCAGAGGGCTGCTGGGCCAGGAATGACTCTGATGGAGTTCCCAGGGATGGTTCCAAGGGCTGGTTCTGCCCCCATGGGCACACACTCACCTTGCTCATCAGCACTGGGGCCTTGCTGGCTCTGCAGAGCACCCAGGAGAAGGGAAGTGATGTCTCTCACTGTGGTCACGAGGCTGGTGAGGAGCTCCTGCCAGCTCTGCACCAACTCTGCTGCCTGCATGGAGACGGCCACCTCGGGCACCTGGAGCAGGCACCGGCGCAGGGCTGCGATGGCTCCTGCAGAACAGCCCCCTCTGCTCACTGTGGTGTCAGCACAGCCCTGGCTCTCCCGCCTGGGCCCACGGCTGACAGGGTTCAGGGGCAGGGGAACGAACAGGGCTCTGGGTCAGGGGTGTGCAAGGCAGGGAGAGAGCCAGAACAGGGAAACCAAGGCAAGGATGTGGCACCAGCAACGAGCTGTGGCCTGAGTCCTGCCATGATTCTGGCCTGTTCCAGTTCCCAGGCAGCTGCTGCAGGAGCTGCTCCCTGCCCTGCCCAGCTGGGGCCGTACCATGCATTGGTGCTGTGGCTGCAGCCTGCAGCAGGTCCTGGCATGCCACCTTGTACTGGGCTTGCAGCACATGGAGAAGGTGCTGGGCGAAGCACAGCCCTCGGCTGGGCAGTGTCAGGGCTGCCTCAGCCTCCAGGGACAGGCTCTTCATGGTGCCACTGTCTGACCTGAGGCAACAGGCAGATCCTGCTATGAGTACAGGGAATTTCCTGCCCATCCTGTGCTATGCAGCTCCTTCCTCCCTTGGTGCAGACTCCTGTACCTCAACCCTCCCCAGCTTTCCACTTCAAGGCTATTGCAAACCCCATCTATGACCACAGACTGGTGAGGCACCAGTGCTGCCAACACACTCTTGGAGGGTCCTGTGCCACTGCAGGGAGAGGGAGGGGGATGCCAGGAGCTCATACTTCTGCAGAATGGTCTTCATCAGCACAGCTCCAGCTTCAGCCTCCTGCACTCGGGGGCTGCCCAGGGTGTCCTGGGCCAGCTGGAAGAGAGCCAGGGCAATGGGCTCGGGGAATGTGGCAGGGAAGTAGCGGACAAGCAGTTCTGAGGCCAAATCTCTGATCTGCCAGGACAGAGAAGACATGGGGAAAAGTGGGACATGGGAGAATGGGAAGAATGGTGGGCTACCCAGCTGAGCCTTGGCTTTACAGGACTCACCTCGTTAGTGCTGTCCTGCAGGCAGCTCAGCAGCGCCAACAAATTGGGCTGGGAGAAGAAGTCCCAGCAGCCGCTCTGCCTGGCGTAGCTCAGCAGTGTGGCCATGGTCCCTGTGATGGGGACACGGGGCGGTGGGATGGCATTGGCTGGGAGTATCCCCACAGCTGCGGGTGATACTCCAGGTAGCTTGCCTGTACTCACGTGGGGGCTGGCCCTTCTTCCTGTCGGGGCTCCAGGTGTCTGTGCAGGTCTCCAGAACAGCGGCCAGGAGGAGCAGAGCCGTCTTCTTCCTCTGGTAGTTGGAGGCCGGGCTGAGTGAGGCGATGCTGAGCTGCAGCAGCCATTCCACAAAGCCTGTGGACAGAGAGAACGGCAGCGAGGGATGCCGATGTGGATCTCCCAGGGCTGTGGTGAAGGTGCTGGGTGGCCGCCTCACCTACAGCCTGGGCCAGCTGCTCAGCGCCCTCGCCCGGCCCGGAGCGTGGCGGCGCCTTCCCCCGCAGGCGGGCCAGCGAGCTGTCCCGCAGCCGCACCAGCGCCTTCCGCACCGCCGCCTGCAGCAGCTGACGGAACGAGGAAGAGTCGCAGTTGAGGTTGAGGGGCAGGAACTCCCGCAGCAGCTGCAGCTCGGTGCCCGAGAGGGGCTGGTTGGTGTTGGGGCTGCAGCAGAGCAGAGCCAGCGCTGCCAGCCGAACGCCCTCCTCGCGGGTGCCCAGGCAGAGGGAGAGCCGCTCCAGCGCCTCATCCCCCAGCGGGAGGGCCCCTGCCACACTCTTCTGTGCCTTCAGCAGTGACACCCAAGCCCGGAGTGACGTCGTGTCCTGGCCAGCAAACTGGGCGGCCAGCAGTGCCTGGGTGGCCGGGAGCTGCCGCAGGGTCCAGGTGAGGAGGTGGTTGGCAGCGTTGCTCTGCAGGATGGGGAGGGGAGAACAGAGGGCCTGGGAGAGCAGGGGGAGCCAGCACAGTGCCCAGTGCTCTGCCAGGGCCTCCTCTGTGCCCTGCTGCCTGTCCCGCCACTCGCTGCACTGCTGCTGCACCAGGACCTTGTAGACCTCGGCAGCAGCAGGACACAGGTGGTTGGTGGAGAGGCAGCTCAGGAGATGCTGTGGCAGGTCCGGGTAGGCATCCAGCACCTGGGAGAAAAGCAGGTGATCCTCATCTCCCTGTCAGGCTGAAAGCTGCATTTGGGGGAAAGACAGATGGGTACAGGCCACACTGCAGTCACCCCTGGCACTGAGCATCTCTGGGACCTCAAAGCTGCTTTTGCTGGGCACTGACAGGCAAAGCTTCCCTTCCCACTGGCACTCCTCAGGGATGCACTGCTGTAGCTCACTACCCCAGGGATGCTAAAATAGCCCCTCTGGGTGGGAAGGCTCCCTGCCCACAGAGCTGAGCTGGGTAGAAGGTGGCAGCAAGTGGACAGAGGCTGTGCCACCTCAGCAGCAGAGCCAGCTGACACCAAGATTCCCCATACCTTGCCTTCCCTACCTGCTGGCTGCCCATGTAGGGGACGATGGCACACAGGGGCACGTATCTTGCTTTGATCTGCCATGGCATTGAGACCACCCTCTGCAGCATCTGTTGGTAGAGGGGTCTCTCCTGGTCCTGGAAGTGCTGGCACTCCAGGTGGTAGATCTCCAGGAGCAATCGGAAGGAGCTGTGGATGAATTCAGACACACCTTCCACCTGTGGGAGAAGACAGCAAACAGGGGGTTAGAGTGGGCTCCCTCTCCTGTCTTGCTGTCCTGTGGCAGGTGAAACACTAGGACATGGCCCTTTAGAGCCTGTGTGTGACAAATGCCACAGTCTCAGCAGTGTGACTGCCCCTGCCCTAGCAGCTGCAGGCAAGGGAGTGTATTTTGCTGATGGAGGTGAAGCAGGCAGGGATGTGTTATGGGCTGGGGACAGCAGCTGAGCCAGGTGAAGGAAGAGCTGTTCCTGGCTGCCACATTAGGGCCCTTTGGCACCGTGTCCTTACCGGGGTCTCAGCGTTGTTCCACAGCAGCTGGGTGACCTCCTGCAGCAGCTCAGTGTCCTGGGCCAGGATGTGGGTCCCCATCAGGTGCCAGAGAGCAGCCAGGCCCTCCCGCAGGCGCTGCAGCCACAGCACACAGGCTGCCAAAACAGAGAGCTCTGCTGCAGCCCTTGCCACGGACTCACCTGCTCCAGAGCCAGCACAGGCTGTGGGCTTAAGTGTGCAGGGGCAGCAGTTCCCCTGTCAGGTACACAAGACCCCAGGAGGGTAAGTGTCCATTGGGCTGGAACAGAAATTAATACCAGTTTCCAAACCAGCGACCAAGACCCAGAAAAGCATCTTCCCTGGGAGAAGATGAAGCACACAGGACTCTGTGCATCACGAGCACAGTGAACCTTTCAAACCTCCCCACCATGGCAGGGTCACAGTCTCCTACCTTGGAAGCAGTAGTAGTGGCAGTCCTTCTGCTCCCTGGTGAGGGCACACACAGCAGGGAAGAGCATGTCCAGCAGCAGGCAGGCCTGCAGGGCAACAGCAGCTCAGGGAGCAGGCAGGCACAGCATTTCCAGGGAGAAAACCCTGCCATAAGACAGGCAAGGAGAGTGCTGCCTGGTTCTTCTGCTCTTACAGAGCTCACCTCTACTCCCTGCCTGGAAGTCCTCAGCTTGTGAGGACTTGGGAGAGGCTAGAGGTGGGCAGAGCTGAGGCTGTGCTCTGCAGGGACAGCCCTAGGTTTATGCCATGGAAACACAGGGTGAACACTGCTTTGCTTGTGTAGGGGCTTTTGGCACCACTGTGTTTCACAGACCCCCAGGAAAGAGAAATCCCTGCTTGGAAGTCTGTGGAAAATGCAGGCTCCATGGCTAACTGGCTGTGCTCAGCAGGATGCATGGAGCTGCTGGTGTGGAGGGGTGCAACCTGGCTTCATCCCCAAGGATCCACAGGCACCACAGGCAGCTGCCAGCCCTCTGCAAGGGTTCCCTCAAGCCCTGTCTGCCAGGTTTGAGCTCTCCTACCTTGTGGGGGAGTCCCTCCAGCTGGCAGCTGAGGATGTCCATCTTGCAGCACGTCAGCAAACCTCTGGTGAGCACCAGCTTCTCCAGCCCGTCTGGTTCCAGGACAGGGGGCACATCCACCACCAGCTCCCCAAACTTCAGCTCCCCAGTGCCTGCTGGAAAATGGCTGCACTGGATGGAAGGAAGGTGGCAAAACCAAATGCTGCTCTGACAGCAACTGCCATGGCTCATTCCAGAGTGTCCATGGGAGGTAGCTGGAGACAGCTGGAGCTCCCAGACCCCGAGAGACAGGCACAGCAGCAGAGCCCAGCTTGGCACCAAAGTCTGTCCCCTGACACCCAAACATGCCTGTCACCCTTTGCCAGAGGCTGTCCCCAGCTCAGGATGGAGCACGCACCTTGGCTGGGGAGCTGGAACAGGGTCAGCAGAGCACTGGCCCCATACTGGGGCTGGGGGGCCGTGTTCACCAACATGCTCAGTGCTGTGCCTGCCAGCAGCCTCGTGTCCTTGTTCAGGGCCTGGACTTGCAGGGAGGCAAAGGCACAACTCAAAACACCATTTAAGCCCAACCACATTTAACTGCCCCTGCAAGAATCTACATGGGGTCTCTCAGCCATGCCAGACACTGGGCTGTCCCTGCAGGCTTGCCTTGGGGAGGGGAATGGGGAAAGCACCCGGGAAGGACAGCACTGCTCTGCTCCTTGGGACAGGCAGCTCCATCCTTCCCAGGGCTGTACACACCTTTCCCCAAGCCACCTCCAGCAGCAGTCCCAAGAGGCTCTGCAGGGTCTCACTCTTTCCTGATGTGCTCCACACCAGGGGTGCCACATCCTTTGGCAACACCTGGAAGACCTGGAGGCAGGCCTGGAGAAGCAGGAGGTGCCACAGGGATGATCAGTATTCCTTACCTCTGAAAAAGCAGCAATGCCCCAGGAACAGCCATTCAAAGCAGCTCAATGTGTCACATCCCTCTGGACATAGCTGCCGGTGCCCAGCCAGTCCTTACAGGTACTGATCCTTCCCTGGCTCCCCAGTGTGGCTCTCACCTTGATGGCCAGGTAGCCCCAGGTGCTGCCAGGTGCAGGCTGGCCCTGCAGCACCCAGCGCAGGGTGCTGGCCAGGCGCTGCAGCAGCAGGGACAGGTTCTGCCGCCAGTGCTGCCGGCCCAGGCTGCTCTCCTCCAGGAACATGGACACTGCAGGCAAGGGGAACATCAGCCCCCAGCCTCCTGCAGCCAGCCCTGCTCCCAGCTCAGCCAAGGGCTGTGCTGTTGGTGAGTGAGGTAAGAACAGGGCTGGGATGCAGGGGATGCTTTGGGTTGTCTGGTTTCCAGCTGGGGGTGGGCAGAGCTGGGTGCTGCTGGGACCTCTGATGGATCTGGCTGTGACCCGCTCCCCTCCCAGGAGCACAGAGGACCCAGTTTGGGTTGGCAGGAAGTGTTCTGTGCACTGACAGTGTGAGCTAGGAGAAAACCTCGGAAGGTAAGGAATAGATGCTGACCTGACTGAAGGTCCCCAGGAGACAGCACCTGCAGAGAAAGAAGGATAGTTTTTCCTCTGTGACAACATGCTGGGGCTCAGTCCCCAGGGATGAGCAAAGGGCTGGTGTGATAGGCAGCCACATGTTGCCAGCTGCAACCAAGGGCAAATCCCCAGAATGGTGGGAAGTGAAGTGAAGGACTGGAGGCAGCCCAAACCAGGAGGTCCCTGTGACACATGGTCTCCAGCTAAGTCCCTGTGAAAGCCAGTGCCACTGCACAGCTGGGGTTCTCTCACCTCTCCCTGCAGTACCAGGCCAGCCAGCAGCGTGTCCACCTCCTGGGCCAACAGGGCTTCCTTCCCCACTGCCAGCTGGGTCACCATCTGCCAAGAGACACCCCAAGTCAGCTGCTCTGCCCAGACCCCTGGGAAATACCAGCTGCCAAGTGCTACTGGGGGAGCCTGTAGCAACTCTGAGCCCCTTGGCTGGTAAGGATGCCAGAAAGCCCCAGAGCTGTGCCAGGAGTGGGCAAAGCCAGCCCAGCCGATTGCCTTACAGACCTGTTCCAGTTTCTGGAAGGAGCTGGAGCTGCTGGTTGCCTCCATCTGGAAAGCCAGGACACAGCGGAGCAGGGGTCGTGCCTCTGCCTCACCCAGCACCTGCAGACCCTCGCTCAACACCCGTGTCAGCTGGAGAGCCTCCTCCAGGTGCTTCTCTTTGCATCTTTTGGCAGTACTCCTGGAACAGGATAAGGACAGGGGTGAGGATACCCGGGATCTGGGACTGGGGTGCCCCAGCTTGCGATGCTCCTCTCTCCCAGCTGCACTCGGCACTGCACTGGAGCGAGGACAGAAGGACGGCGCGGGGGAGAAAGATACACGAAATCCTCAAAGTTCAGCGCATGCAAGCCTTTGGTGGGGCAGAAGGGCTCGAAAAAACCTAAAAACTGCAGTCCTGCTGCTACTGAGCAGGCTGGAGGGGAATGGGGGGCTCGAGCGTGGCTGGAACCCCTCGCTGGGTACCGATCTTCTCACACCCCTTTCCTTCCTCCCTCCCGACCCGCGCCCGGGGCATGCACGGGCGCTCCACACCGGGGCTTTCCCGCTGCGCCCGCCACCGGGAGATACCTGGAGCTCCCTCCCTGGTGCCCGCCTTCTTACCCCGCGAAGTGCCGCAGGCAGCGCAGGCAGGACAGCACCGTGGGGGCGAGGTCCCGT
>JBBMKD010000044.1:5525566-5543931 GCA_037834095.1 Argya squamiceps | reverse complement strand
TGAGGAGGCATATATCGAGGTAAGGCGGCGGGGCCGGGCATAAGCCCGGGAGGTTCCGCTCCGCCGCTCCGCGGTGGGCTGGGATCCGCCCGGCAGGGTCGGCCCGCGGCCGCTGCCCGCTGCAACCGCGGCTGCGGGTCGAAGTAGCGCTGGGGCGGCCCCTCGGTCTCCTGCCCCTCCTGCGGCGTCAGCTGTCAGCGCTCTCCCACCGGCCCTGGGCCGGGGGCTGCCCGGGCTGCCCGTGGCTTTGCACTGCTGGCCCCGAGCTGAGCCGCCACTCCTGGTGTCCCAGCGGGACATTGCAGTTGTCTTTCTCTTTGTAGAGCTTGGAGAAAATCATCCAGCGAGACTTCTTTCCCGATGTGGAGAAGTTGCGGGCACAGAAGGACTATCTGGAGGCTGAGGAAAACGGCGACTTGGAGAAAATGAGACAAATTGCTATCAAGTTTGGCTCTTCCTTGAGCAAATCGTTGAGGGACACACCTGTACCTTGTAAGAACTGGCTCTGTGGGGCATGAGGGCTTTGCATCTGATGTTGCTGCTCTGCTTTATCTAACTTTGTGCAGGCAGTGCTTCTCTTAAAGATTCAAGGTTGATGTTGCATGAGAGCTAAGGTACCAGTTTGAGCAGTTGCCAGTGTCTGGTGGCTCATGCTGAATTTCTCTTTGATGCTTTGGAAAAAGCAGCCTTTTAATAACCATTCCTTATAGGCATCTTTTGCCAGGTTCCTGCTCCCTAGGGAATGCTATGTGCTCTCTACTACGAGAAATTCTAAGCTTTTTGTTTTGAATCCTTATTTTAGTTTGTGGTTTTAGGGGTTCTTGTTGTACCTACAGACATTTGAGGTTTTCATGTATTGGGGACAGAAGGTGTGGGAAGCTCGTGGTTGTCAGAGGTTCCCACAGCAGGTATCCACTGTTCTGTTTTATGTTTTCTTTCACTTCCAGTTCAGGTGTTTTTTAAAGCCCAGCCCCTGCAGTGGGTTTGGGTAAGTGGCTTTCTTGTGACAAAGGGCACATGTCACCAGGTGGTGTCCCTTCCTCCCCTGCTGCAGGTGCTGGCCCTGGCCTGGGCTCAGTTTGATCTGCTGCTGCTTTTGTTGGCAAAAGGAGGGTGTAGGGTGACAAATATACTGGGCTGTGGCTCTCCTGGGAATTTTTCCAGCAGGAGAAAACATCTTGGATGAGGCCAAAATCTTGTTTGGAGGTTGAGACAGAGTTGAATAGAACATTTTGGAGTTTTTTTCACAAGTTTTTAATTTAATTGTTGTTCTGTTGATATGCCTTCTGTAACTCGTTTGGTACATGATCTTTACAGCAAATCCTGTTGTGTGCTCCAGTAACCAGGTAATTTTTTTTTATGGCAGATGTTACCCCAGCCACATTTGAAACCCCAGAAGTGCACCCAGGTGGCCTTGCAGCAGGAAATAAACCTAAAGCTGGCATCAAGACTGCAGAGGAAGGTAGGAGAATTATGTTTCTCTGGCTGAATTCTTCCAACAATAAACTGTCTGCCAGCAGCTGGGCACTTGTACGTTTCACCTTTAAAATAAATGGCTGTAAATGCCATGAAAGGGTTTATGGAAAGTTGGTTGTATGTGTTCCAAACCTGATTTATTACTGCACCACTCTGTGTGGATGTGTTTCTTTGAGCAAGCTTGGTGTCAGTTTTTGGTGTGTCTGTGGGAGGTTTGCTGCCAGGAGGGTTAAGAGGTAGCTACAGTGCTCTCATGGAAAGGGAGGCATTAACCTTCCTCAGGCTTCTTCCCTTCTCTTGGTAGGAGAAGCAGAAAAAGATGATAAAGATGCTCTTCCCAGCCTGGACACGTTCTTGGCCAAGCACACGAGTGAGGATAATGCTTCCTTTGAGCAGATCATGGAGGTGGCCAAGGAGAAGGAGAAGGTCAAGCACGCCTGGCTGTACAGTGCAGAGGAGGAGTACACCCGGGTAGGGACCTGCCTCAGCTCTGTCCCTGCTCTTGGAGCACTGCAGGAAATACCATTTCACTGTCTCTGCTAAGCCTCAGATTCCTGGGTCCTGTGACTGTTCTTTGCTTCCTTGTGCACTCCTGTTTTCTCCCCTTCTGTCACACAAGAACAGTGTTGACTTAGACTTGATGAGGCTTTTTCTCTTCTGAAAGCTTTGAGACTGCAAAGCACTGCACAGAGTGCAGGTATTGCTGTCCTCTTCTGTAAGCAGCAGCACCAGGGAGAGCAGCTGAGCACAGTTCCTCTTGTTTGTCCATCAACTCTTCATTATTTGCTGTTTGATTGTTTGACTTATCTCAGTTTTCAGTTTCTGTTATCAGTAATAACCCACTCAGCTGCTGAAGCAGAACTGTAGGAGCATGGCTGGCTGTGCTGCCTTCCTCAGCTGCCTGCAGGGGAGGTCCAAGAGCTGTTCTGGGCCTGCCTTGTCAGTCTTTAACCAGCACAGTGAGCAGCTGGCACAGATATGTCATTGATGGATGGGGGATGCAGTGCCTTTTAATGAAGTTTGGCACTGACATATGGGTGCTTGCTGCTGTTGTTTTGAGGGAGTGTTATTTTTTTATCCCAGCTGTCCCTCAGAGTCTGTTACATGCCTTATGCAAACTGTTCTAGGGCAGGTGGCTGAGCTTGTGACTGAGCTTTCCAAGTTGTGTCTGCCTGAATAAAAGATTGCAGGAAGCTGCTTCAGACTTTTTTTGATTTTCACCTTTTAATTTTTTTTCCATTGCCCTTTCAGCGACAGAATGAAAACCTGGCACTTCCCTCAGCTGAGCAGCAAGCTCTGGAGAACGTGAAGGCTGGGCTGGATACCTGGGAATACACAGCTCGAAACACCCTCATGTATTATCCAACAGGTGAGGCATTGCTTCTGTGTGGGCTGGCTCCAAACAGTCCTTGCAGCATTTCTGTATGACACTGAGCAGCTCTTACAGGTAGTGCTGTGCTTTTTTTTCTGTAAAGTTGTTTTTAAGGAGTGGTTTTTTTTTCCTTGGCCTCTGATTCCAAGGTTTGATCATGTTCTGTTTGCCATTGAAAAGCTCATCTGTATTATAGAAGTACTTGTTTTCAGCAGCCAGAGCTCTTTCCTGGTCTCTCTTCATGAGCACTTGTCTTCATTCATTGTTTTCCTCTGCTCAAAGAATCCTCCTTGGACTTGTTAGTCTGTTTGTTGCTGTAGAAAAAAATATATTTTTGTAAATGTGGTTTTCTTTTTTGGCTAGAAATGTACAATTGATAATTTCTGTGAACCAGTGAAGTAGAGAAATGAGCCCTTTTTAAAATGACATTTGGTTTTTCTAGGTGTACCTGATGAGAGTGATATCTTCAAGAAGCCCAGGGAAGTTGTGCATCGAAACACCCGTTTTGTGAAGGACCCTTTTAGCCAAGCTGTGAGCAAATCACAGCTCCAGCAAGCTGCAGCCCTCAATGCTCAGGTTGGATAATTTTACTTCTTACTGGTTAGGCTTTGCCCTCTGGTGTGGTTCATCCCCCAGGAGAACTGTGTGTGTGTGCTGGATATGGCTGACTCTCACCTTTCTCCACATTTCTTTTTTATTTCAGTACAAACAGGGCAAAGTGGGACCCGATGGGAAAGAACTGATACCCCAAGATTCTCCAAAAGTCAATGGGTATGGATTTGTGGCTACCCCCTCTCCTGCCCCAGGTAAGAGGGTTTCCTTATTTCTTCTGCTTTAAGAGGACTATTACTGCACTTACTTTGATGCTCTGTTCAACACTAGGGTGTCATTACAGGGTTAGATGAAGAGGTAAAACCTTGTGCCAGCTGGATGCAGGGCTTAAATCCTAGTCCAGTACACCAGTAGGAGAAGTCACACTGCACCACGAGCCTTCTGAGCAAGTTGCTGTGCCATTGCTCAGGAATTATCTAGTTATGGGGTACTTTCAGTTAGAACAAACTGATTATTTTTCTTTGAGTTGAAACATGGTATCTGAATTTGTAGCTGTTCTGCCCCAGCCCTGCTGTTTCCTTGTGCTTTATGTGGTTATGCCAACGCCTGAACCTACTGGGGCTTTCCCTCTGGGAAACCTGCAGGTGGCGTTTGGAGCACCTCCTTTCTCCATCATAAAATGCCTTTTCCAAACCCTGGACGGTGGCATTTTCAGGCCAGAGACTTAATCAGGCTCCTAGAATCCTTTCTACACCTGTTAGACAGGGTGCAGTCAGTGTTTGGTACAGGCTGCCCCTGAGGTGGTTGGAGGGTGCAGTTGGCTGTTACATGTTCCTTAACTCCTCTGCCTGTTTTCTTACTTTTAAAGAGTTTCCCGTGCTGAAGGAGTTTTCATACAGCAGCAGAGGGGAGGATTAGTACTGTAGAGGGAAAAATGAAAGCATCACTAATCAAAAGCTTAGCAAATGGGAAAATAAAGGCATGGAAAGGGTGGTGCTTGGTTGTAACCAAGAGGGTGACACAGCTACAGGCAATCCCTTTTAATGGGAGCCACATGTTACTGTTCACACTGGCTGTGATTTCCTCTGCAGTGGTGGGGCTCCTTTGTTGATGAATTTGCTGCATTTCCTCATTTCCTTCTCTCTCTCTCTTTTTTTATTTGGTGGTGAATAAATAGTCACATTAGTCAAATGTCCTGCATGGGCATAACATGTTGGATTTGTTTTCAGGTGTGAATGAGTCGCCTTTTATGACATGGGGTGAAATTGAAAGCACCCCTTTGCGTCTGGAGGGCTCAGAGAGGCCTTATGTGGACAGAACACCTGGACCAGCTTTCAAGGTATTTCATGTCAGCAAGTCAGCATGACATTCTTTTCTGAGGGGGAAAACTAGGAAGGGAAAGGCAGGTGGGTAAGTGATAGATTAACATGGAGTGTGACACATCACTGGGTGGTGTTCCCAGTCCTTGAAATTAATCATCTAGTTTGTGCTTGGAGGGTGGAGGTGAGCATGGATCCACGTGAAATCTTCTTGGTGGAGCTACCTGAGGTGGAGTACACACTGCTGGCAGGAAAATGATTCTGCATTTGGTGGTGGGCCCAGACAGGGGGGCTTTCAGAGGTAGCTGAAGACACGCTCAATTTTTCTGATTTTAGTGTGTGAATAGATCGAAGTTTTAGCATTTCCCTCTGTCTTTATCTACTGGCTGTTGCAGCCTGAGGCAGGTATATCAGCTGAGAGTAGAAAAGACATTCTGACTTTGCTAATGGCACCTAACCCTGCATGCTACTTGTCTCCTGCTGGTGTCTTTGAATGTGAGCTGTCTGAGGCTCTTAGTTTAAGAAAGGTGTAATTTGATGTATGTGCCTCTGTTTTGTCAGACTCCAAAGGCCTTGACTGGTTCTCCTGCTGTTTAGCAATGTCTGTGTATGCCTGAGAGCTGGCTGGCTACAGGCCAGGCAAGACACAGGTGACATTGTTTGTCTAGGAGAAACAGCAGGAGGAAATGCCAGAGGTAATGGCTGCTTCCTTGACTGGACTGGTTTTACAATTTTTGTTACTTGCTAAGGCAGGCTGAAGGTCTCTGTGTCCTCTCTGGCTTTTACACAGCAGCAGAGAGGTGCAGGCTGACCCCACTTCTCCCTGCTTTAGATCCCTGTACATGGAAATCCAACTTTGAAGGTGCTTTGACTCATTTTTTCAGCACTCTTGAGTGCCTTGGCAGGTGACCTGTGTGATGCATTTTTAGATCCTGGAGCCCGGGCGCCGTGAGAGGTTGGGACTCAAGATGGCCAATGAAGTGGCAGCTAAAAACAGAGCAAAGAAGCAGGAGGCACTTCGAAAAGTGACAGAAAACTTGGCCAGGTGAGACTCCTGTTCTGACAGCAGAGCTGGGGCTGGGTATTATCTGAGGAGATGTAAAACAGCACATATAGAAGGGGACGAGTGATGGTAAGGAAGGACACTGGAAGCAGAAAGAGGTACATTTGGACTGAAAGTTTTTATAAATTAAAAATCTGGAATTTAAAAAACTTAATTCCTGAGGGAAAGTGGCTGGTGGCTGTCCCTGACACTCTTTGTCAGCATTACTGCTCTGCCCTACAGCCACCCAGTGATGCCTCTGGATCAGTGTCTTGCCTCATTGCAAAGAGGAGACATGATAACACTTGCTTGGGGAATCACAGGAAGGACAGAATGGGCTCAAAGGAAACATCAGGCAGTGCCACTCAGGTTTGGGAGGGATGTAGGAGGTTTTTCTGTCACTTGTTTCTCTCTCTAGAGAGACAGGCTGCGTTTACCTGCAGGCAGAATGACTTACTGCTCTGTGGGGGGAACTAATGTAGGGAGGCAATATTGCTTTTCCAGATAAAGGCAGATTATTTACTGTAATATCTCTTAAAACTGTTTATTCTCTTTCAGCCTTACTCCAAAAGGACTAAGCCCAGCAATGTCACCAGCTTTGCAAAGACTTGTAAACAGGACTGCAAGTAAATACACTGACAAAGCCCTGCGAGCCAGCTACACTCCCTCCCCAGCCCACACAGGAACTCCTGGTTACAAGACCCCAGCCAGTGGGCCTCAAACCCCCCAGAGCACCCCACAGCCCAGGACAGTATCTCAGACACCAGTATCTCAGGATACCACATCCATCACGGACAATTTGCTGCAGCTTCCCAAAAGAAGAAAGACATCTGATTCCTCCTGAACATTCCAATCACCACCAAGGTGATAGTGATCTGGCTGTGCCCAGTGAGCTGTGGACTGGTTACTGGAAACTGGGAAATGGAGATAATTTCTTAAAGATATATTTCTGTTTTTAAGAGAGACGTGCATTTAACTTTGTTTCTGTACAGCTGTGTCTGTTTCTGAAGTGGGGTAAGCCTTTCTAAAAGGCTGACCTGGACTTGGCTCCAGCTTGTCAAATGTGTTTGAGTTTGCAGAATTTTAGAGAGGTTCTCTGTAACTTCACTTTAAACTGATGCAGTTCACAAGTTTGACTAACTTTGGGATCTTGTTAAGACCAGCATTCTTTAAGAGGACCCCATTTCCTCCTTCACTCCTTACACTTTGCAGAATGGGATTTGCCTTGCTGCTTTTGCTCGGGCTTTTCTTCTGCAGGTTTTGGCCTTGCCCTGTTCTGCAGCTGGCAGAGGGAAGGGAACAGATTTGTGTTGTAGCTGCTCTGTGTGTGACTCCAGAGAGTTGATGATCACAGTGCAGGGGCCAGAGACAGTCCTGTGTCATCCACCAGGATGACAGTGCCATTCTGAAGGACAGAAGGGGTACTTCTGGTAGCCACACTGGGGCTTTTGTTTGGTGTTTTCCTCCCATTCTTTGAAACTTTTGACTTTAGTTTCTATAATTGGCCAAGAAAGGAAAAGCAATTTTAACCACACATAGCCTGCACTCAGTGCTGTGGTTGCTGCATATGAGCTGACCTTTGTGTGTGGGATGAGGCCTTGTGTGGTGTGATCCAGCCTGGGCAAGCACCGTGCACCCTTTAGGAGGAAGCAGCTGTAGCCACATGTGGTGCACTTCTTGCAGCACACCTGAGCACAAGACAGCATGTGTAACACTTGGCAGTGTTGGCATTTGCTATAGTCAGGTGATGTTTTACTGAGGGAACATCCATGGAAACTCCTACCCAGCAACTTGCAGCCTTCTCTGAGGTTTGTGGCGTTGGGTGCTGTGTTTGTCTTGGTGGAGGGGTTCCTTTTATGTGGTTTCCTCTGCTACTTCCAAAACTCGTGTCTCTGACTGTGAAAAACCCTAGGGACTGAGTTTTTATAGTGCACCTTGTAAAATAAATTGATCAACATGGCATTGCTAGGAATCATGAGTCAAAAATGAGTATTTTTTACCTTTTCAGTCCAGAAATACTTGAAGGCTGTGTTTTTTCTTTGAGCAAAGAAACTATTCTCAGGTAGTTACGAATTAATGTAAAAGGAGTGCATTTAGTAAAGTTTTCATGCTTTCAGAATTGTTCTTTAAGGACTGAACTGACTAAATATAAACCAAGTTCTTAGATAATTTCAAACACTAATTATTTATTTGGTAGTGAAATGCTTGTCTCCATTAGGCACAGGACCTCTGTTAGGTACACAGGCAGAGGGTCAGACCCTGGCCTGCAGTTTGGGTCACTGAGCAGACCAGGAGCAAGGAGTGGATTCCTGCCCATTTGTGGGTGCAGCAGCTCCTCTGGGTGTGGGATGCACAGAGCAGCTGAGCAGCATTCGAGGGACTGCAGATGGGGTGTTCACATGGATCAGGAGTGGGATGTGGCATCTCTGCTGCAGCATCTCAGACTGCCTGTGCTCATACCAAGGTGTAGCTGGAATAAGACAGGAATGTGGTAACTGAGGGTGGTTAGTTCCACATTGTGCAATTCATGCTTAAAAGCAGACTGCATTAAATATCCTGTGGATGGTGTTGGTTTTGTGTTTGCCCTCAAGTGAATTAACCTAACAGCCACACTGAAATCACAGTCTTGGTTCTGCCACACTGATGGGCCTTCACATGTTTGTTGGAAATGGAACTTATTTTCAGTTACATGCTGTAAAGCTGGATCTCTTGAAAGGGCTGTAGTGCTCTTCAGATTGGCTGTTCCTGTAATGCCTGCTGTAATGTCTGTTCTCTGCTTCCTGCTGCAGTTCAGCCCCTGCTATCTGTAATTAGTGAATCAGTAAATTCTTCATTGCCAGATATTTTTGCTGCTGTAGCAGTGGCAGATAATGTGCCTTACAGGGCCAAATCCAGTGTGAAAAAACATCCTGGTTCTTGATGACTGATGATTTTTTTTCCTCCCATTTTCAGCAGGTTATTTTTTTTTAGCTGTTGCAATATATCTGCATTTTCCTATGTGCATGGCCCAAGCACACTTGCTCCCTCAGCCATAATAGCACCTGGAGCTCTCCTGAGGCTGCAGAGGTGGCTGGCAGTGAGCAGTGGTGGCCCCAGGCCTCTCCTGGGTGGCCAGGCTGGCTGTGGTGTGTTACTGAATGCTTGGGAGTCGTGGTTGGACCTGTGTCCACTTGGTGTGAACACTGTCACAGCCAGAGGCTCTGGGGGCTTGCTGTGTGCAGCCTGGGCCTTGGCTCCTTGTCCCAGGGAGGAAAGAAAATGGGAGACCACAGGAGATTCTTGTAAGTCTGATTACTGAGCCCCAAGCTGGTTCTCTGAGCCCTAAGCTGGTTCTCTGAGCCCTTCACCTTCAGGACCAGGAGCCTCTCCCTGGCCCAGGGGTAACCATCTCTGCTATGGTGCAGGGGCTGCAGCTTTTCACCCATGCAAAAGCAGGTTCCAGTAAGGGAACTGATTATTTAGGTCAAAAGGGAAGCTGTGGTTGGAGCTACTTTGTTGTTTTGGATGATTGGGCTATTTCTCTGCAAAGATAAAGGAAATGGGTGCACTCTCTCAGGGGGGCGGGAAATGGAGCAATTCTCAGTTCCTCATTTTTGCACGTGTTGCCTCCCTCCCAGCTCACAGCTGCTGGCCTAACAGCAGCTGGTTGTGAGCCCCAGCTCAGAGTCAGGCCAGGGCCAGAGGTGGGTTCAACCACCCTCACCATGAGCCCCTTTCCCCCTCCTCTCTGACCTGGCACAATCTGGGGCAATGGACACCTCTCACCCTTCCCTTTGGTGCTGCTGGGCCTTTCATTGCTCAGGGTGCTGAGGAGCTGCAGAGCACTTGGCTGTGCTCCAGACCCCCTTTTTCAGAGCTGGGGGTGCTCTGGGACCTGGCATGGGGGAACAGGGCCTGCCTTGCCTGGGGACAAAAGCCAGGGGTGAGCAGCCTGGGCCCTGCTCTCATCATAGGATATTTATTTATGCAGCACCCTGCATGTTGTAATGCCCAGGCCCTGGGCTGAGTAAGGATACCCTGGGTGAGTCTGGGGTTGGCCTAGGAGGGAGGCTGTGCTGCAGGAAGCCAGGCTCAGAACAGTCTGTCCCCACAGCATCCCATGGGAGGAGCAAAGCTCGGGGAGTCTGGAGAATGTTGTCATACATTGTTTGTTGTTTGTGCTGGAGGATGTTGTCATACTTGAGGTCCCCACAGGCTCATGGATCATGACAGTGTTTGGCAGCACGTGAGACTGGGAAAGTGGGTTTTGGCCTAAATCTTCAGGCAGTGCCCCGCTGCTTGTGACGCACTCCAGCGGGTCCCCGAGGACGTTCCTGGCCACACAGGGCTCCTGAGGCAGCTCCTGAGACCTCCAGGGCTCACAGCTCCAAGCTCACACTTGCTGCTACCTACCCCAGCTCCAGGGAGCTCTTGACAAGCACCAATTTCCCCTCCCATGTTGAACTGCACGTTTAGGTTTGGAAGAAGCTCCTCCCTGGGGCTACTGGCCTGAGCACAGCAACAGCTCTTGGGGGGACAGAGGCTGTGAGTGCTCAAGAAATCCCACAGAAGCCCCTGTTCCCTGCCTGCAGGTTGGCAGCTGACCCATGGGGCAGTCAGTGACTGAGGGGGAGCAGGAGCCATGAGAGAGCAGAAGTAGCTGTACATCCATCAGGAAACCCCTGGAGAAAAGTTTGCTGCTGGGTCTACTGAGTAATTGGTATTAACTTAGAAATAAGGAGTGGGTAAAATTGGGTCAAAATGGTCCTTATTGGATTGCGATGTTTTATTTGAGAACTACAAGTTGTAGCAAAAGAGTAGAAAACACCTCATTGTAAATATTAAAATATATAAACATTTCCAAGGCAGCTGCCCAGGTTTTGACTTTGAATAGGTTATACTAAAAGCTGGAATTCCCTGCAGAGGAAGGTGACAGCTCCCTGCTGGCTGTGGGTCAACTGTTGTGTCTGGCCCCCGGCTGATCCTATGTCCTGGTGCTGCCCAAACACCCCCATTATGAGTGAAAACTCCAGATGAATTTGGGAAGTGGATGTTGATGCTAAAACTGCCTTTTGATTCCAAATGCCACCGGGGCTGACCTCCATCCAGCACCAGGAGAGTTGTGGCACTGGGCTGCTGTCTCCAGCCAGGGACAGCCACCAACCTGCCCGTTCCATGTGCAGCAACACCCCGGGTCAAATTCCTACAGGCACCTGTCACTTGCAGGGCCACTAACAGTGACCTGAGCCACACAATCCGTCCTCTTTGTGCATTTCCTCTCTGTCTGGGCCTGGGAACGGGGAATGGAATGTTTCCAGGAGCTATGGAAACACCTGCCTGGTTCTGGCACTGCTGGCTGTGGGAATGTCCCACCGCGGGTGCTGCTTGTCCATGCCAGCCTGAAGACATGAGAACAGGGACTGTGTCATCCCGTTGTGGGCAGGGGGGACCAAAGTTATGAAGAAGCAAAGGATGGTCAAGGTGGGAGCCTTCTGGGGTTGGGAAAGTCCAGAGCTTTGTGCCTCTGCTGCGGGACAGGCAAGGTGGTGGCACTGGAAGTCCCTGCAGAGGCAGGGAAAGGCCATCGCAACAGAGTGACCTGGAAAGGCTGTCCCGGGGTACAGGGGAAGCTGGTTGGGTTTGCCCCAGCAGGAATGGGAAAGGCTGTCAGGGAGGGATGAAGGTGAGCAGGAAAGGACACTCCAGCTGGGGACAGTAAGTGCTGTTCTGGGGACAAGAGGGAGTTGATAGAGGCCGTCCTGGGGAGTTAGAGCGAATTGAGCAAGACTATCCTGGGGTGAATAGGGGTTCCATTGGGGTGAGGACTGAGGGGGCTGATAGAGGCCGTGCTGGGGGGATTGTGGTGGCCACCCCTCCCATGCCGCGGGGGGCCAAGGGGCCGGTGTGGTGTCCCGGGGATCGGGGGGTGCCTGGGGCCGCCCCGCCACCGCCCCCTGCCCTTTGCGCTGCCGGCCCGGGCAGAAGTCAAAGCCCTTCATGCTTGCAGGAGATGGCGAGAGCAGCGGCGCGTTCTGGGCCGGGGGAGGAGTGAGGGGACACAGGGCTCAGGGTCAGCTCGGTGAGAGCACCTGCGTCGTCGCCTTTTTACCTTCAAGGGGAAGAAGGTGGGAACTGCCCCTACTTACCTGGCCTTAGAGGCGACTCCTGCCTACCCAGTCTCCCAACACAGGCAGCGTGGCACGGGCAGCACCCCTGCCCCCTCCATTCCAGCATCCTAATCTGCACCCCCGGCTTCCATCCAGAGGGATTGTATTGAGGATCAACTGTGAGGAGGCTGAAGTTCTTTTTTCAAGGAAATCTGATAAATCCTTAGGTCTGTTCTCATGAGGTTTGTCATTACTGGCTAATTATAAGGCAAAATCAGCAAAGCAACTGGCTAAAACCCCATGAGCCAGTCACTGGGGACAGTAACTGCTGAGAAGCATGACCTGCATGAGCTGACAAGTAGCTGCTGCTCAAGTACCTTGAGGCTAAACATGTCACTCAAATGCCTGAGTTACTCAGTACGTCAAAGAAAGAACATACTTCCTGTAGGAACGTGGTAGGGATTTTTTTGGCTCCTGGTCATATGAACTTAATTTGTACCCTGCTCTGCACCTTCTAAATGAAATGCAATTCAATTTCAAGGTGAAAACAGGGATTGTGGGATAGTCCAAACAATTTCTTCTAATTTCTATGACTTAGTACTCCAACAGAAATAAATTTTATGTTCTCCCCCCAAATTGTCAATCTCTCTCTTATTCTGAGTGGCCCAAAACGTGGCACAGAATTCCAGATGTGGTCTCACAAGTGCAGAGTAGAGGGCAGTAATCATTCCTGTGTCTGCTGGCTGTAATTGTCCTGCTAGTGCAGCCTAGCCTTTGCTTTCAGTGCTGCAAGGACCTTTTGCTGCCTCATACATGACTTGTCCATAGGACCCCCAAGTCCTTTTTGCACAGCTGCTACTTATATTTTTTTATCTATACTGTAGGCTATTGAACAAAACCCAGCAGTGTGTGAAGGCAGAAACAAACTGTGTAGTAACTACAGCTGCTGGAATACACTGTGTGTATTGACACATCCACAAAAAAAAGATTTAAGTAAACAAACAAACGTGTGTCTGCTGCAGGGAAAGTTTTTTCAAAAGAATGAAAAAATGACATCTAATTCCTGTTATGTATCAAAGAAACGCATTCCACTTCCTTCATATATTTCTGGGACAGATATCAAAGCATCTTTATTCATTGTACTCTTTTCCCTGTGCTATTCAGAGTAAAAAAAGTAATCAAGATCACATGAAAAGAATGTGAAGAGCTTTAAACTCTACAGAAAGGTCATTTTAGGTTCTGCAGGACTCCCTCCAGAAAAAACGAAAATGAAGTTCCATTTGAGCAGGATTACTAGAGTTGGTCAGAAATTCAACTTTTTCAATTCAACTTATTCTTTCACAGAATAATCAGCTTTTGAAAATGTTTCTGGGAAAAAAAAAGAAGGTTATTTTCATTTTTTTTAAACATTACCCACTGTTTATTTATTTTGGTTTTTTAATAAAAATATTTTTCATTTTAAAAAATCAAAACTGTATGCTATTAACTGGATACATCTGATAATCACTTTGTATGCCAGAATACAGAATTCTGAATGGCATCCTTGGATTAGAGAAGTTACCCCAAGTAAATTACACAATTATGTCCAGAAATTACTCATTGCACAGACAGAAGGGTGGAGGTCAGAAGACCAAGTGGTACCACTTCCAGAGAAACCAACAATAGAATTCATAGGAAGAACACCTAAATAAGAGATACCAACAATAGAAACACAATGGAGATTGCAACACATGCATTTCTCCCTGGAATAATGCAACAGGCAGCAGATTGCATGAAGGCAGAGAACTCAAGGGCTTCCAGAGAAGAACTGATTGCAGCACTTCTAATAGCTCAACAACACACCCAGTCTGTGCATCTCAGAACATAAGTCTGGAAGCAACAAAAGTACCTCTGAAAACTTAATTGGCAAAGCTACATCCAACTAAGTGATTTCCTTGCAAGCAGAGAGGAATGATGACCTTGCATGACTTAATGGACATGAATTCTGGACTTGCTGCCATTTTAAAGCAGGGAGTTTTGGAACTAGAAAAGCAAAGTGGCATTTAACATTCTGTACCTCACAGCATCCCATACATGAGAAGGAATAGTGATGGCACTTGTTGGAAAGAGTTTCTGCCCTCACAGCCAGTTTGTTCAGGTCTCCAACAGCTGGATACCAGCTCTACTGTCTGTCAGCATCTTTCTGATGTATTTAACTGGTGTTCATGAAGGCAATGGACTCTCCATATCTGCTGAATGAGCTTAGGCCTCCTTTAAAGAATTGTGTCATTTTCTAGAACAGTGGAGAGAGAGAGCAGCAAGAAAGGAGCAAGCCAGAAGAAAACCTGTTCCCTCTTTTCCTCTGCCTGCTGCAGGAAGAATAATTCTGCTTTAAGTAAGATAAATCACGCACATATATCAAGATGGGAGGGAACATCATCTGCCTGGGAGGGGATTTGGGAGCTAGAGTGGGTAGATGGTAGCAGAAGATAACGTTTGAATACAGAGAAGTGTTGAAGACAGGGAAAATGATGGAAAACAAAGAAAGCAAGAATGTATCACTTTGTTCCCGAGCTGGTGCTTGAAAAACATGAAGGGCAGAGGGAGGTCAGGATTGGGCAGAGACTGACCACATTGCAAAATTTCAAGGCTCTGCTTAGGGCCTTCATCATTGGGGGCCATCCATAAAACATTTTGGATGAGGCTGAACGAGGAGCTGGGGAACAGCAATGAAACTGCTGTGGATCTCAGGAGAGGGAGACTGTTCCAAGGCAGGTGGTGCCTGGAGTGCCCAGACTCGTACCAAGCTTCAGCCTCCCTATTTCCTTCTTTTCAAAGTGCCAGTGACCTACACTCTGCATCTGTGAGCTGCCCCAGCTGATACCCCCAGTGCACAGAGGTTGCCAAAAGATGAGGGGAATGCCACCCTTGGTTCTTCAACTGATTCTTGACAGTGCTGCAGAGCACTTGCTCTGTTCTTTCAGGAGAATCACATTGTGAGGATGAACAGCAAAAGGGAAAAGGATGGAACACAGTTGGGAGTTTCAGTTCCTTCCCCAAAAAGGGGGTCTGTAGAGATTAGGGTGCTTTCAACGAACCCACCTGAGTCCTGCTGAGCCTGTGGCCACTTGCACCATGGCAGCTGTGCTCTCTGCATGGAGTGCCAGTGGGGAAATCAAGGAGAGACTGGATGTCAGTGTGAAGTGGTCTATTTCCAAGGAAAACAGGACTGTCCTTTATTAGCTGTGTGCAATTTTAGGAGCTACAGATGAGTGCATGTAGATCCTGGAGAAGCTTTCACCTTGCCTAGCAATCTTGTTCTGTTGTTGAACTACCTATTCTGAAAGCTTGCCCATGGATTTTACAAGGGCTTTTATTTACAGTGCACAGAGAAAACTGAGTTACCAGGAAAAGGCCAGAGATAGAATTTGAGTAATGAAGGGATGATGACTTTACGGGCCACAGTGAGTGCAGTCCCAACAGGCTCTGCCTCTAACCCATGGTCAGGTGTCCCAGGTTTATTTACAGTGATCACCTGCTGCTGCAGAACTCTGACATGCCCAGAGTGAGAACTGGGTGAGACAAAGAGCTCTTAAAGAGTCACACAGACAATGGCCCAAGAGAACAGAATTGTCTTGGAGAAACCACAGCAAAGCTGCAGCTTGCTAACCAAAGGTGGAACCCTCTCCTCTAAAACCAAGATTTGTGGAGTTTGTCTGATCTTGAGGAAGGAAAACACTGTTGTGTGTGACCAACTGTGAGATCTCTCACAGCTAACTGCTGCCTCATAATCAAGTCCAGCATATAGTATTCCTGCAGGCATTCTGGTGAAACTTTATGTTGCTTCTCAACAGCCAAGGTGACTGCCTAGCTAGATTATCCATCAAAAACAACAAAGCTCTTGAGAAACCTCCATATATTTTGGACCCATTTTTGAGGATCACCTTCTCTGATCTCAAGAACTGTCCCTTCCAACAAGGAAGAGATCAAGCAGAGGTAGAAGCAGGCCTGCAAGGATGAACAAGGAACTCCAGGTAAGAATTAAGCATAAAGTGTTCAAGAGGTGGAAGAGAGACAGGTGTCCCAGGAGGAATTCAGAGATACTGTCAGAATATGCAGGTGTATTGTTATGAAAGGCATGGCCCACCTGAATTTACAGAGGGATATGAAGGTTACAAGAAAGATTTCTAAGGTAAATAAGCAGGCAAAGGTTGACTAGGGAAAAGGTGGGCCCAAGGCAGGACACTTGGTGACAAAGGACAGGGGAAACCACCTCTATCTCAGTCTTCACTGGTTGCATTTGCCCTTAGGAATCCCAGGCACTTGAGGCCATCATAAGATGCAGGGCACAGAAAACTTCGTCTCATTGGAGAAGGATCAGGTTAGGGGCTATTTAAATAAACCAGACCCTGACAAGTCCCTGGAACCCAATGGTTGCACTCACAAGAGCTGAGGGAACTGGTTGATAGAATTTGGGGACATTAGATAACCTTCAAAAGGTCACAGCAATCAGGGGAAGATTCTTGAGGAGAGAAGAAAGCCAATGTCACTTTTAACTTCAAGAATGGGAAGAAGGAAGAGGAGATGGAAAACTAGAGTCTGGTCAGCCTCACCTCAGTGCCTGGAAGTGGTGGAGCAAATAGATCTGGAAGGTAGTTCCAGATATGTGAAGGTCAAACAGGCAGTCAGGAGCAGTCACTACAGATTTATCACACTTGATCAACCTGACAGCCTTCTCTGACTACATGACTGGCTCAGTGGTGAGAGGAGAGCAGTGTTAATATCTAATCAAGATATTAGGTCTTTGGACCAGAAAAATACCCAAGCAACATTCTTCTTGAAATACTCAACTAAATGACTAATTTGTAATTTCTCTTTTTTTGGCAGTTACATGTCAATTAATATACCTCAGAGGAAAGCTTAACCTTTTTACTGAATTCAGTTATCCAGGAGACAGACATCTAGTCACAACAAGTAAGTGATCAGTGGTTAATAATAATATAATAACAATCATTTCCTGAGAGGCATGGTGTACATCCAGCATTCACTATAGTAGTTGACCATGAGCTAAAAAAGTACTTAGGTTTTTGTTTGATTTTAGGGTTTTTTTAGTTCTTCTTTGTTTGATCTGCTAACAGAGAATACCAAGGTCAGAGTTCATGCTGTGCCATAAGTTCTCAGCCTGCAGCCCCACGAGGCACAGATAACAGTGACAGGGACAGTGAGGATGGGAAGCAGATGCTGTTAAACTTTTACACTGGGCTGCACAAGTTTAACTCCCTTTTCTCTGAGGGGTGGATGGGACCAGAACTTTTCTGTCCAGCTGAGGGCCCACTGAGATGGCAATGGCATGGAGGGATTTCTGTGTTAAAAGGTGGTGAATCCACTGGAATTGCATTTCTGACACAGGTGTCAAGTCTCATAAACACTCCATCACTAAAACACCAGTGCAAATGCTGAGACAAATCCTGAAAAGACATTAAATAGTAGCAGAATTAGGAGCTGGACCACTTTGCAAGAGAGGCTGGCCACCCCTGCATTTCTTCACACTTCAGATTGTTAATCCTTGCTTTAATTCTGCCAGAAAACTGAGGGTTGTGCTCTGTGCAGCCCTGATGACCATTCCAGGGGAAATCACATCTCAAAGCTGGCAGTGTTGGCTGGGGAGGCCTTGTGATCATTTGACAAAAAAAATAACCCTGTTTCAGCATTGGAATCGTAGCTCTGGAAAAACCACCCATGACACAGAACTGAGATGTGCCTGAGATGACAGAAAACATGTGATGACACAACACAAAACGTGCCACTCCAGACCTGGCGAGCCAAGAGCAGCAGTGAAGTGACTCAGCAAGGAGAAATTTCTGCAGTTACCTCTCCTTCACCTCTGGGGCGTGAGCTGGCAACACATCCTGTACCTGGTGCTCGGGAGCAGTCTGGCACCAGGCTGTAGGCACTGGCACGGGCTGGCTGAAAATGGCCTTAGGCAAAGTAAGAGATGTGATTTGGCACCAGGAGACACAAGTATGAAAAGGGAACAAGTGCCAGGAGTTTGAGTTAATAAAGCACGTGCTGTGATCAGCTTCAGGGAGGACACGAGATTGCTGTGACCCACACACCAGCATATCAGGAAGTGAAGGTGGAGGACAGAAACCTGCAGTCCACCTGCAGTACTTCTGGCACAAGAGGAAGGTCTGCATGTGTGAAAGCTGTAATAGATTTTGAATACCATCTTGGAGTTTTCCTAGCAGTCTGTTGGCCAAGCTGCACTACCAAACGTACCTGCACTGAGGTGGTTTGGAGAAGACACTGCTCTCTCCATCCACTGAGGTCTACATCACTGGTCCAATTCTGCTGACGCCACCTGGATGATTTTTGGGATTGTCTTTTATCCACCACCACCACGCCCCACCAAAAAAAAAAAAAACAAACAAACAAAAAACAAACAAACAAAAAACACCAAAAAACCCACCAAAAACAAAACAAACCAAACCAAAACAAACCCACCACAACCCAAAAAAAAACCCCCACCAAAAAAACCC
>JBBMKD010000044.1:5491491-5525466 GCA_037834095.1 Argya squamiceps | reverse complement strand
GAGGGAGGGCAAGGGAAAAGCTCGGTGTGGACAGGGGCCCCCCGCGGGCCGGGCGGCGGCCCCTCCTCCCGCCGCTCCGCGCGTCCCTCCCCGCGGGTTTGTGGCGCTGTGCCGGGGGAGGATGAACGGAGGATAAATGGTGCCCAAGGCGGACAGCGGCACCTTCCTCCTCCTCTTCCTCCTGGTGCTGAGCATCACCGAGCCGCTGCGGCCAGGTAGGGGCGGCGGCGGGGCCGGGGGTGCCGGGCCCGGGTGTTCGGCAGGGCGAGCCCCCGGGGTGGCCGGGGACAGCCCGGATCGGGGGGCGGAGTGGCCCGGAGCCGACCCCTCCGGGGGGGTTTGGGCTTTGCTGCTGCTTTGTGCGTTTAAACAGAGCCGGGACGCGGCCGAGCATCGGTGCCCTGTGCCGGCTGCCTGGATCCGAGAGTGCCTGGATTTACCTTTACCCTGGCAGTCAGGGTAAAACGTTTGTGTCAAAGTGTGAAAGCTTGGGTAGAAATCTACATAACCCTGCGGGTAATGAGCGCAGAAAATGTGGTGACTAAGTTTTCAGGTGGTTGTTACTTACCTGCTTTTATGTTGTGGGCCTTGGGTGCCTACACAGCCGGCCAAAATGCTTGCTTTCGAAGTGCCATTTAATCCTGCCAGAAATAAAAAAATACCCTGCTGCACCTGGTTCGCCTTTCTGGTTCTGTTTGTGCTTCTTTTAGGGAAATAATTCAGCGATGGAGTTTGTTTGCTAGCTGCTAGGCATGGTGCTTAAAATCTTAAGATGATTAACTTTGGAGAAATGGTTGGTGTTTGCGGGTAGAAAACTGTAGTTTTTCTAGGTATATCTCAGCTGGGGTTTCTTTTTGGGTGTTGAACTCTCTTGGAGCTTGGCAAAGCCCTCGGGTATCACGGGCAGCTCTTGCCAAAAAGCGTGAGGCTGCCTGGTATGGCTTTGCGGGTTTGAAAATCACCCTCCCATCGCACCAAGCCACTGTTCCTGGGTGATATGTGCTCCTAGTAAATAGGAGAGTGAGACCCATGGTCTACTTTGAAACCCCCTTGTTCTTCTCCTCGAAATAACTTTTATAACCCAGACTAATAAAACGTAACAGTATTAATGAACTGCATCTAAGTGAGTTCCCAGCAGAGCTGAAACATAATTGGGTCAGTGTAGGCAGAGTTATTGAAATAACTAACTTGGGTGTTGAAACGTCTCTGTGTCTGCCTTGTTTTGTTTTAGCTTGTTTTCTTGGCAGTGCAGTGTATATACAGGGCTTATGATATGCACTTAAGTAGCCAAAAAACTCTTGTGTTAGTAGCCTGGTATTATTACAGCTAGAGGCTTTTATGGCTGAGAAGGTACTATATAAAACTGATCTCAAGCAGCTCCTTTTTGCTGGCACTAAGTGCTACAGGCTGCTGGATTGCTGGGTGAAAAGGGTTCAGCTTATTCAGAGCTGTCTCTGTGCTTTTACTGGTGGGCAGACTTGACCCTGAACTGTGTTGATGTTGAGCATTGTAGCCTCCTAGAAATTCAAAAGTGGCATTTTTCATATTGTGTCACATTTGTCACTCCAGTTTGATATTGTACCTCTGTCAGCAGCCGATGCTTGATGGATGAACACAAGTTTTTCACTTAGATTTGCTTCGTTAAGATGGATGATATTTTTCCACTGTGCTCTAATGTACCTGCTTTAGAGATTTGTGGTGCTGTAGCCTTGCTGGCAGAGGTGTCCTTGTGAGCAAGCCTGAACTCATCTGCTCTGGTTCTACACCACTGCCTTTGAAACTTGTAGTGTTACAATTCCCCTGTGGCAACTCTGTGAGCATTCCCTGAATTTTGCTCAAGCCATATGTGTTCCTGAACCTGAGGTGAGGTAATGCAGCTGGATATAGTGCTGCAGCTGGAATTCCTTGCTGTGTGAGGAGTTTGTGGTTCCATTTGGGATATGCTCATCCATCCTGTTTACGTGGTGCCTCGGGTTGAGTGTGGTGGCTGAGCTGTCCATGGTGATGCCTCTCCCTCCTCCTCCTCCGAGAGCCCATCACTTCTGGGCGGCCTCAGAGCTCTTTGCCCATCTCATCTGGTTTTTTTGGTTTGCTTCAGTTCGTGTCTTGAATCTGCTGTCTCAAACAAATCACCCATTTGATAGATTAATAGCACGTGGTTTGATCCTGAAACATGAGGTGCAAGTAGGGAAAACCTGGCTCATGCAAGTACAGAGGGCACACAGAACCAAATTACCACTTTAATCAGCGGTGAAGAAGTCTCCCTAGTCTTCTCTGGAGAGAGACAGCAGAAAGAGAACAGTACTTGCACTTTGAATTTATTTCCCAGGTGGTGTTTACTTTACTTTCTACTTCTTTAAACCTGTGTGTTGGAGCAACTGTCTTTTTGGTTTAGGAAGGATGCCTGCAGCTTGCTTAGCTTAAATCTGTGCTTGGAGCTATCAGATGAGAGCTGCAGAGCCCTGGGAGGTTTTATGTACTCAGAGATGAATGTGTAGTCCCTTCACAATTCAGTCCCGGCGAATCAGGCATCTCTTTGTATTTCCATGTTAATTTGACACTAGCTTTGTACCCGTGTTCTTGCTGTGCTCTTCAGACAAATAAAACCTTCTTTTAAGCCTCCTCAACTGTAGTATCTTTTCATGCCATCTGAAAGGCAGTGATTTTACATGGACCTCTTTTTTTCTGCATTTAGAGTAAGGTGGGCTTTAGTAAGTTAGGGAGAAATTAATTAAAATTTCTTTTTTCCCCCCATTTTTTTCTCTCTTGATTACACGAGTCTGTTTTGTGCTCCTGCCATCACTAACAGCACAAGGTACTTTCAGCATGCCATGACATTGGCCCCAGCTGTGCAGACTTGGGTTCCTGAAGGCACTGTGGGCAGTTGGATTTTTCTGAGCCCGTGGACTTGTAATGGTAATTTTGAGCCTTTGAGAATTGCCACTTGGATTTTTTTTGTCCCAGTGTTTCTGTCTTTCCTGTTCTGTTTTGACCATGTCCTTCTTGTTTTGACTAGTTGTGTGCTTTATAGTGCATTTTTGAAAGTGTTTTTTTTTTTTTCAAAGTAGGGCATTTCTTCTTGAGTTGTTTTTGGAATCTGCTAATGTGAATTTAAGCTGAATGTATCAAACTCTTCCAACTATATGGGTGTAGAGTGAAGGACTAACTTAATATTTCCTTTAAGCACTGATTTTACTCTATCTGTTGCTTTTTGGGGATATTTACCACAGTAGAGCTTAATTTAATAAAATCTTTTCCAGGACACCTCAAACCCATCTGCTTCAGGTTATCTGAGTAGCTGGCTGAGAGAGCTGATGTCCTTGTGTGAGGAAACATTTCAGTGGTGTGTTAACTGAGGTGCAATAAGCTGTTCTGGTGCTAGCTTAGATTTTGCCCGAGTTTCTGAACCAGTGCATTTCTGTCAGTTGTGGGAAGAGCATCAGAGATGTTAATTGTTATGAAGTCAGTTTTTCACAGTTTGAGAATATTTAGAAGTTTTTTTTTTCTGTTAACATCCCAATGCATCCCACTGAGAAGTGGAGGTTGTGGTGTCTTTGTGTAGCACTGGGAGCTTAAGCAGTGGGGAATGACCACGCTGACATGTTTCAGAATAGTATTTAGAGGATTAATTAAGATCATCATCACTAAAGACAATAACATGTTTTCATATTTCTTTAACAAGATACTGCTGCTTGCTAATGAAAAACACTTAAACATGGTCAGGCTTTATATTGGATTTTGTAATAATGGTTTAGTACAGAGCCTTGTGAATGTAGGTCATCAGGCTTTCTTATTAGAGCACTTGCCAGGCAGCTAAAAGCCAATTGAGTTCTTGTTCTTGCAGCATTTTTTCTCCACTTCAAAGCCAGCTAGAGGAAGTAATTTTATTACCCAAGTTCTGTTTCAAAAAAAAACCATTGCACAACATACTTAATCTGCAATGCTTAGAAAGACTTGCCAGTGCAAGTGGTCTGGTTAAAACCCCACACTCCAGCTCACAGTTGGAACTGCCCATAGGCTTTGGAGCTTGCTGGCAGCTGTGGTTGTGCTCTCACAGGTGGGGTCTTGGTGTTTTGACACAATACAACTGACAAGGGTGTTCAAATTGCTCTTTCTTGTCATTCAGTCAGGAGGTGTTGGTCTTACATGCAAGGCAGAGCTCAGAGCAGAGATTGAAGCAAACCCATGATCAGCACAGTTTCAGGGTGATCCACTGGTGTGCTGTGACTGGATGGGTCTGGTTTTGTCCAGTGGACGTGTATTGATTAATTCAAATGGAGACCCAAATATATCAGCCATAAAATTTGCTCTGGCCAGTGTTCCTCTGCTCTGGAGAGACTTTGTTGGTAGGCAAATACCAACCCTTATTTTGCTCTTTGTTCACTGTCTCCACCTTAGTGAGGGCTGTGGTGAGTGATATTTATTCAGGTTCATGTCGTTCCTAGCTGCAGTTCCTCTCTGTGTATTTAGGTGAATTCCCAAGTGGAAGGTTCTAGGAGTGAGGGGTAGAAGGGTTTTTATCACACCACCTCAGATAATTTTGCTGAAAATAGGGCTTGGCCTGTCTTGCAGTCTGGTGTTTTTCCTCTTCATCCCTTTGCTTTTTAATCTTCTGGTTTTAAGTTTTATTTTTCTTCCTACTGTTACCTGTTTTTGAGTTTTCATCCTGATGTTCCTTGCTCTGCTATTTGCTGTTTTTGCAGCTGCAAAGCGGGGCTGATGGATGCAAAAAAGCTTTTTTGTGGCTCGTCTCAGTGTAGCAGAGAGACAAAGCAGAAGGTATCAGACCTTATTAGCAGGTCTGATACTTTAAGACTGGTAATTCCTGATGTTAATTATAAAGAAAAATTTTTGAGGTGCAAGTGGATTTGCTGCTAGCTGTGGCTACAAAGTAAAGGAGAAAAAGGAGTCAGTAGGCAGGGCTGTTTGCATTGCTTTGGCTCTGAGAAGTAATAACCCAGAGGGGCACCTTGGGGGTTTGCACACACATGACTTCTGTGTCCCTACAGTTGGTCTGGGGGCAGGGGAAGGTTGGTCCAGAGCAGCAGAAGTGATGGAGAATAAAGCACTGCTGCAGCCTCTCTCTGCAGCAGGAGGAGGCAGTTTGTGATTCTTCCTTGGTATATGAGGGGGAAGGCACAGCTAGGCTGAAGAGAGAGGAATTTTAGATACTGAGTATGAAAGATGTAAAATCCCCTGGTGAATGTCAGAAAACCAGTCAAGACTTCAATGAATCATTCTGTCCCCTGGCATTACCTTTGTTAGGGCTGGTGCTGATGTTCAGTGGTCATGCAAGCACAGCAGCTGCCTCTGTGGTCCATCTTTGAGTAATGCCTGGGTCTCTGGGTTTTTACGTGGTGAATTCTTGCAACTTTTGGAAGTTCTTGTTTGATTCTGTGAGGTGCATGTGAATAACTTCTGTGATTAGGAACTTCCCATTGTGCAGTGCAGACCTGTGTACCCTGAGTGGAGCTTCTGGTACCTGAAAGCAGAACCTGGAAGGAGCAGAACCTAGAAGGAACTGAGTGGAATCACAGCTCCTGCCCCTCAGGGCTTAATGTGTGTGTGCTCAGGGTTGTTTTGTATTTTGCAGTGGACGTGTGCATTGTGTTCTTGCAGTGGTAGCCTGGACAAGGAAAAGCTTAGATACAAAAGGCAACAAAGCAGGGCTCTGGCAGGCTCAGTGAGGGGCTCTGCAGATCTTTGCCTGTGTGGTCTGGAGGCTTGGCCTGTGATGGGAAGACCCTTGCTAATCTTTTATTCTGTGTAGGCTGATGGAAAGTTACTGCTAGAAGGAGTGTAAGAGATGGGCTCGTCCATCTTCCTGTCCCACAAGAAAACCTGGCAAACCCAGACAACTCCTGAAGGTGTTTGTCAAGCACATTGTTAATGATTTCCTGTAATAGACTCCAAACACCAGATTCTTCTGGTAACTCTAGTTGCCAGTCTGTTTGTTCTGCAGTTATAGCTTATTATTTGTATAAATGCAGTCTAGTGCTGCAGCTTTAAAGAACAGATTCACAGTTTTCCAGGATGGTTCAGGTGCCAGTTTTTCTGTAGCACTGACTGTGGTGGATATGTGCCAGTGCCCAATCCTTCCTGGCTTTCCACTCTCTGAAGGGGTTTCTGTTCCGTGCTGGATCCTTGCATGACAGGCTCACATGTTCTCACTGCAATTCAGTGGTTTTGTAGAGGATCCTGGGTCCAGGAGGAATCATGGATCAGTTGGTGAAGTCATTGATTTGCTGTAGCAGGACTTGAGCAATTTAGTTGCTTAAAAACATGAGTTTGGGATTAATCTTTAATCCATATTCCCTGAACTGTGAAATCCTCTGGCATCTTGTGGTTTCCTGTGAAACTTTAAATTTTTTTTTCTATTTAAAGGGTCAGCCTGCTAATTCTGAGTTTTATGAACAGTGTTTTAATGGTATTTGCTATATGGAACTCCTAAGAAAGTTATTAGTAGTGTTTACCTGCCATTCAGATAATTTAGTAATATGGTTTTAAGTTTAATGGCAGTTGATAGTTACTTCATTATCTATAGCTAAACTAAATAACATTCAACTTCCTACTTAATTAAAATTAAAATTGGTTGGTCTAACGTTCTATTTAGCTTCTGTTCTGTTTATTGATTATTGTGCTTGAGAATTGTCAGCCAGCTCAGGGGGTGGAAATACAGAAGTAGCTTTTGGTGGCTGCTGTTGGGATATTCCCTGCTCTTTTGTCCTTTAACTGATTTTTCTTTGTCATATTTTCATTTGTGTAACTCTTTTTGCCTGTGTTGCCTTCTCTTTCATACACTGCCTCTGTTGTGCTTCCTCATACCTTTCCCACTATAGGACCAGTTACTTGGGGTGCCCAGTGGAATTATTTGGAAGTCAAAATGAGTAGAAAAATGGGATTAAGTGCCATTTCTAGTAGAACAATGCTGGGTGTTCTGGGCTGGCTGCAAAACTGAGTTAGTGTTGTCCCTTAGTATTTCTATGTTTGGTCTGTGTTAATATTTCTTTAGCAATGTAAATAAAAAGATTTCTTCGGACTTAAAAGTAACTTGTCATCTTTTGTACACTTTAAAAGAAAACAAATAACACTGCTGGGTTTGAGTTTGTGCACAAGTGGCATTTTCCCTGTGTATGTTAAACCTCTAAACTTACTGCAGCTTGTTTTAATCTAGGGGTGGTCAAGACTGCATTTGTGTTTTCTCTCTGTTGAATTTGTGGAATTATTTGATACACTTAAACTACTCTTCACTGATTAAAATCAGTGACATAAGAGTAGTCCATTAATGAGATCTGGGAAAATTTTCATGAAATGTTGGGAATCTTGCAGGAGAGAGGTCAGAGACTTAAGTAGAAGCATCATGCCACCTCAATTCTGGCAGTAAGCAGGTTGGAGGAAATGATTGAGGAGTGCTCTAGGGCCCATCTTTGTCTTTCTCAGCAGTAATGGAATTGAATGTCGTTTTTCTATTAATGTTTAAATGGCAAAGATCAAGTTTTGTGGCACATGGGCCTAATAGATGTTGAAGAGTGCTGGCAGTAGTTGAGTTGTTAGAAGGTGTGGGAGATGAGAAAACTACACTCAGAGGGTTATGTGGCTTTTTGCAGTTTGGTTGGATCTGCATTTGCTGACTTCTGGTAGAACTATTAAACTTAGGAGTTCAATATGAGGAATTTCTCCTCAGGTGTTTGTTTTGCTGGGGAAGAGGGAAGCACAGGATCTCATCCAGTGTGGGCAGATGTGTCTGTGGCTGACACTGGGCACATTCCTGCCGTGTTCAGCCTCAGTGCAGCAGGGGAATGCTGCTCAAAGCACGAGTCATTTGCTCCAGTGCACAACAGCCACTGCACCAGCTCCTGTGCAAAGGGTAAAACTGGGTTTCTGTATTTGAGGTCATAATACTTCTGTGTGTTGAATTTATGCTCTTAAGTGTTCTAGGTGCTTGCTCATCGAGTCTTGTGCGAGATGTGAAGAACAAAAGTGAAACAGGAGCAAAAGCTTTTTTTAGTGTGACCTGCATTTGAATAGTGCTCAGGCACAGTTTTCCTGTCTCCCTGGATTGTTAGATTCTTGTATAAGACCTTGAACTTTCTTAGGGCCCTGAAGAGAACTTCTTCCATGTTTATTTGGTTTTAAAATTAAAAAATGATGTTAGTTTTTGGAGAGTGGCCTAGTTAAAAAAATACCTGATTTCACAAGTAGAACTTTGTCACCTATTTGCTTTAAAGACTACTGCAATTCCTCATGTTTTAGTTCAGCAAAGTTTTTAAAGTACATACTTAGCTTTAAATTTTATATTTTCATTAGATTTGCTAGGATTGCTTGTGTGCTGAAAGTTTATATGCTTAAATACTGCTGAATCGTGTACTAAAAAAAAAAAGATGAGATAGGAACTTTTTTTGTTTTCCTGCAAAGAAGGAACATGTGTTGTCTTGCTGAAAGTAAATGGGCTTGCTAAGTAATACTGCTGAAATCTGGCAGTTCCCACTTTCAGTTTAATGGTGGCTACAAATTAGCCTTGATTGCTCTGACAGTTCTTGAATTGCTGTTATCGTGTTTCATCTGGGTTCTCTTCTTGTTGAAACGTGATCGAAAGAAAATACTAATTCAGTTCATGTAAAATTTTGGATTTGAATTTTTCCTCTGAGGAAAATGAGTTTCTGTAGAGTATTTCTTAGCTTTTAGTTGTGTGGTTGGGGTTTTTTTGTGGGCTTGGGGTTTGTGTTTGTTGTTTTTTTGTTTGGGGTTTTTGGTTTTTTTTGTACACCTATAGTTTATTTGGTCAAAGGGGATACAGCCTCTTCCTCTGCTGATTCTTAATGGAGCTGTTTTGTATATGAGCAAATACTGATCCACACTGACTTGGTAGTATGTATTAACCTTGAGAATGCAGGAAGGGGAGAGGAACCAGCTCACGTGCCTAGAGTTTTTGGGACTAGTTCTGGGTGGGCAGCTACCAGGTAATAGCTTTAGATACAGAAGTACTTTGAGCTGTGGTACCCAGGTAGCTGAAGGATTTGTGGTGTGTGTGGGATAATCCATCTGCCCTGACCTGGTATATGGATTGTAGGGGAAGGCACTGGTGTTGATGGTGCCCTTTTCTGGACACAGTTGATGACTTGCTGAGTATATCGCTGCTGATGTTGTTCTTAGTGGACTTTTTCTCTGTTGCTTCATTTCTTGGGAGAATTAGTATGGTGTGTGTGTGGCTGTATTTAAATTGTGTGAGGAATAGTGCTGTTTACTTAGCACTATTTCCTGTGAGCATGTTTCATAAGCTGTGGGGCTTAATGAAACTGGACTCCAGTGAGGCCTGTGTGTGTCCCTGTACCTCCTCTGCTGTGGTACCCTTGCCTGACCCTGATTTAATAAGGCCACATCTTACCTGTGTCCCTGTGGCATGGAAAGGCTGGGAGTCCTGCAGGGTCTCTGCAAAGGTTCAGTTAGCCCAGCTCACCACTTCCCTCGGCTGGAAACCACCCCCAGTGGTGACAGTGTGACACCCAGGTGTGCTGGCCCCTGCTGAACAGTGCAAGCCATGTGGGGGTTTCCTGCCCTCTGAAGCTCAAGAATAATTTCCTTCCCTTGTGCAAGCTGTGGAAAGACACACTCTGGCTGTTCCTGGTCTTGACTTCTCTCAGCTTGCTTGAAATTGTTTAGTGAATTGAGGTGTGATTGGCACTTTCTCTGATCAGCTTTCTTTAGGGAAAGGGTTAAAAATTCGGTGCTGCACAGGTTTAAATCACTTGTCACCGTTGTACTAAAACACTGAAATCCTGCCTAAGGCTGTACAGAGCACTCCAAGTCCTGAACAAGGTTGTTAGTGTGGGGGAACAGTAGGCTTTAATTTTGAGCCGTGTTAGAGGCTTCTCAAGTACCAGTGGCTTTGGTTTTGTTTGTACTGACTGCTCTTTGTGCCTGTGCTGTGTTTTGCTTTTCCCTTCTGCCTCTTATTATCATAATATAACAGTTTCTTAGGGGGGGAGAAGCGCAAGGCTGTTGCTTAGCGTGGTATTCTCACGATGAAAATAAGCTGGTTTTCAGTCTGGAATGCTGCATTGCCTAAGTCACAGTGTTCTTTCAGCTTAGTTCAAGTAGCAAGTTTTGTTTTCTCTCTGGTTTTAGCAGTGCTGGAGAATTGGGAAATACATTTTTTCTGTTTCAGTCTTAGGAATAAGTGCCCACTTTTGTGAAGCTCAAAGTCAGTGTTTCCTAAGTCTTAAAAAATTATAGCCAGGATTCCCATTCAAGAAGCTCTGATATTGTTGCTTTGGCTGAATGCCGTGTCTTTTGCCTGCCTTTGCTTTTTTATTTTTTGAAGTTATGTTGATTTCTCTTTCTCTTTTCTATCCTTTCTGGCCTTGAGTTTGCCCTCCAGACAAAGAGCAGACAATGAATTGCAGTGAATGACACTTGTGAGCAAGGAAAAACTGGGTCAGTTCCAAGCTTGTGCAGGGTGTAGGTATAATAAATATACAATCTTAGGATCATTTCAGTTGGAAAAGACCCTTGAGACTATCTAGTCCAAGCATTAACCCAGCAGTGCCAAGTCCACCAGTAAAACATGTACTGAAGTGCCACATCTACACCTCTTTTACATACCTCTAGGGATTGTGACTCCGTTTCTCTGGGCAGCCTGTTCCAATGCTTGACAACCCTCTTGGTGAAGAAATTTTTCCTAATGTCCAATCTAAACCTCCTCTGATGCAATTTAAGGCCAATTCCTCTTGTCCTGTTGCTTGTTACCTGGGAGATGAGGCTGATTCCCACCTTGCTACCACCTGATTCCAGATAGTTGTAGGGGGTGGTAAGGTCTCCCCTGGACTCTGCTGCCTGAAAGTTTTTTACTGAGTGCAGAGTATACCCTCTGAACCTGAGCAGCCAGATTATCCAGGAGAATGCTGTGGCAAGTGTCAGAGATTTACTAAAATCTACCAGGTAAATGACATCCAGAGCCTTTCCCTGGACCACTAAGTGGGTCACCTTGTCCTAGGAGGAGATCAGGTTAGTCAGGCTGGACCTGCCTTTCACAAACCCACGCTGGCTGGGCCCCATCACCTGCTTGTCCTGAGCGTGCCATTCGTCAAGGATGATCTGCTCCATGACCTTCCCTGGCACTGAGCTCAGACTGACCAGCCTGAAGTTCCCCACATCCACCTTATGACCCTTCTCATGGCAGCTGGCTGTCATACCTGCTGATTTCCAGTCAGCTGGGACCAACTGAGTTAGCCAGGACTGCTGGTAAATCATAGCAAGTGGCTCAGTGAGCTCTTCCATCAGCTCCCTCAGTGTCCTTGGGTGGATCCTGTCCAGCCCCATAGACCTGTGTGTGTCTCACTGGCCATAGCAGGTCACTTAACATCCCCCCTTGGATTATGGGGGCTTCATTCTGCTCTCTGTCCCTGTCTTCCAGCTCTGGGGAGTGGGTACCTGGAGAACAAGTATGACAGTGAGGGGAGGGAGACTGCTACCACTCCTTACTTACTCTGCTGTAAAATCTCTTGATGGATTGTTGAGGTGATCTAGCATAACTTACTGTGACAGAACACTGAGTAATACTGAATGTTGATGAGTGTTATTCATTAAGGATTTACAGTGTTCAGCTGGAGTGCTGTCACAATTTTAATTACTTCATGAAACAGCATGCTGAGGTCATGCAGAAAATGCCAATGCCTCTAACATGTATTGTTTATTTATTTTTGGAACTGATACATTCCTGTTAAATGGGATTATATTCAGAATAGGTGTGGGCTGTGTTTTGGCTATCGGCATATTATGTGGCTTTTCCACCCCCAGACTCTGTGTTATTAGGCGCTGTTGTGCTTTTATACTCTCCTGCACATACTCAGGCCATGGTGAACCAAAGCTATGTGATCTAAGGGTACTTTCTAAGGTACTTTCTTTTCTTTTCAGTATCATGGGTGAATAGCCAAGCATTTTGTCTTCTGTGGATTTGGACATGAAAATGGAATGCTCTGTTTTTCACTAGCTTTTATTTCTTCTGAAGGTTTTTAATTGTTCTGTAGGCATTTAATTTGAAGAACAGTAAATAGAACCAGTTTTATTGAGAAACTTTAATAAACTACCTATGAAATGGATAACTGATGTGACACATGAGCTTCACAAATAGTTTTCTTCTCTGGAAAAAGTTGGTGTTATAGCCTGCTTTCCTCCTACTGTGACTTAGTTATAAAGTACTGTATGTATTTATTCTGCTACACTGAATGCAGCAGTGGGTGGTATAATGATAAACTCAAAAATACGTAATGGATGTCAGATTCACCAAGTGACACAAAGACCTGCTGGGAAATGAATGGTTAGTGAAAACTTCTCTGAGAGCTGGAGCTGAGGGAAATACCATTTACTGGCTTCTCTCCCTGAGTGCAGAGCCCTCCTATGGGATTGGGGGTACCTCAAAGACAGGATAAAAACAGGAAAACCTGTTCAAAGACTGAGGCAGAACGTGCTCAGGTGCCGTTCACAGCGAGCTCCTCTGTCCCGAAGTGTTCAGCCACTGGCGGCCCCTGCGAGCAGAGGCGGGGCGGGCCGGCCCTGCTGCTTACAGGCTGGCAGATTTTCAGGGGTTTTGTGAGAGATACACTGTACCCGCTCCGGTGAACTTCACCTGTGGACTTGGGAGACATCCAAGTGAGGGAAACTGCTTTTTAAATACAGAGGATTGATTACCTTAAGGACAGTTTTTTCATGTATCTGCGGAGGACTATGTTATGATAACCATCGTGATATTGTTAAGGGTATTTTAAAGTTTATGTTACTGCAGTAAATACCAGTCTAGAGCAATATTGATTGTGTTATGCTTCCTCTTGAGCATGAATACTAGATATAGAGCTGTGTGTATTTGTTTGATGGTGGTGGGTGTGGTGTTCCTTCTGTTGTTTTGTTTCTGGTGCTTGTTTGCAGTCATTTGGTGAGTGAGCACTGGTGTTCAGCAGAATCTCCAGGAGTGAAGGACTTAGGAGTTGGGCTTCTTGCTGGCAGGGACTGGGATCTGATCATACTCATGCAGTGTAGCATGGCTCAGGTTATATAGAAACTGTGATTTAAGAAAAAAATAATTTCAATTTTAGTAAACTTGTTCCTAAATGTGTTAAAATATGAAAGGATAGTGCAGCATGTAGGTACAGGTCTTAAGTATGTAGGTTGAGTATTATAAAACATAAGAAAGACCTGTTGGACAAGTTAAAATCTGAATAAGAAGAGTTACTGGTCTAAGCACTTGTAGTTAGTTTTTGTTAATGCTTAATCAGGTTTTGATGACTGTAATTGCCTCCTGAAATCTGAACAGAGTATTCCCTTACAGGTTGGTTCATCCAGTCTGGGACAATGAGTGACTTACAGTGAGAAAGGAGGAAGTGTTTTTGTCTTTTGTTTTCCTTTGGTCTGTAAATAAAAACGATGCCAGAGGATCTACCATGTCCAACCTTGAGAAAAGGGACCAAATAAGCAAAGTAAATTTGATGTACACATAAACCTTCCATTGTTCATTAAAACCTTATGTATAAAACCAAACCATGTACTTCAAGTACAGTACAAGCTTATCTCTTCCAGTACATGAATTTCAGAGTAATAGCTTATAATTGAAATAACATTAAATGCTGGGTGTACATTTAATCAAATCTCAATTTCCATACAAATGAAGCTCAGCAGACAAGAACAATTAGTGTAGCAAATAAAAAATGACATTTCTTTGTATTAAAAACTGAAATAGATTCAAATTTATACTTGCTGTGTAAACATTAACATCTAGCACATCTGTAGTCTTAGCTACTAAAAGACTATCTTAATGTATCAGACTGTACTAACAGTGAATCCTTTAATAAAGAAAAGTTCAGTAATTGCAGCCAGAAGAATCCAAACTTTCATAATCAGTGATTGTAGTCACTGAGTTTAATTTCTGTATCAAAGCAATTGAATTGAGAGGTACATTTTGGAGGCTTTAGTGTCAGCCTCTGGGTCCTCATCTGTACCTCTGAATTTGTGAATTGCCGTGATATCAAGATTTTTGTATTGCTGGAGGTTTATATGTTAGAGCTAGGAACGTAGGTGAGGGGAATGTTCTGTTTGTCAGGGATACATTTCTGCTTTAGGGTCTAGTGCTCCTTTTCCCACAGGTTTCTGTACGTGAAAATATAAGGTTGAAATTTAGATTTTGAGAACTTTGGTGTGTTCACCTAATGCTTTACAGTAGGTGTTTATTACATGTGCCCGAGATAGGGCCTCAGTCATTTTTATTGGATGTAACATTTCTTCCAGCTGAATTTCTTTTGTAACTCTGTTTTCAATTGAAGGAGGATAGATAATCCTGCTAAAACAGTATCAAAGTTTTCTCATTTCCCCAGCAGCTTATCTTTGCAGGAAATGTGTACAGCTGCTGGCTTTTGCCCGTTGCCACGAGCTGTTTGCAGCCCTGCTCTTTCACCCCCGTGCTGTGTGACCTGGTACCAGCCTTTTGTGCCCCAGGGCTGCCACCCTGGTTCTCACTTGAGGCTTTTCTGATGCTGTGGAGGTGAAGGTCCCAACTGTTTAAATGTTTTCTGTTAGAACAAATATTTAAAATGGTAGACACATTAGTGGATGTTTTGTCTTTGGTGGCAGACAATTATTATGATGCCCCAATTCCACATTAATGGATACTGGATTTGTACAGCTGTATTTCTGCTGAATTAGCTGGAGCATGCAATCTTTGTGGTTGCAAGGGGACAAACCAGAGCTGATCTGACTTAATGTGGACAGACAGTAGCTAATTTGATCTAAAACTTGCTGTTTCAAAGCCAACTGATCACATTCATTTAGGAAAACTGAACCAACAAGGTGAACTTGTTTTGAATCAACACTTTGTCTCATGTGTCTGTTACAGCCTTGCTTTGGTGTTGGGAACTCTAAAATGAGATGTACTATGTTGAAAAAGTAGTTTCACATACTGGATATGGATCCTCCCTACCTTTCTTTAAAATAAAACAATTGTTTTGAATAACCATTTATCTCTTGCATAAAAAGGGGGAATTGATAAAAAATCAGTTGCAGTTTAGATGTAAGCAGGAGGTGTCTTAGTCCAAATAAAAGTATTTTCTTTTTCAAATAAAAAAAAATCTTTTCTTTTCCAAATAAAAGACTTTTCAAAAGTCTTGAAAAATGGTGCAGAAAATAGAGGTTTCAGGTAGTGTAATGCTCAGGGCAGCTCATTGACCAACGTGCATCTGCTGCAGGAAGGATGCACTGCAGCTTCTCAGCGCTTGGGCTCCAGCAGGAAAATGTTCTCAGTTACACAGAGGGAGCACATGAGGTTGTTAAACCTGAAAGGGCTTCCTGGATCATTTTATAGTGGCCAAAATGTTTGTTTTGTGGAACACATGAAGCTGGCTGGAAATTAGAGGGAGCAGGTGTGCGTGTGTGTTTTATTCATCTATCATGAAGTCCTTCCTGTGGATAATGCTTCTTGTAAATGGGTTTTTTTTTGTGTACTTAGCAGAAAATCAGGAAATTATCCTGCTGTAAAGAAAATTCAAAATGCTAGTTGACCCCTGTGTTGAAATACACGATGAGTTCTGTGAAGCTGCTGGCATTCAACATGCAATGAGCAAAATCTTCAGAACAAAAGCTCTCTGTGAGCATGTAAGCAGCCACCTTGAAAGATTAGGGTTTTCCTGTGTGAAACCTCAGTTTTCCTGTTAGTCAAAAATCTTGTTGGTTTTGCTGCTGGCTAACTTAGAAAAATATGTGACAGCTCATGCAGATGAAGGCCTCTTGTTTGTATGGCACTGTCTAAATTGATTTATAATCTTGTCATGACTGGTTTGATGAAGTAAATTTCCAACTGGTCTGAATGTTTTCTCCCAAATTTCGAATCACAAGTCCACAACTAGCCTTGGTAAGACCTTTCAGATGAGTGACTTGTGGACAGGTTATATTATCTAATAACGTGTCCCAGCAAGTTGGTATTGTTTTTTCTTTTGACCTTCACTTGACACTAAGTTTTATCTTGGGTTCTATATTTAGCTTGTAGAATTGATGGTCTGAATCTGATTTCAATTTTTCTGCTCTTTTTATATCAAATTAAGGAATTTCTTGTTTTCTGTACCCAATTCATAGCAGGGAAACAGATGAAGTGTTACCAGAGGACACACTGTTGTTACTTAGTATTTCTGACAGACATTTGTTCAGGTACAGGTGTGCTGGTGAACAGGCAGGTTGCTTGGGGTCTAGGGAATAAACACAGTGTCATCATGAAAGCCTGGAACCAGCAGTAAGGGCAGCTGGCTTCCCACAGGTTCATCTTGTCTGTAGCCTTTGGCAAACTCTGAATTTTTCTGTGCTTGATTGTAACCGTGGCAGGAGGATGCACTGGTTGGTGAGATTATTGAGGGTTAATGTTGTAGAAATGCTTTGAGATAGTGAAATGAAGAGACTATCACAACACCTCACTGCTTCAAGTGTTTTCATGTTCTCACACTGCCTGAACTTTGTGATGTTTTGTAAGTTTATACTCTGTATTGTGCAAAAACTACAATTGCTGCTATTTTCAGTGTTTTAGTTGTCTCCTTTCTTCTTAGCAAATGCCAGATGAATTTAATTGCTCTGCAATAAGATTTCAGTGTACTAAATTTCATCCTGTAGCATAGCAAAGACTGCATTTAAAAGAAAAAGAAGCCTTTTGATACAATCACACATGTGAATTACAATAGTGCTGATGTCACTCGTCACATTGTACGTGGACACTGGGGGAGGTTGCATTTCCACATTTTCACTTTGAGGCAATTGTTGATGCCCTTGGCTTAATGTTGTCTTGTGCTTCTGCTCCAACAGCTGCTTGCTCTTGGCTGAACTTGTGCCATTACATATTTACTAATGATTTTGAAAATATGAAAGTTTCTGCATTTAACAGCTGGTGGAAAGTATGGTTTTAGTGCTGTGAGGAGGTGATAGGTTAAGGTACTGTCTTCATCCTTTCTTGCTGTGAGTTACCATCAACAGCTGTGAACTGTGAGGGATATCTGGCTTTAAGAACAGAAATGGACTGGTACTTTTGAAATCTTTGCTATTCTTCAAAACAACTGAAAATATATGGGTGAAGAAACAGTTTTGATTTGCCACACTGCTGGAAAGTAGAAAGTCTGACCATGTGTAAAATGATTACTTGTATTCCAGGAAAGATGGATGGTCACATAATGTTGTACTGTTCAGTACTGCCCATACATCTTCCTGACTCTTGTCCTGCTGCTGGCAGTGTGACTTGCCTTTTCTGTGATAGAGATGGGCCTGAGATGTTTTCATTTATCTGCTGTTTTAACTTAAAAACAGGCTACTGATGTGAAATGCTTCAGAGGGTTCTGGAGACCAGCACGTACCCTGTGCATCCTTGCCTCTCCCAAATACCCATTCCTTGGCTAAGTTTCTTACAGCTTTGTTATAGACTTCCATCTGTTTTTATGTCTGTATCTTAGTGCTGATGGCTCTGGGTTGGGATGGCTCAGGAGGGCTTATTGACAGAGATTTTAATTTCACATGATTTCTTTGTGTCACATTTCCCCCCTCTGCAGCAGAATTGCATAGCTGTTCATGTTCCTTGGTCTGAAATAATTAGTGCATCTGACAGCATGATCTCCATTGGGAACAATGGTACAGCTGGTCTGAAAGGTGTTTTAATAGAAGTGTTTTGTACTCTTCCATGTATCCACATTCTTCAGAGGGGAGTGTCTCTAATACACTCTAATACACAGGAAGTAATGACATTACAGCATATAGCTGGCATTTTTTTAATGCCCATAATACTGAGATGGAGTCATCCTTTTATCTGAGCCAGTCATATGCAATTGTACATAAAATAGTAATAGCCTGTATGAAATTGCAGACAGGCAAAAGTATTCTTGACTGTTTTTCCTGTGTGCAGGTTGGCATTGCTGGTGGATGCTGCCTGTGAAGCCAGAAGGCTGCAGAGTAACTGTTCACAGGGTGTATGTGTGAATTCCTTTGAAATCAAGCTGTAAAAGAAAAAAATCAAGTCTATTTTAAAGTATTGAATTTTGTCATAACTACAGCTGCATGCATTGGAAACCTGGAGCTGAGCTGAGAACAGTCTTTGATGTGTTAAAAGATCTACCACAGGCCCCGGTGTAAATTCTGAAGCTGTAGTAGCAAGACTTTCTAAGAAACCTCCCACTGTGTCCTGACCTTGTGCAAAAGTGGCGAAAGAGGCTGCAATGATTTACCAAATGGTGCTTTTCTGTGGCCTTGAAATCTGAATGCTTTTAATTTCAGCTTGAGGTTTTGTATTTGTTTGATTTGGTGGTTTGTGTGTTGTTGCGGTTTTTCCTCTAAGTTAGGGGAGATTTAATTAACTCAGAGAGGTTAGATTTGAAATTATTTAGCTTAAAGATGGATTTAAAATTTTCTCTCTTGCTATATTGGGCAAGTGAAACTTTTCCTCCATTTCTTACCCTCCCCCCTCCACAACCATTTTATTCCCCTTTCCCTCTTCAGGCTAAATAAATTATTTCGTCTTTTATTCTGCGGGGGAAGTCATTATGACTGGGAGCTGTATTTTTTTTTCCATTTCCCCTGTGCTCATTCTCTGTTAGCTGTTTGGGCTGAGAAAAGCTCTAAATGGGTGAGAACACTCTTGTGCTGTCAGGTCTGTTGTTGCCGTCAGTAGTCTGGCAGGTCCGTGTGAGTTCTTAGCATCTTGTGACCTGAATGTTTGCTCTGAGTAGGTGGTTGCTAAGAGGATGTGCCTGCTGTTATTCTTCTAGAAGAGCAGGTCTGTGCTTTATAGAGGAAGCAGTAGTAGGACTGGATTTTAATATCGAGTTAGAAGCCTGTTATCAATATGTTTTACCAATTATTAGGTGTACATGTACAGCTTTTATTGAGAGTGCCTGATGACTGGGGTTGTTATGCCCAGTCATGTTGTTTGAAGACTTAAAAGTGACCTCTGTCTTGATTTAGCTAAGACTTAGCTTAGTGTTTCAAGAAGTAATAACAGCAATTACAGTCTACTCTTACATTTTAAACTGTGGATGAGAGAATGCATACCTGTGTTTTAAATTCTCTTTTAGTGATTTCCTTCTGCAAGACAGTTGCCTACTGGATCCATTCAAAATCAGTGTGTTTTGGATATAAACTTTTTTTTTTGTGTTTAAAAAAGTGCTCTTTCTCTAGACATAAATTACCTGTGATTAGTGCAGCTCACTGAGAGGAAAATGTGCTAAATTGCTCAAAAATGGTTGGAAAATTGACATCCACTGGCAAGAAGAAAGGTGGACAATGATGGTCAGCTGCAAAAGTCAGCCTGTGGATGGTGTTGGCACAGGCAGGCTGGCTGTGAACAAGCTTAGAATTGTTCACTTTTGTAGACAGACCTTTTTCTTCCCTGCAAAATGTTTTGAGGGACATAAAATGAAACTGAGTTATTAGGTTCTGGCATTTGATAGATGGAATTGAAAAAAAAAAGGTTTTAAAAAAGCTGTACTTTTTATAATGCTAATTAGGTGTGACAGTGCAATGATAGCAAGTAGGCAGTGAACTCACAGAAGCAGGAGCTACATGTTTGCAGATAGTGACAGTTTCTAGTAAAGGATATGTTCACATGGAGAAATTCTACAAAAGAGCTGAAACTAGAAAGTGAAAACAGGTTCATGGATATAGATACTGTTTTACAAGTAGTTCTGTGAAATGTCTCTGAATCAGACTGGCCATTTGTGCAAGTCTAGTGGGTTCTGGCATACACAGTGATTAGAATGGAAATAGGATTCTGAGGCTGTTGCATAATGTAGTGCTTAACTATCGAAACATGTTTTTGTTGAACTTCAGCTCTGAGAAAATTGATCAAGCGCTCCTCAGTGCCCCACAAGAAGTAAATGGGTAATGCTGTGGTAATAGCTGCTCACAGGCTGTCTTTATCGGGAAGGTTTTACTGTGGATGTCTTGAGAGAATTATTTCCCATCCCCTTCTGTCTGTTAAAACCACAAACATGCAGTTTAGGACACGAAGTGATCCGAAGGAGTTTTTACCAGGCTGAATTAACCAGAGGTTTTTTTCCATTACGCTTCAATGATCCATTACAGCACAGACGATTGATACATGTATACATTTGCAAGAAGAAATAACATTTCAAGCAAAGCACAATGTTTTTTTTCTCGTTTGCCAGAGCCGCGCTGCACGCCGGGGCAGTTTGCGTGTCGGAGCGGTATCATTCAGTGCATCCCGTCCAGCTGGCAGTGTGATGGATGGCCCACCTGCGAGGACGAGAGTGATGAAGTTGACTGTCCAGGCAAGTGAAGCTAAGGGAGTGCTCAGCCCTGTGCCAGCAGTGCTTTGACTCTTTGAGGTTGTTTTTATTTGAAATTGGTGGCTCTTTGGTAGAACTGTAGCCGTTATTAACAAAGATTGAGTTGGCTTCTCTTCATTTTGAGTAGCTAATATCACAAACAGTTTTTTGCTTGTCTGAATTATCCTTCCATTCCCACAGTCAAAGCAGGTATCCTGAAGGTCAGGAGAGTTTGTGGTCTAAAAAGAGACTTTCCTGATAAGTAAAAACTTTGCAGTTAAACTGAAATGACACATAATGACACTGTGGTTAAATTTGGAATTACTGACTTGGTTGTTTATCACTCAGACAGTGCTGGGTGACGTTGCTGGACTTGGGTAGAGAGCTTGTTTTATTGCTCCCTGTTCTGATTATGCTTCTTGTGCTAAAGTGGAGAACTTTGTTCTGCCAGACAAGCTGCTGTATTTGCACTTCATAAGCTCCTATGACCATATGCTTTCAGGAGCCTGTCACCAGCAGTGGATCTCTGCTAAAGCTGCTGGATACTGAGCTGTGCTTAAAAACAAGGAAAGAAATATTGTGACTGTGCAATCACAATTTTGAACATTTTCAGTTCTTCAGTTGTTCTTGAAAAACAGGCTAGTGCAGGTCTTTCTGTGTATCTTGAAAGTGAAGTGACCTGTAATTTTTTTTCTGTTAAAAACAATGAGACAGGGATCTGAAAGCATTAACTCAACTGTGGCACAATTCAAAACATTTTTTCTTTACAGCATGACTAAATTACATTCAGAAACTGTTTTAAGAAGTTCTTTGCCAGTGAACTACTTAATTTTCTTGGCAGAGAATCACATGAACTCTGTGGCATTGCCATAACAGCATTCAGTCTGTCATCATTCTGAGTTCTCAGCTATTTTAGAGGTGCTACAAAATAGTAACATTGATGTTTCACAGCAACAAACTCTTCTAAATATTCATGTTAGCTACAGGAATTAAATTTATTTCTCTAACACTCAAACTTTGAAACTGTGCTAGAGTTAGCCATCTCCCCAGTGTGTACTAAGGAAAAATAGTTAAAAGAATGTCAGTGCTCTTTTAAGAAAACTCTTTGTTAGTTTGTGTGTGTAAATGTGTAGCAAAGGGGAAAAACAGTCAGTAGTTTCTTTTGACACTGAAAATTAAGCTGTGACATTGATAGTCTCTTTAAGGATATTCTTTACAATGTGGGTGTCCTAAAGAAAATAGTTTTTATAGCTGTGCTGTTATTCTTCCTTTTTAGCTAACTTTGGCCAAATGTGAAAAAGCTATGGACCTGATGAAATTCTGGAGTATTGTGGAATGCAGAGGCTAGGGGAAGGCAGAGTTGTGTTAATGTTTGGATTTACTCAAAAAGCACTGAAGGCTTTGCTCGTGGGAACATTTGAACTTCCACATTAGTAGAAAACTATTTTTATCTTCTCCTGTTCCTGATGTATTAGTCAGCAACTTAAGTTGTTGCCTGGAGTATGCACCAAGGTATTGTTGACTAAGGACTGGAGTTCCAAAGAATGTTTGGTGTATGGATAGGAGGAGGATTTTATGGCAGTAACATTGCTCAATACATAGGTTCTGGTGTTGTGTTTGGGGTGCAGGTTTCACTGGACTGTCTAGCCTGACATGATGAGAAGAGCTTGAAGGTTAAAGAAATGAAATGTGGGAGAGGCTTGATTCACCACCATGTCTGTGTGCAGGAAGAGAAGAATGACATCTGTAAATACCAGAGGGGAAAATGCTGGACAGGAGAGAGAAGGAAAGTATTCCACTTGATGAGAGGAGTAATTAGATAAGTAATTGGTGAAAAGACTGTGCTCAGTAAGACAGCCAGAAAGCAGGTGTGGTGTTTGTGAAAGTATTGAGATATTTGCACAGTAATGCAAGGAGTGCAGCCGGCAAACGAGAGGAACAAGAACTACTGGTGTAGGATGTGAAAACTATTCTACCTGTTACAAAAAACTTGGTGGAATTGCATCGTGACCTGCAATGGGTGTTGGAGTTATTCAGAGCTGTCAAGAATAAGGAGAGGTTGGTGTGCATGGGAATGCTGTGCTGGAGCATAAAGAGGAGTAGCATCAGTGAAAATAAACCTGAGGACAGAATCAGTTTGGGAGAACACAGTGTGCTTGTGTTGAGGGAGGCAATACAGACGTGACAAGTCACAGGAGAGACTGTCTTGGGACATTGGTTGGGGAGCTAATGCTACTAGTAATAGCAGCATAGTCATAATCAGGAGTGGCAACTTTCTTCTTTGGCCACTGAATTAACAAGAAATGATGCAGCTTTAAATTTAGAAAATACCTCTGCATTAGATGAGCAGTTGTGTGATGATTCAGCTTAATGTAAATACTTTAATTAAAAAGTTCTTCCCTTCAATAAAGGCAGGCTGAACACTAAAAGAGCTACTTAGTAAAGCCACCTGGACTTGTGAAACTTGGAGAATTACAATATCTTTAAATTAAAAGGCATGGAAACTCTCTGAAGCATGAAGAGAAGGCGTGCAAGAAAGGGCCCTGAATCTAGTTGGGAAGCTTATTAATCTTCAGCCTTTGAGCCATTAATGGCACACTCCAACATGAACAACTAGGAAGAGTTCAATGGCAGTGAATTATGGTTTTGTGGTGGTGTTAAAAGTGTATTTCAGTGACTACTTAGTCATGTTGGTGTTTCAAAAGATTTATTACAAAGCCATTGAAAGTTGTTTGCCACTGTTGGTTCACCTTTTTTAGGTATAATTTCATTTGTGTTAGTAACAAAGGTCCTATTAAAAGAAGAGGATCCATAATTAATAAATTAATTTGGTAATCATGTATTGGCTGAAGTACAAAAAACATTCCAAATTGTAAGACTTTGTGTTTGAATTTCTTCTGGCATTTTTTCAGAACACAATTAAATAAGGCATTTAATTCATTGGCAATATGAATAAGTGTATGAGATGCCTATTTTTTGCTACATTTCTCTGAAGATTGTCATTAAAGCTTTTTTTATTCTTGCTGTCTCTTATCACAATGACCATTTTCCTTTAAAACGTGGAATTCCTTTCAGTCCCTAATTTGCCATGTGCAGAGTTCCCCCTGCCCTTCCCACTAGGCACCCATGTGTCAGTGGAATCTGCAGCAGTGGTTACCCTCAATTCATCTCTCTGATAGACTAAAACCAGTGGCTGCTTGCTCTTGTGAGCAATACTAAAAATTGCTGGGAGGGTTTATTATGTAGCATGTGCCTGTGACTCGCTTCTGCATAAGCAGTGAAGCCTCAAGAAATTTGTGGACTTTTCCATGTCAACAGTAATTGATCCTAAATATAGTTTATCCCAAAGTGTTGTATTCTATGAAATGGTAGAAAAAGGCATTAATATCTTAAACAAGGACTTTTACATATGGGAATTTATTATTTCTAATCACTTTCTCTCATGTTTCTACACAAACAGTCAAAGTAGAAACATAACTTTTTCACCTTTATAAAAGTTCTGTATTTAAACCTGTTAGAGGGCAGGGATCTGCAGTTTACCTTTTACTGCTTATTGGATTTCCAGCTTTGCTTCTACCAGAATATCAGATCAGCTTCTGCAGATATCCTACCTTCTTTGCAGTCCTTCTGGTCTAACTCATTTTCAGGAGGCTGAGCAGAGCAGGGTTTAGCATAACTCTGCCTGTGTTTCCCAAACTGCAGGCTTGATGTTTTTTTCTGTTGCCTCTGAATGAAAATGGATGTCTTAAATTCTAGTGCCCTTCATAAATCCTATCCATATCAGTTTTACATCTTTCCCTTCTTGATGAAGCAGCAGCTGCAGCAACGTGTTTTGAAGTGATCAAAAACAGCTTTGTGTTTTGTTTCACCAAGGATGTTTTGTATGGTTGAAGTGACTCTTGACATTTATGCACATTTTAGTACATCTCCTTTTTAAAAGCTAGGTATTAATGATAAAAACCTCTGAGCATTTCCACACCTTTCCTGACCCCTTGTTGAACTCATATTTTTTTACCCTAGCTCGTGTTGTTTTAATTAAAAGCTGTTTTCTGCCAGTCCATTACCTTGAATTGCACTCAGCACAGCAGGATGCTGTTCTTGCCTGGCATTGATGTCCTAGCACAATACAGTTGATAACACACAGCATGGAGCTGCTTGATCTGAGAAGAATCACTCCTCTCTAGGAGCTTCTGAACTATATTTCCAAACACTGAGGCAGGAAACTGGACTTAATCTTGAAGTTCTCTCACCTCTCAAATTACCAGATGGAATCAGAACCTTTCTAAGCTTTCAGTAGGTAATATGCTGGACAAAAAATTTGAAGCTTAGGGGACAAGGCAGTTTTTATGTAAATTTTGAGCATCTGTGTGTTTAAACAGGAGCAACTCAAATCTTGGAACTAATAAGATATGGCAAGACCTGGTTGCTTCACAAGCAGTTTAATTGTGATATCATTTGACATAGTACATCCCTCCTTATGAAGGGTTTGGCTTGAGTGACTTGACATCTGTGACACAGAAGTTTTCCAAAAGGTAGAAAGAGCCATCAGCACGGCAAACTTCCATTATGAATTGGTAGCTTCAAGTTTTAAACAACTGAAAATATCACTGAATCACCACTGTTGGACAACTTTCTCTTGATGTATAGCCCTATACTTAGACTATAATTGTGCTGGAGTGAATTAGATAGCAACTGTAAATTGGAAGGAGCTGGGTGAATACTAATCATGACCCAATCCATTGGGAAACAGATTGGGGATTGTTTCTGTTCACCACACTAATATTCAGAGGGTGAAAGAAATAGTGCCCCATGAGTTTTTCCTTGAACCCATTTTTTCATTTTCTGCACTAGCTAGCAAATGACATTTCTGGACTAATTATATAAAGTCAGAGAAACAGATCTCTATCTGTCATGGCTAGTAAAAATAGCACTGTTGCTGGTATTGCCTGTGGTTGTAGTATTTAGAAGAATAAAGATCTTGGAAAATAACTGATCTTCCAAAATTTCATTGCTTTCAGGATATGAAGTGTGCATGTAAACATTGAAAATGATGGCCTTTTCTTTGTGAAGCACTCAGGCATGGTTAGGTTCTGATCTTCTGAATTAAGTTGTTATCTAAAGATGAGTCCATGGCACTCTACTTTATTTTTAAAGATAAAATTACTTGTAAAAAGGATGTAGGAACAGCAAACTACATGGAAAATTCTTCCACAGAGTATTGTAAAAGTAAAATAGAAAACCAGTCCAATTACACCTTTGCCACCAGAATCTGCAGCAGCTTTTCATGGCAGTCAAATGACTTAGTGGCTTGTTAGCATCTCTTTATTGCCCTGGAAAAAGTTGCAATCGTTGCTTTTCTTAGGAGACAGATATTCAGGTCAAATAGAAGCAATTTAATATTTGAGGAGCATCAGTTTATTAAGCAGCTGACAGTGTTGGGCTTGAAGAAGTGACTTGTGGTGGCTGCTTTGTGCCACTTCAGTCCTGGTTTCAGCAGCGAATCTGCTGACAGGGGCAGATGCTGAGGAAGGAGTGAGTTCCGCTTCCTGGGTGCGGACTGATGGAACCCTCTTGTGTGGGATCTGTGTAGCTATTTTTCAAAGCATCTGGCATAAATTCTGTTGATTTAGGATGTTAGCCTGTGTAACCCTTCCTTAACCTTGCATGTTAAAACCTGTGAACTTTTGTTTTATTCCTGGGGGAGATAAATTGTTAAGTCCTCGTGGGCGTTGTGTTTAGCTGCGGAGGGTCAGCCATATGGTGCTGCATCTGCTCTCACTTCTGAAAGGGAGCTGCTTCCTCATGTGTTTGGTTCTGACTGGTTCTTTGGGTTTAGCTGTTGCCATTTAATGCCATGGGAAAATAGAGCTCCCCATGCTGAGCTCAGTAGAATTTGATAAAGCATTCTGCATTAGTTAGTGTTATTTTTAAAGTCTTGCTATAATTGAAGATTTGCTTTTTTGGTGTCTCAGTATCACTCTGAAAACCATAGTGTAAATAGTTCTACTGAACCATTAGGATTAAAACCAGATTCTAAAACTAAAAATAGATTAGCCTTTAAAGTAATAAAAAATCAGTAATCTTCACTGTCAAATTATTTTACCATTTTGTTTCCTTTGAAATGTACACTGTCTGAATTTCTTGGCACTGACTTCTTGCTTGTGATAGATAACATATTCTAATACTGAGCACTAGAATTGCTGCTTTATTCCTGTAAGGCCATGTGAGTGTATTATGCACAGCCATTCCATAATGGGTGATCTCTGTAGACATGTAATTCCTAGGATAACGTGATAATTAAATAGCCCTTGCTTATCCCATTAACCCGGGGCAAACTCAGTATGCTGGAGCCAGATGAATGCAAAACGACTCTGCTGTTCCTGGGCTCCAGCTAGGGATTTTTTTTTTGCTCATCAGTGCCTACATTTGTTCCAAGGAGCACACTGTTTGATGTTGGGTCTTGTGGAGGTCTTTCCCCCAGGTAATGCACTGAACAGCCTGAAACTGGGGTTTAAATTACCATGGAATTGCTGTGGACCTCTTGCTTTCCAAAGATAGCGCAAAATGAGAAAGTTTTTTTGACATGGTTTCATATTTATTTCAAACAGATGTAGTTAAACCTGTTGAAGAAGACTGTGTAGCTTCTCTTTATTTGGGATCATGACTTAGTTTGTTTGGTTTAGCGAGGCTAAATGGAGCTAATCAGCTTTAAAGGAAAATAAGCAGATTTTTTATATAGAAATGAATGTCTGCATAGCTCAGTGCTGGTTAAACCCTATTACCTTCAGTAACATCTAGTGGTAAGAATTAAGTAACATACAAGCAGATATTAATAATGCTTATATTCTTGGATTTTTAATTTTTCTCTTTTCAAGCTTAATCCCTTGTTTCCACATTAATCTTTCTCGGTGCCCATCTCCATCTTTCTCTAAGGTTTCTCTCCACCACCGTGCCAGCATTCCTGTGTAGGAACCTGCTAGTTTTGCTGGCTATGGCCCACTGCAGTGCCTCCACCTGAACTGGGTGTTCTTTATTTATTGCTGCTGGGCACATGGAGCCCTCCAGTCCCTTTTCTTGAATAACATCTTACACCGTGTTCTTCCTAAGTTATTGAATCTGGTTGTCACGTACACCTGTTAACCCTGACACTGAGATGAGAGGGTGTGGGGGTTTATTTCAGAAGTCATCAACTGACTTTTCCTTTAGAAGCTTGAGAGTGGATAAAAAAGCCTTGTTCTTCTGGCTGAAGATGGGTCTTCTTTCCTGGTTTTAATTACATCCTACATCTCTGAGCATGTGTTGGAAAATGTATTGGAGGAGTTGTCTTATGTCCTTGAACACAGAGCTAAGGAACAAAGCAGCTGGAGAGTGGGTAGTTCTGTAAACAGGAACAGATACAATGCGCCGGGGATGATGCATTTGCTGCAGCAGTTGAAATGATGACCAGCAAGCCCTGTGTACAATTGCAGGCTGTTGAGAATCTGCCAAAATATTTAGTTTACCCTGCACAACTCATGTAATGGCTTGTTGGTTCTTTTCAATTGAAAGTGTTTCAGCTACCTGCTGAGTAAAATGGCCAAGCTGTTACTGCAGGGACCTGCCATCTTTGCTTACCTGAGTCATGTATCACATACGTCTCGAATTAAAACCCAGAGAAAGTCTAATAAAATGAAATCTACCTTTGCTTGCATCTTTCACCAGCACTAACTCTTCCTCCTGATCCTCAGGCTTGACAGGGGACCAGCGAACTTACCATGGGAAGGAGAATGTGGACTCGAGGCACAATCGAGGGAGGGGAGGAGAGACCACCCGCTTCCACACCGTTAACGTGGCACAGCCTGTCCGCTTTAGCAGTAAGTTGCAGACTGGGAAATCTGAGCCATCTTTCTGCTAATTAATTTAGAAATTTAGGCTATTTTAAAATGAAAAGGTAATAGTCTTTTCTTTTTCATAGCTTTTTGACCAAACTTTAACATGCAATGCTATTTCAAGTGTTTGTGCATTTCTTTTATATCTGTCCTGCATGGTTTATATAGCAAAGCAGTACATGCAAAGAATGCTATGTCCCTGTTAATCCTCTTTTTGTGAAACCAGAGTTGCAATCTTCTGTTACAACTCATTGCAGTTACAGAAAACAGAATAAAGAGGCTTGAGAACAGAACTGTGAATTGCAATGAACAGAATACAGTTTCTGAATTTAAAGTTTCTTAGGTAATGCAAAATGCATAGTGCAGATGCTAAAATTGTATTTCGCATCTATTTTAAATGTCATCCTCCTGTCCTGTGATTCTCTCTATTAGTAACTCATCACCTCCAAGAATGTCAGTCAAAAGCCCATGGGCCTGTTCAATCCACAAATGCCTCAAGGCTTTGTTTCAGGTTCCCTCAGTTGAGTTAATTGAGAGAAAGCTGAGACAGTGGTTCACACCATCACCTTCTTATTTCCTAAAAATCTGCTTTACAGTGATGTTTTTTCCAAAGCAACCAGAATTTCCCCAGAACTGCAATTGTCTTTAATGATTGACTCTGGGAGCAGGATTATGTGAATTCTATTGAGACTGTACAAGTAGGTTGAAAAATTCACAGCAAGTTGGATGTATTGCTAATCACCTAATAGAAAGATACAGTCATTAAATTGGCCACCTCGGGGGTTTTTGTGCTGCTTATTTTTGCTTGGATTGATCAAATTTATTGGTTTTATAAAGATGTGCAGGGAAATGTCTTCTGCAGTAGATAGTCAGTCTTAATTAAAGATTTTAACAGCTGTGACAATGTGATGGAACTTTGCTAGAAGCTTCATCTTTTTTAAAACATGTAAAAAAATCAACATTTATCAGAAACTGTAGTAAAGTAAGTCTTCAGGGATCTGTGATGTGTGTACCTCCTCCTGCAGAGGTGAAGTGTACACACTGTTGTGATTATTGATTATGATGCATTGTCTTAAAGATCCTAATTTGGGGGGAATGGTTTCCCTTCTATTCTTCATGTTTCCTAGGAAAGTGCCCAACAGGATGGCACTACTATGAGGGCACAGCCAGCTGCTACAGGGTGTATTTAAATGGAGAGAACTACTGGGACGCTGTGCAGACATGTCAGCGGGTGAACGGATCCCTCGCCACCTTCACTGCAGACCAGGAGCTGAGGTTCATCCTGGCACAGGAGTGGGACTTGGAGGAAAAAACATTTGTCAGGAAGGACCAGCGAAAGTGAGTAGGAAGAAAAAGAAAAGGACAAAGATCTCATGTTACAGAGACTGGTGGTACAAATACTGGTGGTTCAGTTTGTGTAGAAAAATCTCATGGTAAAATTGGCATCAGGTGAATAAGCCAGTGTGAATGTGCTGGTTGGCTGGTTGGCAGTGCCCTATCTGCAGTTTATGTTTTAATTAATACTAACAGATAATTCAATTCAGTAGAGTCTTTTTATCAACAGAGTCTTCTTATCTTCAGGTTGTCTTAGCATGTACAGGTATTCTTGAACTGTGTCGAGGAAGGTGGATTTAACAATGAGTGCTGCTGCACTGCCTTGTATAGAAATAATTACTTAAATTTTTCAGCGAGATTTTGATTTCCATGAAGTACCAGTAACCCTAACAAAGAGCAACTTTGAGATAGGAATGAAGTAAAATGGCATTTTGAGTTGCAACTACCATGTTTGGGTAGCTTTAGATATTTCATTCTGTTAGTTCACAACAAACAATTCCTTCTTTTTCTGCATGTGGGTTTTTTGTCACTCATGGGCTGCTGTGACTGATCACCAGGAGTGGCTGAGTAATGATGTATTTCTGTCTCTGGAGAGTTAAATGGTTTGATCCAGAACAGTCTGACCTAAGTTGTTTATGCTCAGGAATACTTGACTTCTGGATGCTGCCGTGTGATTTTTGGGTTTGAGATACTGAAGTGCTCCCATGACAACAGAATAAGGTGCTGCTTGTGAGTAGAAATAAAAGACAAAGTCAGTTATAATTTGTAAATCTAGAAAGCTACTAAGTATTTTATTAAGTACTTTCCTCTGTTCGTCAACTGTAGTCTCACTACATTGCCAATGTTTGGGCCAGAAAGATGAGGAAAAAGGTCATCAGAATATTCTGAAAATTAGCTTTTACATATGAAGACATTAGAAGGTTCTGTGTAATTTAATTTGTTACTGTGTTTTTGGCCCGTGTCTTTAGAATGGAACTTAATTTGTTTTGCAGGTTCTGGGTGGGATATCAGTATGTGATCACCAATCGAAATCACTCTCTGGAAGGTCACTGGGAAGTAGCTTATAAAGGTGAGTCTCTCAAATTACTGCTTAGTTCAGTGCCCATGGAAACTGTCTTAAAGCATGAATATGATTTGAATAAGAACAACATGACTTCTTTCACTGATAGTATTGAAATAGTGTAGGTGAACTGCTTCCCTTTACAGGGCAGAAGTGGAACAGTTTAATACTCAACACAAATCTTATTTTAAAGTTTAAGAAGTTTTATGGGTTTTCACGCTGGCATAGAAAGAACATATGTCAGTTTATTTGGGCTTTCCCCTTGATTAAGATGAGAGAAAGGAAGCTACTCTGTAATTTCTCATTCTTTGTGGTGAATGTTCAGATGAATTGCTGATTCCTGGTTCTAGTATTTGCAGACTAGTGTGGCATGTTTGGAGGTTTTAGCTTTATAAAAACTGGTAGAATTTTATATACTAAAACAACACACTTGAATTTTGCAGAATTTACACAGATTTTTTTCTTTTTGAAGTATTTCAGGTAGTTTACTTAAACCATGTCAGAATTTGCACAATCCCAGAAATACATCTCATTTTATATGAAAAACTGAACATTAATTTGATGGGCATCACTGGCTAAACCCTTTCAATTGCAAAACAAGTGGCTCCCTCTGCTGAAAATGCAAAGTTATGTTTCTACACCTTTTTTTTTAGCTAATTCAGTCGAGAGGTTAGTTAAAGTCATAATATGAACTCTTATATGTACAATTGCCTGTCTAATTCCTCTGCTGGTTTAGGTAATGGAAAACTTATAACAAAGGTGTTGTTTTTTAAGCATCAGCACTGTGAATTCCAGTGTAGCATTTGAAAACTAATTTGAATAGTTTTTTTCCTCTTGCATAGTTTTCAGTATCCATGGAAAATCTGGAATGAAAACTTTCCTTTAGGTACAGACACATAATTATGATCAGAATTTTCAAACAGTTATGTCTTGAAAAATACTTCCTTTGACACATGAATACTAAGATTCTCCTTAAAAGGACCTTTCTTTGCTCTTTGGAAAGCTGACTGCACTGCCATCTGCTGACAGAGTGGTCACAATAGAGAGGCATGAATTACAGAAAAATCATCTTAACTTTATCATTAGTTTTATTTAATTTGATGCATTATATGAATTTAAACCTTCTCAATACCATATAATCTTCTGTTTTCAAGGTTTATATTTAAAAAAGAGACACCTCTATGAAATAAAGTACACAGTAACATTCAGTAGTAAGTGAGAAACTTTTTTTAGGCTTGTACTGAGGCAGACTCTGAATTCCTAATACCTGTTTGAAAAGTGATTTAGGGTTCCATATCTTGAAAATTTTAATTGTTGTGACATGTGGCACATAAGCCTTCCAGAAAATGCTCTCAACACCTTTTGTGCTGTTTGGAGCCTATCAGGATGCTGTTTCATGAGTTGAAGGGACCAAACTGTGGATGCCCTGGTGCATCCCCCCCAAACATGGAACAGCTCTGCGGGGGCTGCATGGGTGGATGCACATCTTTGGAAGCACTGGTGGGTGCATGGAGTGCCAGGCACAAGATTGCTGTGTGGGCTCTTGCTCCACTGGTGCCAACTGTGACCAAACTCAGCGTGGTTTGAGGAGGTGTATACCTATTGTCAGGCAAACCCCATGGGGCTCTGTGAAGCAGCACTCGTGGAGATGTTGGAGTATCACTTCTCCTGGTTCAGTGACAGAATTACCCAGGACTTTGAAAACAGCAGCCTCTTTTCTGTGTGAGTCACCCATTCCCTCCCAGCTGTTTGCCTTCCCCCAGAGCAGTGCTGCTAATGGGAGCTGAGGCTGGAGGGCTCTTTGTATTGGAGTTGGCGTGCACGAAGTGAGTGATGTTACAAAGCCTCTCTAAAGCTTTACGTGTCCACAGGCTGCTTATGCCAATGTATTTTGTTCCAGGCTCTTCAGAAGTGTTTTTACCCCCTGACCCCATCTTTGGTACGGCTATGTCTGAAAAGGAAAACGTTCTTTGTGCCCAGCTCCAGTGTTTCCTCTTTCCTACCCTCCGGCACCACGGTTTACACAGCTGGTATGCTGAAAACTGCTATGAGAAATCTTCATTCCTCTGCAAAAGGAGTAAGTTGGGTTCAGTTCAGTGTGAACTGTGTGGTGTGTTTAAATATGCATATAATAAGTAGCTGGAAATTGTTTCATTACCCTTTCTAATTTTTGCCCAGTGAATTAGAAAAAAAAATGGGTGCAGTTATATTTCTGCTTGATTTTAATAAATAAGAGCATCATAATGTATGGCTGTCACACAGTACAAAGTTTTACTAAAAAATCATTAGGCAGCAGTATCAGCCCCAAAATAAACTTGGGCAGAAAAGTTTTTTGTTGGGTTTTTTTTAATACCTTATTAGTAAACATTGCTCTTAAGTTATTAATTTAACATTAAAATGAGGAAATACTTATTTCTGGTTTATTTAGAGTATAGCAAATTCTACTAAATTCTTTCCAGCCAATTTTTAGAACTGGAAGGGAAAGATAAGTGGAGCTCATTGACTTAAAAGTGGAAAAAAAAGGTTTTTGTTCTGTATCTTGCATTCCTGTACTCCAAAAGCCTTGATACCAACAGAGTTATTTGCACTATTATCAGGTAATCTTAAACATTACCTGATCTAGATGGTGCTTCTTCGCAAGGAGAAAAGTGTTTAACTTGAGGATCATGAAAGGTGCAACTGACTGCCAGAGGGCAGCCTCTTCCTCAGGTTTTTATGACCAGATTAGATAAAACCCTGACCAACCCATTGGGACATCATGGCTGACCCTGCTTTGATCAGAGATTGAGCTGGAGACCTCCTCAGCTCTCTTCCAGTCTTCCCTTCCCTGTGGGCCCTGCCAGCTGATCTGTGCACAGGGTGGAGGGGACAGGCCGTCCTCCCTGAGCAGCCATTTCAGCTGCCAGGTCCCAGCACTGATTTCTCTCTCTGGTTTTGACACCTGCCTTTGGGTCAGTGGGCAAAAGGCAGCTAAGCTTTCCCTGCTGGGCAGGGATCAGGATGTTGTTAGGGTAGTGAAAGTACTATTTCCTGGCTCTCTTTTCAAGTCCTGACCTGTTCAAAGGCCTTGAAATTTGGCCTAGAAAAGATGCAGCTTTCCTGATGCCAGGAAAGAGGAAGGGAGCTGCAGCAGGCTTTGGTAGTAAAGGTTAAGTTTCTCAGACCACTTGCTTTCCTCTGTCTTGGAGATGATGCTTGGAAGTGCATCAGTTTAAATACCTAAAATTCACCTTGTCAGTGAGCTGAAAATCATCTCTGTGTCCCTGGAGACCATCCATTATCTTTCCTACTCCCTGGAGATCCCTTTTCAAAGTTCTTTAATGTGAAAGCCTGGATTTTAACTGGTGGTCTGCTTATGTATACAAATCACTTAATGCAACAAATTAAGCTGGATTCCGTGGATATTGATGTGCCTTTCTGTTCTAGG
>JBBMKD010000044.1:5476477-5490562 GCA_037834095.1 Argya squamiceps | reverse complement strand
GTGTGTGGAAGTTTTCACACAGGGATCATGTGAGAAGCAGAGTTTTTAAATGATATAGAGTTTTAATAATAATCAGGAGCTGCAACCTCAGTTATTGGAGTTGGCGTATCAGTGCAGGCTTTTGTTTTGGATCATTAAAGTCAATGAAGCTGACTTTGAACTGTTTGTCAGTCACTGTTTTGAGGTCCAGATTTTGGGGAGGTTATTTTTCTGTACAGAAAGGAAATGTAGCTTATTTGGAGCTCTCTGTGAGGGTGGTAAGATACTGGAGCAGATTGTTTGTGGAATTGCCTTCTGTGTAGATATGCAGTGCCTGATTGGACTCTGTCCTGGTCAACCTGCTTTAGCTGATGCTGCTTGAACAGAGGTTGGACTGGGTGATCTTTGGATGTTCCCTTTAATCTCAACCATTCTGTGATATTGGGTTTTTTGGTATTTTTAAAGAACCTAATCTTATCTGAGTGCATTAAGAACCTATTGTTCTGAACTGCAGTGGAAAACACAGAAGGTCAGCTCTTTCCATCAAAGGCTTCTATTTCAATCTGTTACAAATAAAGGGGTGCTTATTGGCTTCCAGATTTGCAGTCTTACTGCTCCTAACTAGAGAAATTAATCATTAAAGGACACTGGCTCTCCTTGTGCCACTTTTGTTTTGAGGGCTAAGCTTAACAGATGTTTGCAGCTAGTGTGGCAGGTCTGTCAGTGAAAGAGTGGGGGAAAAGCAGAAGTCTTCCTCCCACTCTTATCAGCTGAGTTAAGACTTAGGCTTCACTTTTTTATCTTCAGGAACAGTGTCAGCAAAGCATCATCCAGCAGACAGGATAAGATGACCTGGGATAACCTCGTGTCGTGTTCTTTAATCCTTGCTTATTGCTGTGGGTCTTAACTATTTCATGAATACTGATTTGAAGAGTGTATTTTACCACATCCTTTCTCATCCTTAAGCTCTTCTTCTGTATTGATGCTAAATGAGACTGTTTCATTATACTCTTGCTTGAAGTGTTCTGCTGGGTTTTTTAGTAACTTAGTTTTTTAGAGAGGAATTTTCAAGCAGTCATCCAACTTCTTTCATCATGAAGTTACTTCAGCTAGTGATAAACACTGAAAAATTTAATTTAAACATTTCAGTTTTCCTTCTGGGTGGTTATAAATGACTATTCCAGATGACAAAAATTAATGAATTACTTTCTTTAATCAGCGTGTATTTATCTTTGTCCAATTCTTTCATGTATCTTCCCTAAGCACTATTGCAAAGGAAAGAAACCAGTTTACTAATCAACAGTAAGTAAATTAATCACCCAAGGAGAGACCCGGGGAAATAAATCCTGCTGTTGGGTTGGCAGGTAATCAGCTCTTGCAGCATGAGTGGGTGAGCAATGATTGCAAGTGGTAACAAATATTACTGAAGGACTTGGTAGTAGGGGGATTTTTCAGTGGTAGGAGTAAGCTGAGCAATCACAGCTATACTCACTTCAAAGATGCTTCTCATTTAGCCAAAGATAAATAGCAGAGGAATATTTTGAAACCAAGGTAGTCTGTCTATTGCTGCTCCATGTTGTGGTAGAAAATAATTTTTCTGTTGTGGCTCTTGTTTAGACAGACGTGCAAGTGTGAAAAGGTAGTAGAAGTAATAGAATACTTGGAAAGAACTGGTGTGCCAAAGCTTTTCTAGTGGCTGAACTGGTGCAGTTACAGGGCACTGCTATACTGAGGGTAAAAACAAGTTTTCTGAAATAATTAGTTTTGTATTTATGTGTTCTTCAGGTGTCTTTGGTGGTCTCAATCCCACCCTAGAGTGCATGCCCACTTCCTGCCACTCATTCTTGTGTCTGCACTGTACTGTGGTATGGTTCTTTCTCACAGAAAAGTGCTGCCCTATCTCCACCTCTCCCTTCTTCAGACAAATCTTGTTCTTTCTTATGGCATGTTAATACCAACAGTCCTTGGTTATTAACAACAATTCTCATTTGTTATGACTAACAATCCTTGGTTGGCTCCACAGCCACCTGGTTGTTGGTGTTTGAGACATACACACGAGTCCTTTATCTGGGAATTTAGAGATCAAAAGGATCTCACTTTGGACTCCTGTTTATAGGGTCACAAGGGAATGGGCTCTAGTTGTAGTAAATTTCCATCCTGGCTACAAACTGAGTCAGTAACTTTCTTTGAAGATGCAGTAGCAAAAATACCACTCCAAGTGGATTGTTATTCAGGCAAGAAAAACAAGTTTCTAAGGTTGTTCATTAAAAATCAGATGTTCATTAGACACCTGTTAGTTCTTGGGAACAGACAGTGTTTCTGATAAGCTCAAGAGGGCTTAGTCCAAGTGCAGCTCATCAAGGCTGAGGTTCTAATGAGCATTTCTCAGATCATAGTGCAGCCTGCAGTGGGGGGATGCACCACCAGAATCCATCCCACGACTGAAGTCTTCTTCTCTGGGCCTCTGCCCCTATGTGTATATTTTACTAAAGGCACTTCAGTGCTGCTGACAGCCTTGACTGTTCTGCAGTGAACATGGTGGCATCACCACAAGCTGGAGGAGGAGCAGGGGCAGGTGTGTGGTGTTCAGGAGGCTGTGCTGGCTGGGAGGTGTGTGACTGCATCAGTGGAAGCTCTGTCAGTGACAGTTGCTAAAAGGTTTGACAGCACCCAGCTTTTGTGCTACACAGCCGGATCTGAGAGGGTGTAATGTTCCAGCTTTATGCCTAGTGCACTATTAAATGAATTTCTTGTTGCCAAGAAGGCGTTACATAATAAATGCCAGCCTGTTAGCCATGTACTGGAACGATAGAAATTAGGTGGATTTTTCTGTTACTTGCATGTGTAGCAAACTAATACTTAAAATTTTTGTGAGGCTTTTAGCCTTGTTTTATAAGGAATCTTTGATAGAACTTTAGTTGCTGTTAGTGAAAGGAAAAGTATGGAGGGAACTATTGCAGCTGGAGTGGGTGTGGGAAAGGAGAGGTGGCCAGGATCTGGCTGGTTCCTCTGGGAAGTGTCCCTGCAGTGACTGGGAAGAGGGGCCATCCCTGCTAGTGCTTGTGTCCTGCAGCAGCAGGTGACCATGTTGTGAGGCCACCTCATCTGTTTCTTACCCACCCTAAGCTGGGTATATTTCTCATTCAGAACTCTTTAATGGGAAGTTGATGCAAAGAACACAGTACATCATCTTTAGGTCATTTTTCTTTGTGTAGAGTACCTGTGTGTGCATGTGCTGCTTAGGCATAACCAAGTGTGATTAGTTGAATTGTGAAAAATTAATGCCTCTTGTGCCTGGTGCTGGGAGTACAGTGGTGGTTTGTTCACAACAGCCTCCTCAGTGTGGATCTGGTTAGCAATGGGATAGAGCTCTCCAACTTCTCAGCTCCTGGGTCTGTTTCTTGTTCTGTTGGTATGACTCTAGGAAAGGTTTAATTCCCATTCACCTTAATCTCTTCAGTTCCTGCGTGATGATTACCATGTTCCTATCACGTAGTGCTGCTAACCAATGTACTGGTGTCATGTGGAATTTAGATAGCCATGTCTGGTTGACAATGACAATGTTCAGATATTTTTTTAGTGGAAATGGAAGGGTTAGGATGTTATGTAGTGTATAGATATGCCAGTTCTCAAGCCTTTTCCTCTGTAGTATAATATCATCAGCCATGCAAGGGAAACAAGTGGATGTGCAAAATGCCATTAACCTTTCTTTTTTCCAATTTTCGGAGGCCAGAAGCCTTCAACGTTTTGCCCTTTTTCCTGAGGAAGATATTCTTAGAAACTTTCAGATCTTCTTGCAGTAAAAAGATAAATCACCTGATGATTCATGATTTTCTTATATATTTGAAATATGGAGAAGTGTTAAACCAGGCTAATGAATCTCCACTCTACGTTTATGTCTCCGTTACTGACAGAAGAACATCAAGAAAAATGAATCTTGAACAGAAATAGCAGGCTGTTTTTCTGTGTTTTATGTAACAGATGGCAACAGCCTGTTTGACTCGATGGCCGGTGGAATGCGCCTGATCGTGAGCTGCATCTCCTCCTTCCTCATCCTCTCTCTGCTGCTCTTCATGGTCCACCGGCTGCGCCAGAGGCGGAGAGAGCGCATCGAGTCCTTGATTGGAGCAAATTGTGAGTGCCAGCTCTCACCTTGTGCTTGTTATCGACACATTGGTGTGTGTCTAAAGGGGAGAAGTGGCATCGTCTTGCTTGACTGTGCCTGTGTCTTGGTGGGTTCTTCAAACTTGAACTTTTGTAGTGGATACTGGAAGAATTCTTTTTGTTTGTATGTGGTCCAAATCTGAAATATCTTCTGTGTGAACAATAGTCCGCAGTTTGAAGAGGTTAAAGTCAAATTTAGATGTGATGCAGGACAAACAGACTTGGAGCAAGTGGGCCTGGGTATTGTGTAATTGCAGCAAGTTGACTTGGATGGGTTATGCAGACTTTTCTAGGTCTTCAGGAGACATGAGTTCCTGGGGTGTGAAAAGAGAAAAGAAGTGTTGAGATCTGACTTAAACTGAAGAAGACAGCACGAGATCAAGTCACTCACTCCTTTTCCTTGTCTTGAAACAGTGCACCATTTCAACTTGGGCCGCAGGATGCCTGGTTTTGATTACGGTCCCGATGGTTTTGGAACTGGCCTTACTCCACTGCATCTTTCAGACGATGGGGAAGGTGGAGCATTTCATTTTCACGATCCCCCTCCACCCTATACTGCTTACAAGTACCCAGATATCCAACATCCTGATGACCCACCTCCTCCTTATGAGGCTTCTGTCAATCCAGACAGCATCCTTTGTTCCACTCCAGGTACGCAGGCAATAATTTCTCTTTTCTCCCACGTTTTCATTTTGGCTAGGGGATGGATTTTTTTTTTTTTTTAACCTATAATCATGTTTTATAGCAATTGTGATGGGAAAAGACAGTTTACAAAAAAATCTCCAATTTCTGTGATGGAAAAGTCTTTTGTTAAAATGTGTCGTTAAGCTTGGTTTTTCTTGAAGGTTCTTTGAAGCACCTAAATTAGCAGTGGAATCCAATCTGTAAACCATACCTGTTCTTGAGCCTTACCCTGGATGGATTAGCTGGTTACCTCTTTTCTACCATGCTGATACCATTTTTGGCCTTTTGAAGATAGGTTGATACAGTTTGGTATTAAGAAGTAGAACAAATGTCAAGTACAAGAGATTTTGGATAAAATGTATCCAGCCTTTTCTCTCCTCCCTGCTTCCCCCACCCACACCCCCCAAAAATTGACCAAAAATACCACTTTCTAATGATTCACCCAGTGCTCTTCAGTTTTGCAGCTGTGATATTCACATACTGTAGAAATCATTCCAATTTGGGATTTTATGGCAGCATATTTCACAAGATAAGTGAGCCTGATTAGTGCAAGCATCTTATTTATATGTCAAAGTTTTATTTTTGTAACACAATTTTCCTGTTTTGCAGTCTCATCTTGTTGTGCATTAGCGCAAAACCAGGAAGAACTCAGAGCTTCCAGAAATACAGGTCATAAACCTGTTTGGGAACATGAAATGATAAACTTCACGTTCTGATTCTGCTTGTTTTTTTTCCTTTGCAGATGGAGTTCTTTCTCAGGCTGTGCAAAGCAGTCCTCCATCACTAGGAAACTGTGATGTATCCCCACAGCTTACAGAGGGATCTCTTCCTCCCTCAGTTGGTCCTTCTCCAGTGGAGCTGGAAGACTCTGCTGACAGCAGCACCTTTCTTGTCCCTCCTGACACACCCATAAATGAAAACACCCCAGCAGAAACTTTGACAGGCAGCCGCCACAGCCACTGTTCCCTCAACACCATTGTATAAAGGAGTGAAACGCCCAGCACCACTCAGAGTTCTAGCAACTGTTTGCACAAACACTAATCCGTGGCTTGAACTTCAGAAGGAATCTCCACTTTGTTTTTCAAACACTGCTTTTATGTTCTAGATTAGGGTTGTGCCTCTCATTTTTTGGCTGTCGTTATTCATTCACTAATCAGTTTGTCCTGTAAATATGGATTGTACAACTGCTCTTTTTTTCCATTGGCTGTGAAAAGGAGAGCAGAGAATTCCTTTGACTTCTGAGGAGGTGAGAAGTATGGGTAGTTTGGGTTGTTGTTTTTTTTTTGCTTAACCTGAAAGGAATCAAAATCTACATCAGAGAAAAGCTGCTTGGATTTGGCTGGATACCACTGGACCCAGGAAAAAGACAATGGAAAAGAAGGGTGGGGGCAATCACCGTTCAAGCAGAGAAGATAGAGCTGCAGGGGAGGGGGCTGGGGGCCTGTTTCATGGAGTGGGACACATGTCATCAAGAGTTACACTGTGTAAAACACTTGGGGTTTTGATCTGCCTTGATCAGAACTGGAGGAGGAATGGTCCATGCAATATGTGACAAGTGGGTACTGAGAAAACTGGGATTTGCAATTACAATTATTTGTTGTTGGTAGCTGCAAAACCTCATATTGTTGGATAAGCTTCTGGCCCGTGAAGAAAACTGGGTCTGTGTGATGTCCCTTTGGTAGAACCCTCACATGTGTTAGGAAGTATTTTAGGGAAGAGAGGGGGAACAATTAACTTTATTGCAGCCTGAGTTCACTGTATGAAGCCCCTGTTTGTTCTAATCCCATAAGAAAGATTGAGGTATTTTCTTTCTAGTTTAACTTCTTTACGGTGAACGGTTGCACAAAACTGGCCTGGATAAAAGACCACTGTTCTTGCTTTTCTTATTGCATGCTATATTTAGCATGTGTGTTCCCTCCTCTTCATTTCACTTCTTTACAGTTTTACAAATACCACTTAAAAACGGTTATCAACATGTACTATAGGTGATGTTTAATTCTAATTGGACACCTGTTCCTTATCTCAGTCCCATAAATAGCCAACCCTGTTCTAGAGATTTCCCCTGTGCCCCCCAAACCATTTATCCAGGTCCCACAAGGGGTTATAATGAGGTTAGTGTACTTAAATCAATAAAGCAGTTTGCTTCAGTCTGATATGTCATCTTAAATTTCCCCCTTGTATTGAACTCTTTAAGCTAAGTTAATTTACAGATGGCAAAGATTCATTCAGTCCCTCACGAAACCCAAAGTCAAGTACTGTTGGTTTTGATAATGAGTACAAAATAATCTTTACAGGCAATTTTAAATTTAAGTTTGGATTTCAGTGTACAAATAATTTACCCTTTTCTCCCATCCTCCCATTGCCTCTGCTTATCCTTGACTTACTGTAACAGTCAGCAGATGAGATGAATTTTAAGGAATTTGTAAAGAATGCCTCTTGTGAGTGGTCTCCTGTTACCTTATGAAGGGTACAAGCCTAGAGGGACAGGAAGAAAACACTGCATGGGGGTGTGTATGTGATCTATTTTTCTAGTAATGATGAGAAATCATACTTGTATGACAAATCCTAACCCACTGTTGTGGTTTCCCAGTGCAGCTGACTCTTTCCCCGTGGAATATGCTGCTACTTTCTATTCCCTGTCTTGCCTATAGGCTTATACTGTACTTGGGGATTGGTCTTGACAATTCAACTCGTTTTGCACAGAAAGCTGTGAGTTTGGTTATCGAGGTCGTATCCGGTGTCTCGACGTGCAGACACTTGCAAACAGCCCTGACTCCACCGGAGAGCGTCAATCACAGTTCTGGGGAGCGCTGCTGGCACACCAGTGGGAGGAAGCACTGGTTGGTGGGAAGCCTCTCCACCTGGAGCTGCTCCACCGCCCCGTCCTGCTCTCTGCCCTGCCTGGCTCCAGCAGCAGTGGTGCCGAACGAGAGGAGCGGTTCTCCACCCGGTGCGATCTCTGGCCGAGTCCTCCTCCGAGTTCCAAGTCCTGGTCTAATGAAGTGGATGGATAGCAGTAGTCAGAACCATGCATACAAATTATTGAGCATTTCTGAAGTATGAAAATAAAGCGGGTTTTGTGCGTTTTTGAGCACATTCATACGTTTTATACATTGTATGTACTGATTTTTCTTTAGTTTTATAGGTACGAATGCGTGTGTGCGTGCGTGTGTTTCTGGGTGGTGATATATATATACACACATATATATATCTCTATACATACTGTAGACAGTAACCTTTGTGCTGCGTCCAGCTAGGTGAAGCTAAGCACTGAGATAGAAATTAGGCTCTAGGGTTAATACTTCTCTTCAGCTGGCTGCACTCTCTTATAGGACAGGCTGTGATAGTGTACACTTAAATAGGATGCAAAGTCTATGCTACTACAATCTGTTCCTGAAAAATACTTTGTTAGCAGTGCAAAATAGAAAATTTCCAATTTCTTTTGAAGCCAGATGGAATATTTGTTCTTTGTAGTATCCTAGCGCAATAACAAAAGGCCTTTTGGCTTGGGTCAGTCTCTGAAGCTGTATTTTGTGGCTGAGGTGAACAGATACCTTACCTCACACTTCTCCTAACACTGCGGGAATCTGTTCAATATTTTTGTATTTTACTTTTGGTTCTGTGATGAATTTTATTTGCAAATAAGCTCTGTTACAACTGGCAACTTCATTGTGGCTCCTGGTTGTAGCTATTCCAAATGGAGGCTTCTTTGTAGAAGCCTCAGTGTGATATTTTCCCCATTGCTTCTGAGCCTATTTTCTTTTTTCCCCTATCCTTCTTCATCTTAATGGTAAACAAGGGAAATTCTGCCTTGAATGGAGCAGCTCACTAAGTGCAGCTTGTTTACCTCTCAGTGAGCTTCTAATTTGGCAATAAAATTGTCTTCTTTTTTTCCCTTTTGATGTAGCTTTTTGACATTGAGTACTTTCTCTTGGAATAAGAACCTTTGTAGCAGGAAATGTCTCAACTACTCAGACTGCTGGACCAACTGGGGAAGAGTTAAATTTTCTTGACAAGAGTGGACTCCTCAGCAAACCTTCCTTGCCCTTGGCAAGGTGACTGGTGGGCACTTTGTTCCGAGTGCTGATGACAGAGGGTTGGTGCTTGCCCAAGGAAAACCTCTCTGGTTTGATTGCCATTAGATTGATGAGATCTTTGGAGTTACTTTCTGCATTGATTTTTTCCCCTCTGCCATTCACATCTCTGGATGTTTTTCTTAACAATTGATGCATCCTAAATGTCCCTGCAGCCCCAGCAGGGAGATGGCATTGCCACATGGTTTCCAGCAGGCTGTGTGAGCCCAGGGTGTGTTTTTCTCGGCATGTCCTTGACCACAGTTGTTGTCAAGTCCCAGCACTTGGTTCTGTGCTGGGCTGGTCTTGTCCCACTGTGGCCTCGGACCAAGCTGTTCCTCAGCTTCCTGTGCTGTGGTGCCATTTTGAGGTCTCTGCTGTCCCCAGAGCAGCCCCAGACACTCAGGTCTGTCAGTGATGCCCATCCACGGTCTCACAGCAGCCTCTGGCTCTGTACTGGGTGAGTTGAGAGTTAAAATGTTACAGGGGCGGTGGGTTCTGTTGTGCAGGATCAGCACCATCATTGAGGTGTGCAAGGAGCCTGTCTGTGCAATGTTCAGCCCTGTTCACTTTGAGCCTCTGACTGTTCCTTTAGCCATGCACAGCAGGACACTGATCTAGATGAAAAATGAAGTAAGTGGACATTTTTTTCTGAGGGCTGAATGTTACAGTTGGTGGGTACTCTGCCTCCACTGGTGCCACGGTGTGATGGCCTGTTTCAGTACTTGGGAAGAAAATGTTTTTTATGATCAGTAATTATTACCATTCTTTTTCCATCTCATGTTAAATAAATTTGAACCTGGTACTTAAAGATGTTTTTATCTTTCAGCTGTGACTTCTCAGTGGCAAAACACTGATGTTTTAATGTTGCCTCGTACAATCCATAGTGTGCATCTCCTTTTTTCAGTTGCTGAAATGTCTTTTTTCTCTCTAGCTAAGGAACATGTAATACACAGAAATTTCTTTTAAATTTCCCTTGGAAGTTGGGAGCTGGACCGTAAAATTAGAGCAGTTGAGTGTAGAGGAGGTGAATCAAAGTTCATGTTTGCTTCTCATGTTCCCCAGTCCCAAGTGAAGTAGGTGTTTCCTTGGAACAGACACTTTTGGTGATGAAGATGCTTTTCCCCCTAACAACAGTCAGCATTGCCTGCCTGCTACGGTACCACATAGCTTTAATTTTCTAATCTGTGCCCCTCGAGTGTTGGGTGGGTCAGGGTTGATGCCAGCAGAGGTGGCTGGGCTGTGCCATCCCTGTGTGTTGGGCTGAGGGTGCTTGGGAGGCTGCAAGAGAATGAGACATTGCTTTTTACCTTCCTCTGGGAAATCATTTTAGCCAGCGCTGCACTTGCAGGCTTCTCCTGTGTAGTTGGTTTGTGACTGGACTTAACTGTGGCAGTGTATAAAGGATTTTGATATTCTGTGAAATACCATGTAGAATTTAAATTTGATACTATAATAATTGAGTCCCTGTGACACTGGTTTTTGTTTTAACTTCTTTGGGGTTGGCACTAATCTCTTTTTTTTTTTTTTTCAAGATGCTGTGAGAAACATTTCATCCAAATGCCAAATAAATTGTGTTCTGTAAGACAAATGTTGTGTTCCAATGTCTCCTGATTTCTGCGTCAATGTGGTTCCCCAGCGTTGTGAAGGAGGGCTTTGTTCAATGACTCTTCTGAGCTGTGATCTTGCAAAAAGATCAATAGATGCATTTAACTTTGAGCAGGTAGTCTGCAAGCGTTCCTGTGTGTACAGATTCCATTGGGATTCACCCGTATTAATGTAATTTTAGCAAAGTCTTGGGTTTATACCCAAGATGATCAAGTGCAGCATATTCCTGCTGCCGTCCCCAATCCCATGGGCCGCTGCTGAGTCCAGGGGCCGGGGTTTCTGCAGCGTGGAGAGGCTGGTGCAGACTCCCAGCGCGCTGTGTCTGCACGAGCCGCCGGGCTCGCAGTGTTTGCAGTGGGCGCTGCGGGGCTGGGCTCGCAGGGTGCGTTCATTGCTGAGCGGAGTCCAGCGGGCACTGGCGCTGTGGGGCCGGGAAGAGCTCCTCTCCCCCGTCCCTGTGCCTGCACCGGGCAGCCGCTCCCTGGACCTGAACAGCGCAGCTCCAGAGCTCCGTGTCGCTCCAGCCAGGTGATGCTGGCTCAGCTGAGGGCGATGGGGCGAGCCCTTCCTCCGCTGCTGCTCCTGCGGGGACACGCATCTCTGCCGGATGTCGCCGAGCTCTTGGAGGGGCTCAGTCTGGCCTGGAACCCCGTGGGCTCTACTGGTGTGGGAGATCCCGTGCAGACACAACTCGGCTCCTGCCCCTTGCCCGGGGACAGGACTGTTCTGTAGGGAGCAGCGTGGATTGTCCGGAGCACAGCCCCGGCTCTCGGGGCTCCCCACCCTGACCCGGGGACACAAGTGTTCAGAGGCAGCTGTCTGTGTTGACCTTCTGGTGCTGTGGCAGGGCATTGCTGGGCAGCCTCCTGCTCTTAGCAGCTTAAAACGCGTTTTTCTGAGAAGGTGACGAGCAGCTGTGCTCAGCACGGCGTGTCCGGGGCGCTCAGCCGCTGGGAGAGCGCCAGGGCGGGGGATCGTGTCAGACCCGCGGCGGGGCCGTGTGCCGGCAGTGCCCCCGGGGGTGCCAGGCCGTGGGGAGCGAGATGTCGCTGACCCCGGCGGCGGCGGGAGCGTGGCATGAATGAAGGGGCTGTGCAGCGGCGTGTGGCCAGAGCGCATCTGCCGGCCACAGTGCCTCCTTTGTGCCGGCTCCTGCTGCGCTCCCTGCCTCGCTCCGGGGCTTTCTTCCTGGGCTAGCACCTTATTATGGGGATCAAAGATCAGAGTATTTACTGCCTGTGAACTTTGCCTCTCTGGATGCTCACCTCTCTTGGTGCACCCATCCCTGTGTGATGTGAACCGCGTTCTAGAGGCTTAAGTCTTGGTCTTGTCACTGTCCCTGTCAGCCCGGGTCCCCGGCCAGGCTCCCGGGTGTCAGTGCAGGATTTACCTCCAGGAGCTGCTGGCACCTCTGCTGTGTGCTGGCACAGGGCTTGCTGACAGTGCACGTGGTGGGGGTTCCCACTGAGGTGGCACCGTGCCCACGACCAATCGATGGCTGCAGCTTAAGTAACTATTTTTATCTTTCAGTGGTATTTTTCCCACTATCATGGCTCTTGCCCTTGATGCTGTGACTACGCGTGTCTGCGGGGGCCTCGCCACCTCCTGGCTCGGTGGCAGCAGGCTGATGGACGTGGTGCCGCCCTATGAGCACAGCCCAAAGCTGCAGGATCATCTGTGAGCTCACCACCACCACCACGTCAGCAAGGCCGGCAATTTCAAGGCTTGATCTGGTTCCTATAGAAACTGGAGGTTGCTCCTGCCTGGCACGGGTGCCAGCAGCCAGTCATGCACCCCAGGGAGCAGCGCAGTGGGGATGGGTGGGAGCAGGGTATGGCACAGTGCTGCGGTGCTGCCACTGCCTTTCCACACGCCTTGTGGACCCCACTGCTTCCTCACTCTGCTCCCGCTTCTTGTCGGGGCTGTGCCCCACACCCTGCTCTTGCCCCTCTTGCTAAAAATCACCACTACAGAAGCCTGAAAACCTAAAATGTGCCCATGGGGCAATGAGTCTCATCTTCTGATCCCAAGAGTCTTGGGCTTCTCCCCCATTCCTGGCAATATGGGCTGTCCTGCTGTGGGCGTGTAGGAAGAGGCATCACCTGGTGGGCTCATGTTTCCAAGGGAGGTGTTGATACCGTGAGTGCCGGAACAGCTCCTCTCTTTCCCGGCAGCAATCGGCAGCAGGCTGCAGGGCTGGTGCGACCCTCTGCCGCACCTGCCCGCCCTTTGCGGCTCTCTCCGGAAAGATGACCGCAGCCCTCTGCAGACTACCTCATCCCTGGAGCAGGGGCCAAGTGTCAGCCACGGCACAGATCCAGCCCAGGGGACACCTGTGCTGTCGCCCCGCTCTGTACCCTGCTCCGGGGCCCAAACGTGGCTCAGTTTGGGGCTGGTGCTGCCTGGGGTGGGGAAGAAGGTGCTCCAAACAATCCCTGCTGAGGATGAGCCCATCGTAGCACACGGGAGCCAAGAAGCTCTGCTGAGCCAGAGCCCATTCCTGGCCAAGCCGGCAGCAGGAGGCTGCCTCCCCCTGCCCGTGTGCTGCTGCCGGGTTTGTTCATCCTGGCAGCGACTCACCGGTGCTCCTGGCCGGGGCCAAGTCCTGGTGAGGGGAGCTGCGGGCCGGGCCCCTTGGCCTCCTTTCCTCTGCTGCATGAGGATGGCACGGATATTTAAGGAGAACGCGATAACACCATGCTCCTGTGTTCTCACCCCCTTCCTACCTGCCTACCTACTTGCTGAGATCCTGGCTCCTGTGGGACCTGCCTGGACAGGTGCAATGGGATGGCCATATGCTCACTCTGTGCTGAGGAGCTGCCTCCACCAGCACGGGATGCCTGCACTGGGCTCCGGTGCTTGGATGGGTGTGTAAGGCTTGTGCCCCAGCACTGCCCCCCTGCACTGACCAGCCAATGCCCCATGGCTGTGAGAGCATGAGCAGTGCAGCCGTGTTCCCGCTGGAGGGGAAAGGGCTGGATCCTGTCCCAGCACTGCACGGCTCCTTGGTGACTGCAGGGACCGAGGGTCCCCAGAGCGTGGCTGTGAAGGCCGCCCGGGCCCCGAGGATGGGGCTTCCAGGAGGTGCTCTCTGGGCTTTGCCCAGAGAGGGGCCTGTGCTTGCAGGCATGGGTTGGGTTTGGTCTGCGGGTCCCCACGGCACCGCCTGCCCCTCATCAGGTGGGAACCACCGCGCTCAGACACGGGAGATGCAGGACCCGCTGCTGGCTGGGGAGTTCCCAGGGCTGGGGGAGGGTATGTCCCACAGCCTGTGTCTGCAAGGAATGGGGAGGGGATGGGCCAAAGCTGCTGTCCCCAGCCCGGTCCGCCTCCTGGCAGGCCCCTGAAGTCCATCTGTAGTCCCACACACTGTGCGGGGGCGGGATGGGGCACAGCGGGGATGCTGCCGACCTCCAGCTTTGGGGATGGAGAGCGGGATGGTACCGGGCGGGGAGCGGGGCGGGGAGCGCAGCACCCGTGGGCTCCGCCAGCCCCCGCTCCCCGCCTGTCCCTGTCACCGCGGGCAGGGACCAGCGGGCGCGGGGGGCTGGCCGGGGGCCGGGCTCTTCCCGCTCCC
>JBBMKD010000044.1:5453705-5468812 GCA_037834095.1 Argya squamiceps | reverse complement strand
GAGTTCGGGGCGGGGGACACGGTGACACGCCGGACACGCGGGGGCGCCGCGGGCACGCGCATGGAGATGTTCCCGCAGAGGCCTGGCCGCCGCCAGGGGGCGCCCTCCCCGCGGCCGCGGGCACCCGCACTGCCCCGCCACCGCCACCACTGCCACGTGTGCTTGTCCCCATCCCTGTCACCGCCACCGGTGCCCCGTGTGCCTGTGCCTCGTGTCCCTGTGTGCTGCCATCACCACCTGTGTCCTCCTGTTCCTGTTCCCCCTATCCTCGGGGCCCTTTCCTTTGTGTCCTTGGGCCCCTGTCCCTTTGTGTCCTCATTCACTTTTCCTCTCTGACCCTGTTCCACATGTTCTTGTCCTCTGTGTCCTCATGTGCCTGTGTCCCGTGTTCTCCTGCTGCTGTCCCTTGTGTCTTCATACAACCCCTGTGTCTCCATGCCCCTGGCCTCTGTGTCCCCTGTGCCACTGGCTCCCATGGCCTTCTGCCACCGTCCCCCACATCTGGATGCCACTGTGCCCTGTGTCTTCATGTCCCTGGCCTCAGTGTTCCTATGCGCCCTCTGTCCTATCACTGTTCCTGCTGTGCCCTCTCTTCCTCCCATGTCCCATCATGTCCCTCCCTGTGTTCCCTGCCCCTCCATGTTCCTGTGTCCTCCATTCTGTCTGTTCCCTCATGTCCATCCATGTCCCACCATTCCCAGCTGCACTGCTCAGCTCCAGCCCCTTGTGCTCAAAGGCAGCTGCCCTACGGACATACCCAGGCCCAACCCAGGGGGGGCCCAGCCCCAGCTGGTGAGAACAGGGGGCCCAGTCATCTGTGGTGAGCCCCAAGTGGCTGCAGCTCCCAGTCCACTCCAGTACCAAGCCAGGGTGTGAGGGTCACCCAGGCAGTGGGACCAGGTGCCTGCCCAGGGGGACCATGGAGGGCACAGGCTGTGTTTCCAAAGGCACTGAGGACCAAAATGTTGGGCAGTAGCTCTGGGAGCAGGCACTGGGGGACCTATCCTGGCTGGCTGTGGTGTCCCCAGCAGAGAACAGCAGTGGCACCAGGCAGGGTCTGGCAGGACAGCAGAGACCCTCTGTACATCCGGGCACCAAAACCACCCCAGAGGCTCAGCACACACTGGGCAGCCCTGCTGGGGCCTGAAATCTGGGGAGGTGCTGTGGCTGTGCTGGGAATGCTGGGCTGCCTGGGAAAGAACATGGCAAGGCAGCCCCCTCCCACGAGCCATTGCTGAACTGGGGCCAAACCCAGCTTTTCCCGCGTTTACCCTGTCCGTGGCACAGCCAGGCAGTGGTGCTCAGGTGCCACGAGCTGGAAAGTTTGTGCTAAGGCAGCAGAGCATGGCAAGGCCAGGGCTATTCCTGGTTGCCAGCTGGTGTTTGGCTGAAGCAGTCTCCTGGTTTTGGCGGGCTCTTGGTTTTGGCGGGCTGTAATTTTAGCAAGGACTCTTTCCAAGCCACGGGGCTGCGGTTGAAGCAGCTGCCTGTGAGTGTGCCTGCCTCAGCTGGGGGGCTGTGATGTGTATCAGCACCCCCTGCCCACAGCCAGCCCGGGGGGTCTGGCCAAAAGAGCCCAGAACATGGCAAAAATGTTTAAAGCTGATGGCTTTTCCCTGCAGTGGCTGTGGCACGGGGCCGGCAGCATGTGCACAGGGTGGGGAGCTGTTGGTGAGGATGTTACTGGCTGGGGTAGGAGCCCAGAACCCTGACAGATGGAAAAGCTGTCTAAGATCAAACTGACACTGCCAGGTCCAGCCATGTCCCTGAACACCACATTTACAGGACGCAGAGTCCAGCTCTGGGGTGCACCCAGTGTTCTCCCCCACTCTCCCTCCCACTGTCTGCTCTGCCCGCCCTGGCTGTGGAGAGGGAAAAAGTCAAATTTGGATTAAAGTCCTCCCTCACTGCATGAGCCTAATGCTTCTGCTCCCTCCCAAGGGCCTGGTGAGGATCCTTGCAGCCACCCCCATCACACCCCTCAGCCACCACTGCCACCACCTTGTTGTCACCATGCCACCAATGTTCCGTACCTAGAAATTTCTTAACATTAAACTAAAAAGTCTCACTCAGGGAGTCATCACAAGCTCTGCAATTCAATGACCATGTTTCTCCAGACAGGGGGCACCAGCCCTGTGATCAAATCTTTCTCCATCAACACCTGTTTACCTCAAATACGAGAGAAAACAAAGGTTTGCTGAGGCCCCAGACCAGACTGAGGAGAGCCTCAGAGCCTCCCTCTCCTGGGAATTACATGTTACTATCACAATAAAATTGAAATAATGAATATTTTGAAGCAGCTGAAAGGTGTTTATTTTTGAGTTGGTACAGCTTGTTTACAATCTGCTTACAAGCCCTGGCACTTATCTTTGGGGCTGTTTACTGGGCTCTCCCGCAGACTCTGGTGTGGTTTCATACACATCTAAATAACCTTCAGCAAGGGGGTACCTTCCTGCCAGCTGCATGCCCTGGCAGTTGCTGTTTTGATACAGTTATGCAAATGATTGCTCTCACCTTCACAAATGGGCTTGAATGCTCAGGTTGTGTTTTCGACCACACCAGCCTGAAACGTTGATTTACTTCATTTAATTCTCTTTCAATTGCAGGGCAATAAACCTTAGTCTTGCACTGTCATGATCTGATCTTCCACACCACCCCAAGACCTTTCCCCTGTCTCAGGGGCTGATGTGGTGACACCCTGAGGTGAGAGCCCAGAGAGGCAGGGACACAGAGCTGGCCACCATCTCAGGGCTGAGCCGACTCAGGCTTGGCTGCGTGGTGCTCTCTTGCCTTCACACGTCAGCACCCACTGGAGACAGTTTCGCTTCCTTTTTTGGGGCGCCCTTTTGAATTTCTGATTGGGGGCTGTAGTGGGTGAGGAGTAAATTTAGCCAGGGGATGTCCCACCGCCGCACAGCTGCACAGTGAGGCTGGCTGGGGGAAAACAGGGGGCCAGTGCTGGCGTGGCACAATCTGGGCTCTGCCCAGCCTTTCCCCAAGTCCTGCAGAGAAGATGGCTGTGTGAGCCGAGGGTATGCCAGGATGGGGTGCAGGAACCAGCAGCACCCTCCAGATGCTCGGGGGCTGCACCCCCCTGGCTCAGGCAGGACAGAGGCCATGGGTGTCACCCGGGCTTAGCACAGCAGTAGCACCAAAGTGGGGGGACTTGTGCCATCCTCCCACTACTGTCCCGGTGGGTCTGGCTCTGCCCCAGTTTCCCCAGCCTGGGCTGGGGCTATTCTGGGACCCTGCTCTTGCTTTCGAGTTTCAGCCCTGCTGCCTCCAGGAACGCGGCTGTTTGTGTGGCTGCAGCTGCGCCGGGACAGGCGGGACCAATCCCCTCCTTTCTGGCTGTGCCACGCCGCCCGTGCCTCTCCAGGCGAGGTGTTTCATCAGCTCCAGGTGCACTCTCTCTGCTCCTGCCACGTCCCCAGAAAAAGAGACCCCACCTCCTCCTGGTATGAGATGCTGGGGCTTGCCTGGCCTGGGGAAATCACCCAATGATGTACAATACAAAAAAGCAGGTCAGGGCTGTTTTTTGGAGCATAAATGTGGCCAGAGGTGGTCGTCATGGAGGGGACCCAGGGAGGGTCTGGGGACCAGAGCAGAGCTTTGTGCTTGAGGTTTGTGGCAGGGGTTTGGGAGCGAGGGTTGCAAGAGCTCCTGTGGTCTCACACTCCTTTGCCGACATTCCTGCATCCCTCACTCTGTTCTCAGCTGCGGGACCCCTCCAAGCCCAAGGTGTCCAAACCCCCAGGGTTTACCAACTGGCCCCCAAAAGCCTTGTTAAGGCCTCAACTGGGAGCCTCATCCTGGGAGAGCAGTTCCCACCAAGCCCCAACCCTTCATGGGATCCACTGCTCCTCTTTGCAGCTAATTAAAGCCTTCCTGAAGCATCTCATTTACGAAATTAGATCCCCCTCATTTTAAAATTACTGGCAAGCTGGGAAAATGAGAAAAATAAATGACTGTTAAAATTGCAGTGCAGGAGCCGGCAGAGTGAGAGAGGAGCTGCAGCTGGGGAGGGGAGGGAGGTTTCGGTTCTGCTCAGCACATTTGCTCACCAGACACCCCCAGCGAGGGTGGTGCAGGAGTGGATCCAGATTGCTCTTCCCAGGCACTGCTTCCCTCCCTGTCAGGGGGTGGATCAGGCCCTGCATGCCTCTGTGATTCCCAGCCGAGGCTCTCTGGCCCTGTTGATGGCTTGTTAAGGGTAAAACACTGGCTGGGAGTTTGCCAAGTTGCAGGCAGCGGGGGAGGATGGGAGCCCTGGAGGGGCCAGGGCCACTGATCTATAATTAATAAGGCTTTTTTTTTCTTGACAGTTATTGCTTATGGAAAAGATTTAGCAAAATCTTTTAATCAATAATTAGTGAGGTTTCCTGCCCCCTGAGTCAGAGATATGCCTGTGCTCTGCCCACACAGGCCTGAGCTGAAGCAAGACCTCAGCTCATACCCCAGATTGAGCCCACAAAAGCTGAGGCTGGTGTCCTGTGACCAAGGAATGGGCTTTACTCTGGAAATGTCAAGGTGAATCTCAGGACCTGGGGAAAGCATTGCCCTGCCAATCTCCTCCAGTGCCCCTCCCCAGAAATGTGGCATTTCTCAGGGTAAAACCTGGCAGTACAGCTGGGATGGGGGTCCTGTGTTACCTGTCATTCACTGCAGCCTCAACCACTGCTAAGGTGATTCAATAACTGCTGGAATCGCTAATTATTGAGGTTTGATCATTGCAGTAGAAAAGAAGTGAACATTTTTCCTGGCAGCAGGTGTAGGTCATTGGGGCATTCCTGGCTGGCAGGGTCTCAGGCAGCTCTCCTGGCAGCACCACAGGGCTGGGGATGAGATGCCCAAGGCAGGGGCTTGCCAGCAAATACCCTTTCTTGAGCAAGGAAAGGGATCAGTGGCAGTGTGGAGGAGCTTTTGGCATCTCTGGGCTCACATTCCCCAGCAGTGAGCTGCAATGGATGCGTGCATGCATGGATGTGGCTGTGCTGCAGGGACCCTCACCTTCAGGACCACGTGCCATAGCCCAGGAGCCCCCCAGGAGCCAGCCCTGCACCTCTGCCACAGTGGGCATGTTCTGCTCAGGAAACTGTTAAAGAAGCTTAACTTGAAACACAGTGGGACAGATCTCTCCATCATCTGCCCTTCCTTCTTTTCCCTGGCTCTGATGCAGGCTGAGCATTCTGCTGCTGGCTCCTTCCTTTAGGCCAGCAGCAGCCCAGGGCTCTGGCCTGCTCATGGCTTTGCTCTGTAGCGATGGGGTTCGGGATTTCCTGGGAAAACCATGAGCTTGTCACCCCACATATGGGAAGGGACATTGTGACTGACCCCCTGAGCAGGGTTTGCCCTATGCATAGGGCTGTCCATGGCAAGGCCTCCCTCCTCTGCCCAGCTGAGGAGGAGGATAAAGAGGGATTAAAGCCAGTGAAGTTGTTTTGGAGCATGCGGCAGCTCAGGTGGAGTCAGGGCCTGCTGCCAGCTCTCTCACAAACAGCAGGAGGGAAGGGGCACTATGCTCTCATATCAGTACTGGCCGGGGCATGAGGGAATTGACAACAGTCCTGCTGCAAAGGATTTGAGGTAATCAGTGGATAATGACCTGGCAATGTGCACCTGCAGCCCAAAAAGCCAGACATATCCTGGACTGCATCAAAAGCAGCCAGGGCAGTGACTTGAGGGAAGGGATTCTCCCCCTCTACTCTGCTCTGGTGAGGCCCCACCTGCAGTGCTGTGTCCAGCTCTGGATCCCACAACATAAAAAGGACATGGACCTGTTTGGGTTAGTCTAGGGGAGGTCACAAAGATCTCAGAGCACTGGAGCACCTCTGCTATGAAGACAAGTTGGGAGAGTTGGGGCTGTTCAGCCTGAAGAGGAGAAGGCTCTGGCAAGACCTTATGGCAGCCTTTCAGTACTTGAAGGGGGCTTTTAGGAAAGATGAAGACAGGCTTTTTAGCAGGCCCTGATGCAACAGGACAAGAGATAATGTTTCTTAACTAAAGAAGGGTCAATTTAAGCTCGATAAAATTACATTTTTTTTTTACTGTGAGAGTGGTGAGGTGTTGAAACAGGTAGCTGAGGAAAGTTGCAGATATCCCATCCCTGGAAAGATTCAAGGTCAGGCTGAAAGGGGCTCTGAGCAACCTGATCTGGTTGATGTCCCTGAGCATACTAGGGAGCTTGGACTGGATGACTTTTAAAGAACCCATTCTAGGGTTCTATGATTCTGTGTCCCCAGAAGACACTTGCAGGGACACGTGGCAATCCAAAGCCTGGTGGAGTAAGGCACTCCACTGGCACTGGGGTGGGGGATATGGTGGGGCCATCCCCCTTTCCCAAGAGGCTGGTGAGGGACATCTCCCCCAGAACCGCACACAGTGCGGCTGGGGGCTCCCAGCCCCTCTCCCTGGCCTGGTTCCTGGCTGCCCTGATGGGGTGACAACAGCAGAGCACTGGTGCTTTCAGCATAGCAATCACTGTCAGTCCTTCCATGGCCAGTGCTGCAGGGAAACTTCCCCAGGGCTGTGCTGGGGATGGGGACAGGGCATACAGCGTGCAGGAGTCCAGGCTGTTGTGGCACAGGGTGTGATAGACAGGCTGGTGCTTGTGCTTAACTGGCAGCTACACTGGGACCCCCATTCCGAGAAGCACAGGGGTGACAATGAGAGGGGGACAGAGCCAGGCCTGGTGGCAAAGGGGCATGGCTGGCCATGCCTGCACCACAGGCCACATGTGCCTGCAAGGCACCTGGCACCCAGAGGCCAACGAGCAGGGGTCAAGGATGGCACAGCCAGGGCCATGTGTTCAATCAGTGCATGGGGGTTTTGTGCAGGCTGTGTCCCAGGCTGCTCATTCCCTGGTCTTGGCAGTGCCAGGGGGTTTCACTGGTGTCCCCAGGGTTGAGCAAAAGCTCCACAGAGCCCCTGCAATATGAGTGTGTGTGTATACACATAAATGTTCCCATCCCACCCTCCACACTGGTGCCACTGCGCTGACACCAGGCAGCACGCGGGGCGCGAGCGCATTGCAAGGACACAGAGACAGGGATGCTGAGGCAGCGCTAGTTCAGTGTCGGTGTTTATTTGTGTGACACTCACAGTGGGGGACAGGAGCAGGGGAGGGGAGGGCATGGGCAGAGACATCTGCAGCGGGGGGAGCTGCTGTTCCCAGAAGTGGGGGGGAGGGAAGGAGCCAGCAAAGGGCCGGCAGGGTGGGTTAGTAGCACTCGGATCTGTTCACGGTCTTCTCCACGTTTCCAGCCTCGTGCCTGACCTTGCACGAGACAGAGTTGTAACTCTGCCACTTGCTGGAGTCCAGGGTCAGGTAGCTGCTGGCTATGTACTGGTTGTTGCTCTGCCGCTGGGCCAGGCTGGTCTCCACGCCAGAGCTGATGGTTTTGCCGTCAGCCAGCCATTCCACGGTCACAGACTTCGGGTAGAAGTTCTCGATCAGACACACCAGGGTGGCCGTGCTCTGAGATGACATCTCCTCGGAGGATGGACCAAGGACGTAGACGGTGGGAGCGACCTTGGGCTGGCCTGTGAGGGATGAGAGTGGTGTGGGGTCAGAGGGGGCCCTGCCCCCCTCCACAGCCCCTGCCTGCCCTGCTGGCACTACCCAGAAATTCCCACTTCCCCCACAGCCAGAGCTTATCACTCATAACTGTAATGTACTTAAATTTGGGAGATATATATATATATTTATTAAAAATATATATACATATATAAATATGTGCATATATGTGTGTGTAATAACACATATACATACATCTCATATATGCTTGTATATATGTTTTATACACATATATACACGTATACATACATATATATATTACATATGATAAATAGATACAGCTAATATACTTAATATATATATAAAGTGCACAATATACATACATACGTATTCATGTCATATGAATAGATGTATAATTCTATAAAACACATTTAACATGAATTTTTATACATTTCTGTATCACACAAAAAATACTTTTATATATATTTATATATATAAAATATGTATTTTTATATATTTTATATTTTTATATAAAATATACAAAATATATATTTATACATATACACATGAATATATTTAACGAAATCTTAATTTCTTTGCCATAAAGGCATTTCCTTCCTTTTACAAGGCATTTTTTTTTAAAAAACCCCAAAATTTTACAGACAAACCATCCTGTTTTCTGCCCAGTTCTGTGTTCAGAAGTTTTCCTGTCTCTGAAAAACTATCACTAAAGATCATGCAAAGGAAGATGGAAAAAAGATGTGTGGTCTTTCTGGTGTGGTTCTGCTGCCTCCTCCAATGTGCAGTGTTTCTATTTCTATCTTCACCTCTATTTCTATCTCTATCTCCATTTGAAAACCAGGATGACTCTACAATTAAATACTTTTTGATGAAGAAATGGTCAAAGAACATTTTTCTTGATCTTAGCCCCCAGTAATTTGGTTCAAATTGCGATTTTTCACCAAATACTTTTAAAAATTACAGACAAGGACAGACAAATGACATTTCCAGCGGCATTTTCAGCACAATAATCTCCATTTTTGATATGTCTTACCTGGACAACGGGCTCTTTAACATACCCCTGGAATCTTTTGTCTAAGATTCCAGGGTCATGTTGTTTTAACATGAAGTCAGGACGACTGTGGGCTGCTCACAGCCGAGGACAGGCTGTCCTTCCACAACACCTGCGCCCTTGGCCATGGGACCCCACAGAAGAGCCCCTGCCCCTCACCAAGGGTGACAGACTTAGTCCTCAGGACTAAGAGTTGAGGACTTAGACTTTAGACTGACAAATTTCTTCAACAAAGACAAAAATCACCTCTTTTAGAGACCTAAACCAAAATTTTCCTTCCCCCTGAGACCTCAGACACATTTCCTGGACAAATTTTAAGACTTTTCAACTGAGAAAATACGCCCAAATTCTCCGTGGCGCGCACAGAGTCGTCAGAGTCCGCAGGGACGGGACAGAGTGCCCCAGCGCCGGGCACAGTGCCTGGCCCCAAACGGGCGGCAGACCCCAGCCCCGCGCCAAGTCTGAGAAAAAAACCCCCAAATCACCAAAAATCGACAAAATGTCAAAATTTCGTGGTGGGGAAAGAAAGACCGAGGGGAAGTCGGCGACTCACCTAGGACCGTCAGCGACGTCCCGGCCCCGAATACACCACACAGTGACACAGGGCCATACAAAAACCTCCTGACTCATGGCAGAGCAGTCCTGGACCCCATGTGGGAGTGGGAGGGTGGAGAGGATGGTCTGGAAATATCCCAATGGATGCAGCGGAATGAAGGTGATGGGATGGAGACGCCACGATAGACACAGCAGGATGAAGGTGTGGGCACAGCTGTACCTGTCGAGTTTTGGTCCTGGCTGGGCTCTTTCAGTGCAGCTCCCACCACCAGCAGTGGATCTAATAGCTGAAGGTCTCTGCAGGCAACTTATTTTTATTAATATCCACCCTAAAAATATGAAAAGGCAAGAGGTGGAGATGCCTTCATAGAGCTGCAACAGCCAAGGAAGGGGTGAGCCAGAATGGGTTTCAGCTAAAACCAATTAACTTCATATTTCCATGTAAAGGCTTGGCTGCTTCTTTGAAAAGTGTTTTCCCAGTGCGGTGGCAATCCCACAGATTGGCATATTCAGTGCTCAGCTTGGACCACTGAATGCCAACAGCACCAACGTAAATTCAACCCACAGATTTTCAAATTATGTGGTTTGTGCAAGTGGTTATAGAAAGAGGCAGAGTCAGAGAACTTCCTGAGTCACAGGAACTATATAAATAGTTCACTATAAAACAGGTAAAACTTCGAAGATTTTGTGGTTTGAGACACTTTCATTTTCAGAGATTTGCTTTGCCTCTGGGAAGGTTTATGCTTTTGAGCAAATCCTGAATCAATCCAAAAAAGAAAAAAAATCACTGAAATTGTATATGCAAAACATTTAGCTGAAGCCAGTGCCCTCTATTGTGGATGGTTATTTTCTGAGTATTTCTCAGGCTTCAGTGAGGTTTCAGTTTCATTTTACAGGAGGGCACAAGAGGGGGACAATGTTCAGCTCTTCAGTCCTGCCCTTCTCCTTGGAGAGAGGCATGAAGGAGGATTGATGTGCTGCAGGGAGTTGCTGAAGTAGCTTCTGGCATTGCCACAGGAGCAGAAGACCTTGAAAGTCTTTCCCACATTGGCAGACACCTCAGACGGCTGATTCAGAGATGCTGCCTGGACCAGGGAATGTGGAAAGGGAAAGGGGAGAAAAGGGTTGCCACTTTGTGCCCCAGGACAGCCCTCTGTGACCTGCAGGATGGGGCTCCTGTGCCAAAAGGTCCTGGTGGAAGAGAGGGATCACTGCCTCAGACAGAGCCCAAGGCCTTCAGCCCAAGGCCATGGCCCCATGAAGAGACCTGTCCAAGTAAGAGGACGTGGCTGGCAGCAGAATGAGGTGGTGAGGCTGTGACACAGCAATGCCAGGCACTGCACAGCCCCAGGGTCTGCTCCTGCACAGCAAGGGCCAAGCAGGAGGCCATTCAGAGCCAATGGTCATGGAGGGCAGATATGAAGCTGCATCAAGCCCACAGACCTGCTCAGCCCTGAGAGAGGGGGCAGAGAAGCTCCATCTTTAACTCCTCTGTTTCCAGAGGGCTGTGCCCCTTGTGGTGGTGGTCCAGAGGCTCCTGGCACAGCTGGGCTGGGAGCTGGGTTGGGAGGTATCAGCAGGGCCCTGGGCACTAGCCAAGGAGATCAGGAGTAGCTTGGTTCTGGAGCACAGGGCAGGCACAGGAAGTCACCCCAGCATTTCCCTTTTGAGAGCATGGGCAAACACTGGACAGGCTTCCTAGAGAGCTGGATGATATCCCAGGCCTACAAGTGTTGTACAGGCAGTTGGACAATGCCCTACGTTTTCGTCATCCCTGAAGTGGCCACGCAGTTAGACTGTGTGATCACTGAAGGCCTCTTCCATCTGAAATGGTCTGTTCAGTTCTATCTTATCCATTCTCTTCCACAAATGACAAGGAAAGGGCTGTAAGGATGGAGCTCTGTCACTGGGAACACCCACATTCACCACAGGGCAGAAAAAGGCAGGGTTATGCCAGGGACCTGCCCCACCAAACAGGGACAGCATAGGCTCCTAACAGGCCCCTGCCATGGCAGGAAGACCACTCCCCATTGCTCTGTTTCACCATGGTAACATCATCACTGCCATTTTGGTAGTTACCACATTAACAGACAGCCTTGTCCTGGGCTTGGACCCCAGAGATGGTTACTGTGCTCTTGGAGCTGGACTGGGATCTGGAGAACCACAAAGGGGTGTCTAGTGGTCCCAAGTCATTGAAGTAGATCCCAGGGACAGGGGCACAGCCAGGAAACTTAGGCTGGTACCAGTCACAGCTGCTGCCATCCCTGCAGCAGATGACTTTGATGGCTTGTCCCACAATGTTGACACTGAGCAGAGCTGACAGAGCACTGCCTGGACCAGGGAACATGGAGAGGGAGAGGAGGGAGAAAAGAAGATGGGAGTCAGCCAGTGACCAGGAGCATGGCTCTCTCTGATCAAGGGAACAGTAAAAGGACAAATCTGCCTGCGGGCTCCTGCATGGGACACCCTGGGCCATGACCACGTTGCTTGGAGGTCACAACTTCCTCAAATGATGGGGGATGGGCACAGTCTTGGGGCTCCAAGGGATAGCTGAGGCAGGAGGTTTTTGTACCACTTCCCCATTGCTGTGTGTCACAGTGCAGCAGTACTGCTGCTGTCATAGCCACCACAGAAATAGACAGCCTCGTCCTCGGCTCGGACCCCAGAGATGGTTAAGCTGCCCGTGGAGCCGGACCGGGATCCGGAGAATCGCAGAGGGATGCTCGAGGGTCTGATGTCATCAGCATAGATCACAGTGACAGGGGCAGTGCCAGGGACCTTCTGCTGGTACCAGCCATAGCTGCCGCTGCTACCAGAGCAGGTGATCCTGACGGTCTCTCCCACGTTGGCTGACAGTGAGGATGGCTGCTGAGTCAGCGCTGCCTGGACCAGGGAACCTGGAGAGGGAGAGAAGAGAGGGGAGAAGACAGGGGTCAGTCAGTGTCCCAGGAGCACAGACCTGCCTGGGCAGCAGGATGGGTCCCTTGTGCCCAAAGGCCCCATCCAGGCACGGCAAGTCTGGCCATGGCACCTGTGCTGTGGGCGAGCACCACGAGGAGAAGAGGGGCCCAGGCCATGGCTCAATCCCACCAGCGCAGTGTCCCCAGAACGATGGAGCTGTGCTGTGGACCCTGACTCCCTTTTAAGCCCCCGCCTGCTCAGGACCCGTCCCCTCCATGCAAATCTGACCTTGCGGTCACAGCCGGATCCTGCCCGCGCCTCTCTCCGCACATCCCTCCCTGCTCCACACCCAGCCCCACCACCCCAGATGCAGCAGGGCTTGTCCCCAGGCACAAAGCCAAGACACCTCCCAGCTCTGAGCCTGAAACCCACCAGCACTGACCCCCCTGACCCCGCACCAGGCTGAGTGGCTGCTGTGCCTGAGAAGGGAGAGCTGGGCACTGTGGCGAAGGCATACAGGAGCACATGCAGCTCCCAGTGATGGGGCTGGAACAATGTCAAGCTCCACCATTACTAATTTTTGGCATTTTTCCCTCCCATGCATTTTCCAGGCCCATAAAGTACCCCCTTGCCCTCCTGCTTTTGTGCCTTGGCTCTTCCTCTGACAGCTGAGTTCCACCACTCAAGACCAAGACCTTTGCTCTTCCAGGGCATTCACACCCCAGAACAATGGGAGTGGGCCAGCACTGAGTCCAGGGGTCCAGCAATGCCTCCCTATTAGCTGATCATGAGCCAGTGTGCTGGTGCTCAGTAGCCAGAGCTGGGGGAACTCCTGGTCAGTCCTGCTCTTACTCAGGGCACAGGGATCATGGCTGTCTTTGGCAGTCCCAATCCAGACAAAGAGTAGCTGAACCACAGGAAATTCCCTCTCCCCCAGGATCTTCCCTTTCCCTGACTATGCTGCCCCCAGGGTGCCCAGGGTGCCAGGAGCCCAACTGGCATGAGCAGGGCAGGGCTGCAGGGCTATGTCCCTGTGAGCAGCACACAGGGGACCTGCTGGAGCAGACCATGTGTCCCATAGCAGGAACTGCCACACAGGCACACATACTGCTCCATGTGGTGCCTGGGCAGCTGCAGGCAGCACCCGAGGGTGCCCCACTGGAGCAAGAGTGGACTTGTGTCCTCCTTTTCCTGTGCTGGCAGTTTCCATGGCCCTGATCTCCACTGGTGTCCCAGCCAGAAGAGTTAGAGCCTCCTCCTGCTTCTCCTCCTCTGCTTGGACCCAGCCATGGGCAATGTGGCCATGGAAATAAGGGCATTCCCAAGTGCTATATATCCCCTCCCAAAATGCCAGGGAACAAGCAGGGACCTGGGGCTCTAAGGGAGTGCCAGGCTAAGACACCAGGCACAGCCACATTCAGTGCAGGGCAGCAAGGGCAGGGCCGTGGTGGAGACCTGACCCCTCATCAAACGGGCACAGCAGAGACTTCTGACTGATATGTGCAATAGCAGGAGGTTTTTGCATCACTTCCCCAGTTGCTGCATGCCACTGTGGGAGCACTGCTGCTGCTGTCCTCACCACCACAGAAATAGACAGCCTCATCCTCGGCTTGGACCCCAGAGATGGTTAAGGTGCCCGTGGAGCCGGATGTGGATCCGGAGAATCGCTCAGGGATGCCCGAGGGTCTGTTGGTACCACCATAGATCAGAGTGACAGGGCCAGTGCCAGGGACCTTCTGCTGGAACCAGCCATAAGCATTGTTGCTGCCCCTGCAGCAGATCAAGGTGTTTTGCTGCAGAGACATGGACACTGGGAACAGCTAAGCCAGAGCCATGTGAGAGCCATGGGCTGTGGCAGAAGCTCTCCATGCCCATCCAGAGCACCCAGGGCTCCTGTGTCCTGGCAAACACCCACGAGCCCAGCCCTGAGCTGCCAGGGAGCCTGCAATGCTGCTGGGCCCTGGGCAGGACTCAGAGTGTGGAGCAGATATGTGACAAAGGTGTTCTTGGGCAGCTTCACAGGCTGCAGCTCCTAACATGGTCCCAGCTCCTCTGCCCCTCACATGGATATTGGGCAGTGAGGATGAGCCCAGGCCAGGGCTTCTGCAGCACCAGGACCCAGTCACTGGGAATATAGTCATAAAATCATGGAATGGTTTGATTTGGAAGGGACATTAAATACCATCAACACCCCTGCCATGGGCAGGGACACCTTTCACTAGATTAGGATGCCTTGCCTTGAACACTTTCCAGGGATGGGTCATCCATATGTTCTCTGGGAAACCTGCTTCAGTGCCACATCATGCTGAGAGTCACAGCCTTGAGACATGGCACACACATGGAAGGGAACCAAGGAGAGAAAGGAAAAGTCCCAAAGCTGGGAAGTTGGTCATCCACACAGTGGAATGAGGCACCAAAATCAGCCTTTTTGAAACTCAAGGTCTCACTTGCCTGTGGCTCAGTATCACCATGAGAGCAGCACCGCTGCTGGCAAAGCTACCACAGTACTAGATAGCCTTGCCCTCAGCTTGGACACCAGTGACCCTCTGGAGCCAGACACAAAACCAGAGAATTGTGAAGGAGTGTCTGAGGGTCATCCCAGTAGATCACAGTGACAGGGGCAGTGCCAGGGACCTTCTGCTGGTACCAGCCATAATCATTGCTGCTCCCGGAGCATACAGCCCAGAGAGTTTGTCCCAGGTTGGCTGGCACCAAGGATGACTGACTGGACCAGGGAGCCTGGAGAGGGAGAGGTGAAAGGCATTAAGATGGGGGTGAGCCGTTGTCCCAGATGCTCATGTCTGCCCAGGCAGTGTGACAGGGCTCCTCTGCCCGTGGTTCTGGTGCCACAGTGGGACACACAGCCTCAAGACAGAGAGGAAGATTAGAGACACATGGCCCTGGAAGGACAGCTGGCAGCAGCAGAACAGTAGAACATGACCCTCTGAGGGAAAGGGACCTGGTCATGGTGACAGAAACATGGGGGAATCAGAGCCCAGCCTGGCCCAGGGCAATGCAGCAGAGGCAGCTTCAGCAGCAGCAACAGCAGCAGCAGCAGCAGCA
>JBBMKD010000044.1:5362457-5434533 GCA_037834095.1 Argya squamiceps | reverse complement strand
ACAGCAAGGGCCAAGCAGGAGGCCATTCAGAGCCAATGGTCATGGAGGGCAGATATGAAGCTGCATCAAGCCCACAGCACTTCTCAGCCTTGAGTGGGTGGGCAGAGAAGCTCCACATTTTTACTCCTGTGTACCTCATTTCCACATCTCTCTGTATCACCATTCCAGCTGCCACTGCTACTGTCCAAGCTACCAGAGAAATAGTCAGCCTTGTGCTCGGCTTGGACCCCAGAGATGGTTAACATGGCCGTGGAGCCAGATACAGAACCGGAGAATCGCGAAGGGATGCCTGAGGGTCTCTGGTCATCAGCATAGATCAGAGTGATCCTCTGGTTTTGGAGTGTGTCACTGTTTTGGTGCTCATTGTCACCACACACCATAGCTGCCACTGCTGCTGTCATAGCTACCACAGAAATAGTCAGCCTCGTCCTCGGCTTGGACCCCAGAGATGGTTAACGTGTTCGTGGAGCCAGATGTGGATCCAGAGAATCGGGAAGGGATGCCCGAGGGTCTCTTGTCATTAGCATAGATCACAGTGACAGGGCCAGTGCCAGGGACTTTCTGCTGATACCAGCCAGCATAAGCATAGCTGCTGCTAAGCCCAGAGCAGGTGATCTTGACGGTCTCTCCCACGTTGGCTGACAGTGAGGATGGCTGAGTCAGCGCTGCCTGGACCAGGGAACCTGGAGAGGGAGAGAAGAGAGGGGAGAAGACAGGGGTCAGTCAGTGTCCCAGGAGCACAGACCTGCCCAGGCAGCAGGATGGGTCCCTTGTGCCCAAAGGCCCAATTCAGGCTCAGCAAGTCTGGCCATGGCACCTGAGCTGTGAGTGAGCACTGCGAGGAGAGGAGGGGCCCAGGCCACAGTGTGATCCCATCAGCTTCATGAGCTCCCACTGATGAGGATATGCTGTGGCACCCAATACCCTCTTATGTGCCTGCCTACCTGTCACGGGCCCTCCACAGAAATGTGTCCTCTAACATTTCCTGACAGCTTCTGTCCCAGTGCTCCCTCTCTTTCTTGCCCACCAATGCAGGAAGATCACTCCAGGCCACCTTCTCCCTTGGGCACTCAGCTGGGAGAAATAGGTCCAGCTGCAAGCTAGGACACCACAAGCTGGTGTCCTTCAGGAGCCACAGGACTACACTCAGCTATATTAAAGTATGTGGGCAAAGGCCCCTCAACCTTAGCCAAGACCCATGTCAAGGGATGTCAGGAACATTTTCTACCATGCCTTGTCAATGCATCCTCTGCTGCCACCTTCACCAAGCCTGTAACTCTGGTGTCATCCACCCATTGTGCATCCCCTGAGGTAGCGCAGCTCTTCTAGCCACTCCCTTCCCACACAGGGACTTCTGCACAGGGCTTTGCACCTGCAGCTGCCCCCATCCAAAGTTATGGCCCTCCACCAGTGCTGAGGTGCCACAGCACCCCCACTGCAGGCACTGCCCCAGCACCAGTGGCTCTCTCCCTTGTCAGCAGCACCACAGGGAACAGAAGGGCTCTGCACCCTGAAGCTCCCGGAGCACGAGGGCGAGTGTCCAGCCTGGCCCGCCCACACACCAATTTAATGTTGTGTGTGAGGTAATTAGAACATCAGAACATGGTGCAAACCCTCCTTTGAGGACAGATGTGTTGCATGAGCTCAGCTAAAGTCATGATGATTTTGATTTGCTGTTGAACATACTTGACATAGTCTGGAATTGTGGCCCGAATGACCCTGTAACAGCCTTGGTTCTTCCACAGTTGCTCCTAGATCTCTAAATGTGCAATTTCAGCTCTCTCCCTCTAAAGACCACACAACACAGAAAAGGTGGGTAGGCAACCTGTAAAATGCTGACTAAATTTCTACTCCCCCTGCAAAGTCCAAGTGCCAGACTAAACTGGGCAGTTCCTGTCTATATGCAGAGCCTTGTTTCTCTAGTTTTATCCCATTCATCTCCCCCATAGTTTTGATTTTGTGTATGCTTGCTTAAACTGCATAAAATAAAAATTAAATAAAAATATAGAAGAAAGTCTACAGAGGTGCTGAAGATAAAACCCACAAAAACAGTAGTGGAGTATCCTGCTGCAAAAGATCTGTAGTATGCTATTGCAATCACAAATGGTATAAACAGGAAGTAGTACCGGTCATCAGATAAAATCCACTTGCATTGTTTTTGTTCTTTCCCAGAAGTCATCAAGTGAAATAATGGTTCCACCAGCAGATTGTCTTGGAAATCTCGTTTTTCCAAAAGCTTGAGAGCTTTAGCGTTAGCAGTTTATCCAACTGAAAATCTGTCTCCTCTTTGCTGCCATCCTATGGCAACTTGCTGCAGCAGACTGTTGCAGCAGTGTGAGGATGCAGTGTGAAATGCTGTCTTCAGAGGGTAGCAGAGGTTGCTTCTCTTTTCAGTGTTAAACAGACTCTTGACCCCTTTCCAGCACTTCATAATCATTTTCCCTAGGGAAGGCCATCAGCTTGGTCTATCATATCATTCCTGCTGAAACATATTCCAGAGCTTCATGTGTTTGCACCATGGCTGATGAGGTCAAGATTCTGATGGCTTGCTCTTGCTTTCTTTTCCAACTTGGTATTAAGTCCTTAGCAGGTGATACCACTGTGTGAAGCAGTAATTATAAGTCATAAGAACCAATGTGATTTGGACAACTTTGTGGGATTTTCTGGGCCTTTTATCTCCTAGAAAAACAGGACGTGATCAGAGGTACATTGTGAACTTTTTCCATTCAATGGTACAGAAACTGCATCCTCCTTCCTTGGTAGTGCTGTTCAACCAGTGTCTGTACTACACGTTAAATCATTAGAAATTTGTGCTCCAAAATATTTCCTCTTCTCCTGTCTTTCTTTGAAATACAAAGCAGCTGTACCAAAACGTGTTTGAAGAATGCAGTGGAGCAGAGAAGGACTTGAATATGTGTAAAAAAGGCAAGCAAGTAGAGGCAAACAGAATATTTATTTAATTTTAATCTAAGACAAGATCATGCTTCTATCAATGATTAACAGAATGATCAGGCCCTTTGCAAAAGTGAATTGAGCAGGGGAAGGAATGCAAATGGTTGCTTCGTGTTGGGAAGATATGATGAGGAATGTCAAAATCTGTGCTTCCTGATTATACTACTATGTGGTTTAAGTGATGTCCGTCCCTCCTGCAAAAAGCCTGGTGATTCTGTGGGTGTCTGACATCTCCTTTTTATTTGTCAGCTGAGAGACTTGGCTGGTTGATGTGTGTTTGGCAGCAGATTTAATGAGAGCACCTGACGGAGAAGTAGCTCTCCTTATCTACACTGAGGTCAGTGCTGGGGATAATTGGATGGGTTCTATACTGTCTGATTTCTGTAGTTTACAAGAATATTAATGCTAGTGAAAAATGGTAGCAGTTGGCATGTAATGAGGAACAGGTATAGAATTTAGCTGTACCAATTTGGAAACAGCAATCTGTGGCAGAAGGGGAAGGTTCTAACTTCCAGCTTTGCTGAATTTTAACTTGAGCCACTGGCCTTGAAAGAATCCAATACTGCTTCACTAGGGTGGTGCATGGAGAACTGGATAAAAGTCCTTCCTGTTAAGGGCTGGAGTGCTGAAATGCAGACCTGTGAGGTGAGGCCACCAGTGAACAGTTGGTGAGTTAGCCTCATGTTTTCTGCATTCTCAGAATCTCTCTCATTGCAGTGGCAACTCTTTATCTCTAGGCTCTGATTGCTTGGAGAACTTTCTAACAAACTATACTGGGAATCAATTTCTGAATATAAAGCACTAAAGCACAGCAAATCCTAAACACAAGTCTTTGTTCTGATATTCTTTCAAAAAGCAAATGCTTTTTTTATTTCCTTCATCATTTAGCTGGACAGGTTTGAGCTGTAGGATTTGTTCTATCTTGTGCTAGTCACTTAACTGCAAACACAGTTGATCCTTTTACCTAGCACCATAATGTGATATTTGTTCTTCAGTTGAATTCTAGTCAAGGAGGGGTGGGGGAGGAGGTGAAAAGGAATTTTCTAACTCAGCAAGTTCCACAAAAGATGGAGTTCAGCAAATTATCAGTGCTTTAATAACAGCCTTCTGCATTTCTTTACAACCCGAGGCAAACAACTAACTATGTGCAAAGGGGGGAAATGCCAACTTCAAAACCTGCAGGGAATGATGGGAAAGTACTTAGTTCTTCATTTTTGATCCGTGTCTAATTAAACAGACAGCTCTATCTAATATTTTTGGTCAATTAAGGTCTGACTTGTAGCAACATGCACATTGTCTTCATGATGTTTTCCATTTTGAAGCAATTGTGCGGGCACAGATTTTTCTTAGAAATCATGAGTTTGATAGGTTAGAAGTATATGTCTTAAGCAAGAATTTTCAGGACACCTTCAGATTGAGGCATGTTTGTTGCTGTGGTCTGCTGTCTAAGGCAAAAGAACATAAACCTGCAAAGTAGAGAAAATGAAATTAATTCTGGCTGAAATCTTGCCTCATAGAAGCTTTTCTATTAAGTATTTCAATTAAGGAGATAGAAGACCACAAACTATAGTTGCAAACAAAATGGGAGGGAAGTGTTAGGTTTTCCATGGATGAGATGACAATCTGTTTCTACTGGTAATAATTGAAATGAAGACTTAGCACCTGATTTCTTGGCAATGTGATGGAAGCTTCCAATAAATCCCAGCTTTCATTTATCCCATATGTATTCCATTTCTCTGCATGCACCTACAGAGTAAGGCACACTAATAAGAATCAAGGTAAATGGGAATCCTATATCCATTGCCTGCATTTTGTTCCTGTCTTGCCCAAAATCTGTTTTGATTTTAAGCTTCTCAGAGCAAAAAGACAACATTTGTAGTTCCTACAACTTATGACCATGGCCTCACCTGGAGCCTTTAATGTACCTGTGGATGTGAATAGTACCTGTCTTACACAGATATGAAATATTTCCATTTGAAGAAGTGGGACAGGGTTGGATATAAGTCACAGGCGTGACATGTTTATTTAAACACTGGAAAAAAAGCAGCATTATTGACATTATCTTATGCATAAAATGCATCCCTCAGGTATGTCAGATGACACTTGATGTGTCCACATCTTCAAACAGAATAATGTAGATTAGCTGCAAACTACAGTTACAGATCTGTTTGGAAATAAAAGCTGCACTGTCTGAGGAAATAAACATATTCATACTTGGATGAGCAGAGTCCTAATTTATCTAAATCACTGATGCCTTAAAAATACACATTCAAATAAAAAATTCCAATCCTCTGTAGTAGTAAATGCATCCAAAAGTATGAGTAAGCAGATGTGAAATACCTCTTTTTGTCTGCTCAACTACAAGCTCACCTCTAATAAGATCTTAGCTGGTGCAGCAGCCAGGAGCTGCCAGCAGAGGTTACCACAGCCTTTGGAGAAAGACTGGTCCCTCTCCATGGAACTGGGCCAGCACATGGCTTCTGGAGCTGGATTCCCTTTGGTGAAAGGCAGGCGAACCTATGACTAGAGGACACGAGTATTTACATTGCTTCAGGAAAAAGCATGGAGGTGTGTGTCTGGAATTCCTCCTGCACCTTTGGCCTGCCTACCTAAAATAACCTACAAAATAATCTTATCTGTGAGGGCTGCCTTAGTTTTAAACCTCTTGGGTGATCATGTGTGCTAATGTGGGAAAAGAGACATGACAGAGGGGTAGCTTCATTGATAACTGAGTAATAATGATGATGATGATGATGATGATAATAATAATAATAATAATCATCATCATCATCATCATGTCGCCCCAAGTGAGGCCATATCTGTAGTACTGTGTTCTATTCTGGCCTCTGCAGTTCAAGAAAGACAAGCAGCTACTGCAGAAGGTCCAAGGGAGGCCACAAAGATAAAGAGGGGTCTGGAGCAACTTCCTTATGAGGAGACACTGAGGGAGCTGGGCCTATTTACTCTACAGAAGACTGAGAGGTGATCTCATTAATGCATGTAAATGTCTCCAAGGAATGTCAGAGGATGGTACTAGACTCTTTTCAGTGATGCCTAGTGATAGGAAAAGAAGCAATGGCCATAAAAACACAAAAGGTTCCATCTCAACATGAGGAAGGAGTTCTTTCCGTGGAAGGTGGCAGAGCACTGGAACAACTGCCCAGCGAGGGCCTGGAGTCTGCCTCTCTGGAGACATTCCAAAACAACCTGGACACCTTCTTGTGTCACCTGCTCCTGGTGACCCTCCCTGGGCGGAGGGGTTGGACTGGGTGATCTCCTCTCCACCTGTTACTCAGTAATTCTGTGAACAATAACAATAATAATAGTAATAATTATTACTATAATACTCCTGACCCTCACAGTAGGGTTCGGAATTGAACAGATTTGCCCTGCAGCTGCTGTCTGGGCTGCAATGGTAGCTCTCCTCACACCTGATGGGGCACTGCAGTGAACCCTGAGGGTACTGGGGAACCTTCCTGCCTTTTCTCCCCTCACACATCCCTGGTCCCGTTTCCCGCCTTTTTTCCCCCTCACGCATCCCCAGCCCCATTTCCCGCCATTTTTCCCCTCACGCACACCTGGTCCCGTTTCCCACCTTTTTTCCCCTCACACACCCCCAGCCTCATTTCCCACCTTTTTTCCCCTCATGCACCCCAGCCCCATTTCCTGCCTTTTTCTCCTCACGCACCTCTGGCCCCCATTTCCCACCTTTATCCTCCCATGCATTCCTGGGGTCCATTTCCCACCTTTTTCCACTCGTGCACCCACAGCCCCCCATGACCTGTCTGGCCTGGGGCTGCTGTGACGAACTCATCGTGGGACAAGGCTGTTGGACAAGACAGAGTGTGTCACCCTCAGAGTGGTGTCCTGGGGCTCATGGAGCTCCATGACCATGACTGGACTGTGCCCAGGGGCTGAAGTGACCCATGGCCCACCAGGGAGTGCTGAGGTGAGGCTGAGGGAGGCGGTGGCCATGCCACACTGAGGTGCTGCTTTGTCCCTGTCCCAGCTGTAGCTTTGCTTACACTTCCCCTTACTGCCTGCAGCCCAACAAGCCTGCTGAGGATTTGTGTTTCGTTAAAAGGGCATATTTTAATGTGTATTTAAGTGTTAACCTTCGCGCAGGGCTCAGAACTGGTCCTTCCCTCTGGGATGGGACCAGCCCCTCAGCCTGACTTTACTTTTCCCAGCCCCTCGTTGATGTAAATTTGCTATTAAACAGGCCACCCCTAAACTTGCTTTCATTTTTCTCCTCTCAGCTCACTGAATGTTTTAGTTTATCTTTTTCTTTTCTCCTTTCCTCAGACCCCTCTGTCTGTTCTCCCTTCTCCTGCTTTGCCTTAGCTCTGTCTCAGCTGTAGCTACTGAAGGCTGAAACAGGACATTGGGATTCTCCCTCCTAGAGATAATGTTGCTTTTTAAAGAAAAGCATTCCTCCTTGCTTTTGATAAAAGAGGGCATCTCTCATTTTTTCCCCCTCCTCAATTTCTCTTCACCCCACATGAACCTGGTGCTGCCTGTGGCTTTCCATTGTCTCAGTCCACCTTTACTTTGTATATTTTTGCATAATTTCATACTGTCATGGTTGCAATCTGTGTTAAAGGCACACCCATCCAAAATTTCAGGACAGAAAACTTGTGTTTCTTCACACCTCTGCCATCCACTGGGCTGTGAAGCAGAGTATGAATTTTCCCATTTATGTTGCATTTGTCCCTAAAAACTCAGCTCTTGGACCTGGATCCCACTGAGCAAAAGCATCTCAAATATATGGATTTTGCTTTGATAAACATGCATTTACTTTTTCAGCCACAGCAGTTCTAAATCTACTTGAAAGTTACTGAAAACCCCTATGATGCTAAAGAAAGCATTTGTCCTCATTCCAACATCCCAGCCTGCTGCCAGCAGCAGATGAGGCTTGCTTGCAGCAGATAAATGATTTATGGAAAGGTGTACATGCTATCTGATCTGAATCTTTACTGTGATAAGTTTATATTTAGAACTTTTTATAATACCAAAATAGCACCAGCATCAGTTAAGATTTTTTTTCTTTAGTAGGTACTTAAAATTTTGTTGTTATCTCTAAATGAGCACAGGTAAGTTGTGCTCATGAACCTTCATCTCAATGCATGGAAACCCAGCCTTATGCTGAAAAGTAATTATTATATGTATATATATAAACAATGTTCTCATGCTTTGCTTAATGATGTCTGGGAAGAGACTAGTTCTCAGTGCTCAACAGGCTTTTTTCCTGTCCTGCTATTTTTTAAATTCAGGCTGAGTTCTCACTATATCTTGTATATTCCTGTTTTCAAAAGCTTGGCAGTTGGCAGTGAAATGATTTACTGGTGATACATGAACTCAAACATCGATGTTGAATGTTCAGAGTTCTAACATTAAGTATTCAGCAATTGCATGCCAGGTCCACATCGAAAATCATATTCAATTTAAAAATAACTGAGAATGTGCTTGTTTATCATCTGAAGAGGAACCGATGAATTTTCAAAGTTCCGAGTTCCTCTTTACAATTGTGGAGCTTGAATTTTTCTTTCTTGTGTAAAAACAACATAACTGTCTTACTTCAGCAGCTGAAAAAAAAAAAAAAGAAAAAAAAAGAAAAAAAAAGAAAAAAAAAGCCACAAATGTTCTCAGGCCCATGAAAACATCGTGGGAGTTGGCGACTGACAGCAACTGCAAGACGAGTGAAATAAAAATCAAACTTCAACCTGTGGTGTCTGTGTCTTAGTTGTTTCTGATTATGAAATGGAAATGCATTCAGGTTTGAGGGTGTTTTTGGTACACAAGTAATACTCAGCTACAGGGGATGTATTAAGAATTTTTTAAAGTCAGTATTTTAGATCCCAAGTCCTGCAACTTAAAAATGGTGCAGTTGGGGGTGAGTGGGATTCCTTTGTAATGTATAAAGTGCTGTAAGCTGGGTAAAGACTGAGCTTTAGACCTCTCAGGATTCTCCCTGGCTTCCTGCCAGCTGGCTTGCAGGTAAGTTCCATGTAAAGAGCTGATATATTCTGTCCTCAAACCCAGAGTTTGCTGCTGAAATGCTGCAAGGGACCGGGCTATTAAAACAAATTAAGCTATCTATTTGTGAACATTTCGTGATGTTACACTGTATGCACTTGTCACAGTGCTGCCACATCAAGGTTAGAGTGAGAAGGTGACTAGCTGGCAGTCACTTAATCAAAGGGAGCTGTTGATGTCTCAGGTAGCCCAGGCAGGGTGAGGCTTGCATGCTCCGTTGCTTTTAACAGCCACATAATGAATATGCTTTCCAGAATCCGTGTTTCTCATAGGGAAAGCAGCAGCTGCCTGTGATCTGTGTCGCTGTCAAAGGAAAGTGAGATGTAGTTAATTCAGGGCTACACAACAAAGACATATTGATCAGGGCTCTTCTGGCTCTGGTTGGATTTCTGCAATAACAATGTCTAGGACAATGCAGCAAGCCAGGATGGCAAACCCAAATATGCTTTGTCTTACCCCAAAAAGCATGAGTTCTTACCACCAAGATCTGTTCTCAGGCATCAGCAGGTTCAGAGCAATTCTGCTCCAGAGGGTCGGTAAGACACTGAAATCCAGTGAAAAGGGCACATCTTGTTCATGTCATTATAAATGCATTTCATTTGTAGCTATAAGTTAAATTCATGGATTCCGGACAAACAGCCTGCTGTGCATAAGTTCCACATGATTTAAAAAAAATAAAATAACCCTGTGTTTATGGTATCTGGATAAAGTCATACAGAGCTGCTTACAGAGGTACCAAATGTTGCAAGAATTATATAGAATGAATGCATACACTATGTTTCCTCTGTTCCTGCTGTACTTGGAGGACTTGGATGTGGATGATTATGTACTATATATTTACTAGAATATTGCAGTATATTTTTTATTGCAAAGCAAAAAATCCTTGTGTACTGGTTTTGTAACATAAATATGTAATTACTATTTTTATTTCTGCAGTTACCCAACTCATTGCCTGTCTTCCCACTTTTTTCCTGTTATTTTCCCCTAATAGCTGTGTCTGATTTTCTTTTGTTCATGTGTTGTGCAGAAGAAAAATGGGCACTAACAGGTTTGCTAATTACTATAAAAATCTTCCCAGCCTTGTTCAGTTCAGATCATTCTATTAGCTAAAGTAATGGAGTGCAGTGGCACGATGGTGCTCTCACTTTTCATTGTCTGAGGTCTTTCTGGTGCAATATATTACTGGGATTGTATTCTGAGGCTGTCACAATAGCTTTTGATTTCCTATACCTGCTGTTTTGTTTTATCTCAGCATTCCTTTTTCTACTATTACTTAATTCTCCTTATCCTTCCTAAGTGATTTTTAAAGGCACTGGACTGTTTGCCCCTTGCTTCCTTAGTTTTTTCTGGGAATCAGTAAGGCTGAGGATTGTTGTGCTCAGTGCCTTGCAGATGGACCTGTGACCAGTGTCAGGGTGTTCACATCACTGCAACAGCTCCTGGCAGTTTTCAGCTATACTATTTTACCTAAAGGCATGGTCTTTACCCTCACTGCATCATTTTGCTCCTGACACCTATTTTTCCTTGCCTATCAGCATTGTCAATGTCATCTTCCTCAGCAGTATTTACGGCAGCAGACTTTTGTCTCATCACTCTGATTATATTAGCTCCAGTGATTGTACTTTCACCTCATTACTGAAATAAAGTTAACATTAATGAGAGTCATGCAGCTAAACCTCTGCTCACCTCTCCGGAAATTTATTCTAATGATGAAAAGAAGATGCATGTGGATCTATCTGAAAGCAAGTCAGCTTTTTCCCCTCCCACCCCCCACCTAGCTACCTACCAAATTCAGTGTTAAATAAAGTCTTTTTTTATTAAGAGATGATGATGCAAAAGAAGCCAAATACAGTATACAATATTAACAAAGGAAAACGTGATTGGTTGAACACTGATTTATGTACTGCTCTGGTACAAGAGTTCCTTTATGACCCAAATTTCTTTGTTCCTGCTGCTTCAGAAAAGGGTTTTCTCATTTCTCAGAGTAAATTAGCGATAAAGCACTTGGAGGTCTGAAGGGGTGTGCTAGGAAAGTTCAAGATATTATCAAGGATAACAGTAATCACACTTCTAAACAACATGAAGCATTGAGAGGTAGAAATTGTCTATAGAAACATAGCAAGGTTTTGAGCCTAAAGAAGAAATATAATTTAGATAAGCAAAGTTCATGAGATAAATGTACATGCTGCATATGCCAAGCAAGGAGGCTCAAGAGATCTTTTACTGATCAGAATGTGGATTTACAATAAGAGCAGTGCTTTTGCCACTGGTCACTGCTAGGGAAGCCATATGAGTAGACAGTTTGTTTGTATTTTTGTTTGTTTGCTTGTTAGTTAAGGTTAGAGAATAAGAATTCACTTTTTATTAAATCTTCTTACAAGCAGCTACTGTGATGTGGCCTTAGTCTTGTCTGAGGCCACTGCCTGCTCCAGCAGCACAGGTTACCTAAGATAGTGATATAGACTAAGGAATGCAGCCCTGGAGTCAACATCATCGTTTGATGTTTTCCTTAAATTTTACCTCTTCATGTATGAAACTAGGCTGAGCCTGGTGTTGTGGAAGAGGTCCAATATTATCCTCACTAAACATTTGCATATCTTTAGGAAAAGATTAAAGAAGGATGTTCACGCTATACAATATTGTGAGCAAACAAACCTTTGTGTTCAAAAATGCAGAGTTATGTCTGACTGTAAAATACCACTGGCCTGTACAGTAAGTGTAATATTTTAAGTACTAAGTGTTCTAAAATGCTGCCTCAGGCTTTCAAGGAAAAAAGTAATTCAAGAATTACCAAAGCATGGTTGACTCAGAAAAGGGAGTGAAATATTACTGTACTGATAATCACGCTTTGACCTATTTTGGATTCTGGGCTGTAGAAATATTTTCTCTCTTGTGAAGGCTTGTGATTTTGACTATGGAGTTTACAAGGAAGAATATCTAGACTTGTCACCAAAAGAAAAGCTTTCTAAGAGGAAGGCTGTTTAAGTTAGCCTTTTCAAATGTCAAAATCCTAACCAAAATAGATTAAGTTGGATAAAGGCAACCCTTTACAAAGGTTGATGAAATAACATTATCGCCCTTTGGCAGAGAGAGAAATTGAAACACGATGTTTAGGAGACATCGGTCTTGTCAGATGGTGCAGCAGGAGTGGGCTGTGGCACCGCACCTGAAACTGCTCCCTGGATCACTGTCCTGCTCTGCCTTCTGGAGATTTCTGCCTTCTCTTTCTGAGCTTGCTGCTGTTGTCCCTGAAGATAGCACTGACTCATGTCTGGAGCCACAAACTGAGTGTGTCAGGTTGAAATGTGCCTTATGGAATAATAGTATGTATTATGTTTAGTTTGAGAGAATTTTACAAGACTCTATCCTAAAACAGCTTTTCTTACAGATGCAGATTAAATGAACAAGCAACCTGAATTAACTCTTTTTTTTTTTTTAGCTCATGTTTCATGGTCATTCCCATTGCTCCCTCAACATTCTTTTTCAAAAATAGTCCATCAGTTACAGGTATTTACTTCACATTTTTCTTTTTCCTTTATGTGCACATCTCCTCTTCTCCCACCTGCTTCCCAGCTTGGCTTTTCCTCATCTTGGTGCCCAGGAAATGCCAGTGTCTGGTTGAATGAGCTCTGCTATAAATCAAAGTGTCATCACTTAGCTGGTAGAAGTGATTTAATTAATGCATCATGCCTTCCCCAGAGCCTCTCCCCACCTGACTGCTAATCAACCTTCATTAGCAGGAGGAAAACGTGGCCCTTCTTACAACTGTGCAGGAGAGACTGAAGGAAAGACAGTTAATTGCAGCTGCCAAGATCAGCCTTGTCACTTGTCTCTAATCTCTTGTCTGCTTCTTGAAATACTGCTGTCCTGGTCCCTTACAAGCCATGCTTAACTTCATTCATACAGAAATGATCCAGTATCATCCCAGGGATCACTTTCTGTCAGAAATGTATTTGGCAGATGACATGTTTAAAAGCACCCTATTGTGCATGCCCGTCCTGGAGCAACTTTTACAGCCTGAGTGCTCTTTTAGCTGGAAGGAGCAGTTTATGTGTGAACATTTTTGCACTTCCAAGGTGGTGCTGTGCACTTAGCACTGTGGATTCAGAGTCAAAAAATTTGTTGTGCCAGTATGGAATTACAGGGCAGATGTTGTTAACAAGTGGTCCCCTTTGTCAGCTGAATAAATACTTGATTTTATCTCAGGTAAATATGTACCAAAATAATAAGCTCTGTATAAACCAGGGCACTTGTTCATTTCAGTTTAGTGCCTTCATTGTTCAGGGCAGGATCTGTGGTAATGGGAATCTCAGATTCCATCTGCTGGATAATATGGGCAGAAGAATTTAGGGAGTGTCTTATTTGTGACTATTCAAGTTGTATAGGCAATCAAGATAAATATGGGAAACAGCACTTGTGGGAAGCAGTGTTTTTTTTTCTGGTAGCTGGAATAGGAAATGGGAGTCAAGATTCCTGCTTTCTAGGCTTGACCACACTCAGATTGCCAAATGACCATGAGAAAGACTTTTGACTAGTTTTTATCTGGGTTTGCCCCAAAAATAATGTTTGTTGGAGAAGGACATACTGTACTTAGGACAGGACAGTCTCTTCTCCCTTCAAACGGCTGGTGCTACAGAAGCAGGTGGGCCAGGGCCACCTTCTGTGGAGAGGAAGAGGGCTAATCAGTGAGATGGACAGCAGTGCACCCAGAGGTGCTTTAAGGTCCATCAGCCATTTGGACGACAGAAATGCAATAAAAATAATTTCAGCTGTAATACTGCAGGTACTGGGGAGTCCCTCTCTGCTTGTGGAGGCCAAGATGGTGTCTCAGTGTGGGCTTTGGGGTCACCTTCAGAGGCCAGTGGGAGAAGGACTTGGCCCCCACTACCTCTCAGTGTGAGCTTAAGGCTTCCACAGGCTGTACAGGACATGTGAGTTGGGCCACAATGGGTCACTTCTGGTATTCCACCACTTTCTGAGGGTACCCCATGTCCTGTATCAAGCACTGTCAGCCTTTAGACCTCCCTGGAAGGGCCTGTCACAGCCAGCCAGACACACTGGCCTGGTCCTGGTCCTCAGCCTGCCCTGTGACAAATGGCACAGATGAGCCAGCACCGAGCTCTGGGCAGTGGCACCAGTTCAGTCCCAGCTCTGTGTCCTGTGTTGCACCAGTCACGTGCCCTGAGCTGCGGCCTCAAGGTTGGGTGCTCTCAGTCTGACCAGGGTAATTACCATTATGGCTAAGCAGCTGTTTGCTTTGTATGTCCATAATTTTGAGAGTTCATTACATGGGCATAAAAGTCCTCTCCAGGCAGAGATTTGGCAGAAAAAGCCTAGCCAGGGAGCTGTTTCATCATTTGTGAGTTTGTTTATTTTTGCATCTGTTGGGCAATTCTTTGGGTATTTTGTATAGAAGGCTGCAGAAGATGCAGCTGCAATCATTTTCAATTGCTTACCATTAGGGTCTTCATTGATCTTGATTTTTCTGTTGGTCACTTATGATTCAATTGAGGAAACAAATTTGTATTACTATATTAAAAGAAATAACAGCATTTCCAGATACTTTGCTGATTCCCTTGTTTCATAAGTGCCTTGTTTTATTATTCCCAGAAACTCCACTGCTGTGATTACTTATTGCTGGTTCTGTAGTTTTACACTAGACTAGAAGACAAAGGCAGTGTTCACTGCATAGATTTGCTGCTATTTTTATTCTTCCCCTAGTTTTTTTTTGACAGAAGTGGAATTCTGGAACCAAGCTGCTTGGATTTCTATCTTTTTGGTGATTTAAACTGAGAAGAACTTTTAAAGTAGTGACATTACTGTAATTTTATCCCAATGCAACTTGTAATGGAGTTTGTGCCTATTGAGGAATTCTTTTTTAGGAAATGCTCTTGAATATAAGATCTTTAAGTATGATCATTGAAGGGGACTCCATCCTCAGGCTTTCTAAAATTCCTCAACGTCCCTTATTTCTACTGTTTAAACCACACCTGAACTAATTTAAAAGCAAGATACACTGATATCCACAGCAACCCATGTCAAATAAAACTGCCTTCCTTTGTAGGATTTTGCTGAGGGCACAAGACTGAAAAAGTGACCTTGTTGTAAGGACTGTGCTGCAGGTGAGTGAATGGAGCAGTTTTTTAGCAGATATTTGGATACTAGGGAATCCTGTAGCTGGCAAGATGCTGAGCTTGTAACTGCTACATGTGTGGTTTTTCTCCTCGTTTTTTCCTTCTTAAGAAGCCTTGAAACTACCTGATGATTTAAATCAGAGTTGTCATGTGGCCGGTTTTCATCTTGCATTGAAAAATATTGGAATGAATTCTTTCAGAGAGGGGATAGGAGCTGTGAGTGTGTTTTCATTTCACACTTGTAGTTCCTTTTGGCACTTTAATGAGTGCTCTCTGTGACTGAGCAGGTCACAGAATTGCTGTGCTGCCCTCTAAACCAGGAATGTCATCTTTTGTGAGCATTGTGAGCTCAGGCAGTGCCATAAGGAAGGGCTGAACTCTCTGTCTGTGTGCGAGGTGCTGAGGAGGGGCAAAGTCGGTAATTCCTGTACGTCGTTACCTCGCTGCCTTTGGACAGTGACCTGCAGACACTGTGCCACGGAGAGCAGAGCCCTGTGCCCTGTCAGACCCCTTCAGCTGGGTCTGCTCCTCCTCTGCTCACACCTCAGCAAAATTGGCTCTTGTGCAGGAGAGGAAAGCTTGTGTTCTCAGAACAGACCAAAATTCTGTTACTGCTCTCATGACAAATGCAGTGTTAACCAGCCCTAAAGTTTTTAAGGACTTACTCATTAATTTTGTTTAAGTAAAAATATCTTGCCAAAGGCTTTCTATCCTTTTCCCCCAGAAAAATTGCTTTTTGATGAAATGAAAAAGTAACTTTTGATTTAGGAGTATTCATTTTTTAGGGGGGGAAAATGGTAGCCAGATGTTTGATAGAATCACAGAATATTCTGAGTTGGAAGGGACCCACAACAATCATCAAGCCCAACTCTTAAGTGAATGGCCCAAACAGGCACCAAACCCCTGTCCCTGGTGTCATTAGAACCTTGCTCTAACCAACAGAGATAATCTCAGGGTCACCATTCCAATGTAATTAAAAACCTAAACCTTGAAAATATTTGGCATTTTTTTCTTAAAATTCTTGTGTGATACAATTTTTTTTTTAAACTTAGTAAAAAATGAACATAAAAATAAGTCCGTTTCAACAAAAATAACTCAGATTAGTGGATAATGTGCCAGTGTTGGATTGGGAGCCTGGTGAGAAAGCTACCTTTATGTGGGGAGTGAAGGAGAAGAGGACTGTAATTTCTGAAGGTATCAGAAATGCAGGGGTTTTATTCTCTTCTGTGTTCTGCCTCTCATTCTCATTTTTGTGTGTGTATTAAGTGGCTCTTGCTGAGCTTGGTGTTGAGATGTCATTGTGATAAATCACCTTTTACTAGAGATTATATTTTTTCTTGAAATGAAGCTGCCAGCAAGACACATTTTAATAGTTGCAAGTGACTGCAATATTTTCTGTCACCTTTTCTCTTTCTCTCCTCAAAATATTAAACAATAAATTCCGACTAAATTCTGTTGATGAGCATGTTTTCTAATGGGAGGGAAAAAATAACAGAGGTGGCAATTAACAACTGTCAGCACTAGTGAAGGATCTTTACATGGGTATGAAAATCAGATTTTCTCCCACATTGCTTATCCTTGAGGAATCCCAGCCCTTGTAGTATTATCCAACGAAGCTCTCCAAGATCCCCGTGGAACCATACGAAAGTTCAGAGTTGCCTGGGATCAAATTTCAGAATCATAGTGTGTCTGTAAAGAATAATCATCAGATGTTTTTATCTAGCCAAGAGAACCCATGCTGTCGAGTTTAGACATCAGATATCAAGGTCATACAGTGTCTTCAGTAAATTTACTTACTTTTAAAAAACATTTGTGCCATTTTGTCTTCACTTCAGAATTGCAGAACTTTGTTATTATGCTGATGTCAGTGTTCTTACCCCCTAAAAAAATCAGAATGAATGTAGGAAATAGTGGATCATATTTGTAGCAAGAAAGGAGTATAATTATTTTATTACAATAAGAATAATTTCTAGAATGTTGTTATTTTTTCAGAGCTAGGAACTGGGAGGCAGAATATTTGGAAAGCTGTCTTGAAAAATCTTATCAGAGTCATCAAAAGATTACATTTGTTTTGGTTTTGTCAAATTGTTAATTGGTTTTGACATTTTTGAGGGAATAATTTTGGCAGTCCAAGTCACAAATAATAAGTTGGACACTCTTAAAGCCTTTTGGTGTGCTTGACAGTCACTTCAAAGGTTACAGTCTTATTCCTCAGGAAACAGCTGTTTGAATCCCAGCTGGAACCTCAAGCTAATCAGAGAAACAGGAATTAGTTCCTCAGAGTTATGTAAAGTAAAACATCACCTCCTTCCAAAGGTGTCTGGGTTACTCCAGTGCAAGGTTAAGTTGCTGTGTTGGTGGAATGAATGGTGACACTGGTCAGAATTCAAGCTGTCCAGGGTGACCCCAGCTGGTCCCTCTCTCTCAGGCCTTCTCTGCTTGGTGACCTGCTTTGGTTTCTTTGCTCTAAAATTTCTCAACTCACTTCCATTTTTTTTCCCTCCAATTGTTACTTTCCAATGAATTCCACATCATTTTGACGTTGAAGTCCATTTATAGCTTTGGTTGTGAGTGAAAAATATGTGGTGTGATGTATTCCCATGTGAAAATGAATCCATTTCATAGTTGTCTTAATACATCGTTCAATTCTTCCTCCTCTTTAAACTTGACATTGCTGGTGGATACTCTTGGATTTTTTGTGGGGTTTTCTTTTTTTTTTTCCCCTTGAAACAGATCTGAGAAAACACCAACATTACAGTAGGCTCCATAGAAGCTTCTTCTCTGCATATGACCTGGCCAGACATTCTTTTCTGTTTTTCTAGCTGAAACTGTCATATTTCAAATTTTATTTTGTTTTAGAAAAGAAGGGGAAAACAGGTTGGATTGACAAAGCTAATTTCCAGGTGTTAAATGCCAAATTGAAAATGCCAGACTCCTTATTTTGTCAATAGCCTGTGAAGGTCAGACATATCCCAGACAAACAGTGACAATATGCCAGTGTCTTGGATAACTCCTGAGGCAGTTGTAGCAAAGATAACAGATAGGCACATTAAATAGTCCTACCACAACAAGGAGTGCAGCTTGGTCATGGAGGGCAGCCCCATTCCTCTGTGGTTACTTGATAAACACTTTTAATTATCAGTATCGTCATTTGCATAATGGAATTGTACAACTGGCCACATGCAGTGAATGGAGTTGCCACATGGTCGCTCAGTACTCAGGCATGGGCAGAATTCCTGGAAGAATGCTGGCCCTGTTGGAGGTGAGCAATTGCCCAGCACAAATGTAGGGGCTGCCTGCTCTGGAGGAAGGGTTAACTGGGCTGGACTGGGAGCTCCTTGGCAGCCCTTGGGCACCAATTTGCTGGCCTGTATCAAGAACCACTTGCTGTTGGTTGCAGGAAACTACTTTAGGGCAAAGTCTTTTTTTTTCTTTGCCACGGTTCAAGCTGTAATTCTGGGGAACAGCTTTTTGACAGAGATCCAAGAAGCTAATGCAATGGTCAGCTGTGCTTTGATATCCCGTGGTTTTGGCTTTGGCTCCAGCTGGAGTGTAGCAGAGCTGAGCAGACCCTGGATTTCAGACTCTCCTGCAGCAGTGCTGAAATCAGAGCAGTCTGTGGGCAGAGATGGATGGCTGCCTTACCTTCAAGGCTCCAACACAGCTGTGTGGATCAGCAGATGGCACAGTGCTGCCAGCCATGGGCCACAGACAATAGGAACTGCTCCTCTTCCCGCACTGTTCCAGATGGGAGGCCTCTGAAGGGAAAATGGAATATGCCTGTTTTGCAGTGGTCTCTCCAGCTCTGCCTTCCCTGCACTTGGTTTGCTCTTCCCTTCTGGGAGACTCTTTCCTGCTGTGACACATGATTGAAGATGAGCACAGCCAGCCTTAGTGTGTTGTTTTATCATTCACTCTGACCTTGTGATACATACAACCCTACTCTTTAAGCTACCACTGATGTCAAATGTAGAATGAGATTTAATAATTACTGCGATTTCTGACACTTCATGGAGTTAGAAGTAAAGCTTTTGGGCTACAGAGCCACAATCAGTGGATGACATTCAGAGAGAAGGAATGCATCAGAATTAATCTGCTCCATCTGGGGCAGTCAGAGTTTGGCTGCCAGTGCAGTAAGTAAACAGGATTGCATCTTTGAGAATGACACAGTATTTGGAATAAATAAGTTTTAATTTCATCCCATTGCTGAGGCAATTAACACTGTCCATCACAAAAGCTACCTTAGGTGCTGCTCCTCTGTGTGAGTGGGTGGTTATAGACCACCTGTACATGGAGAAGCATTGGCAGCTTAGGATGATGGAGCTTAATAGAAATAGATTGCTTTTTTGGTTATAAAAATTAACCTTTGACTTGTGTCTTCATGGAATCAAGAGTTTCCCAGTGGGAATGCTTCCCTTAGTGATGTGATTAAGGAGATGGGAAGTGCTTTGTGTCAGCTTGTGCCGACCTCTGCCATCAGCAGCCCCAGGGTGCTGGGTGACACACCTTGGTGATGCCCTGCTAGTGCTGTGCTAGAAACAGAATGAGTTGTCAGAGTACCTCCAGGCTCTGACTGAGGGCTTACAGATAAGAATCATGAATTCTGAGAAAGGATTTGGGAAGTCTGTCAGCTCAACAACAAATCCCTTTCTCAAAGAGCTGCTATTTTCCAGATACAACATTTTTATAGGACTATCAGAGTATTTTACAGAAAGATTTTCCTCTTGCACATGAAATATTATGAATTGGTTTTGGTTTACATTTTTTCTCTGGTTCCCAAGTGCTTACTAAACGAAACAAGCAGCAGAGGATGAATATTCTCATCAATCATCTTTTGTTTGTATATGCTAGTCAAGACCTAAAAATTCTCTTTAGGAGGGAAAGGGAAAAACTCTGGAGGCTTTTTTTAATCTTAGTTCAAAAGTAGAGGCTTCCAATTTAAGCCCCAAGCCCCATAAAGTAATTTTGTCAACTGGCTGCATAGTGGCAGAAGCCCAAGAGAGACAGTCAGGTTGTCCCTTCCACAGACACAGTTCTGACTTGGCAGCAGGGGCTGACCCCTGGAACAGTCAGTTCGGGGCTCCCTCCCATGTTTTGGAGGGAATGTTCAGCAGCCCTGAGAGCTGTTTAGAGTTTTCATCTCACATAAGAAATTGCAAACATCCCATTTCTAACCACAACCCTGAAGACTCTCTGAGGAAGGAATGCTACAGCGACCACTCAATATATTATTTTCCACAGAAAATTTCCTGCTACTCCTCCCTTCCTAGATAAAACTTCCAGTGTATCAGGGTTTTCTTTTTCTTAAATGATTGCCAAGTTTAACCAAAAGTATTTTTTTGTGAACACATCTTCAGACGACCTCCTGGAACCAGAATCTCAACAAATACCAAGGAGGCTTCTATAATATGAATTTACACATTGTCTGGAATATCCACTGTTTTGACACAAAGATAACACCTATATGATGGCATTTAGAACAGGAGGTTAATCGTGTGGTTTCATCACAAATTGCAGCATTAAGGAAAACAGTTGTTAAAAATGGCTGCACTTTGCAGTGAAACAAAAACAATAATTGAGTATTCCAGGGTTTGCTGTTGAGGCTGACATCTTAAATTTATTAATGACCTGGAAAAAATAGACCATAAGCTTTCAAAATTTGTGGATAAAAGCTATGGAGCTTGTAATGTCTGTGCAAAGATAAGTAAATCACTGGGACAATCATTATTACAGTAGATGAATTTTCAGTTGGCTACGTGTCAAGTGCTATGTGCAAGCCAAAATAAGGCATTTCCTTGATAAAATGCTGGTGGACTTTGAGCTTCCCATTTCCTCTAAGGAAATATTGAGCAGTCTGTGTAAATATTTAATTCAGCAAATGTCCTTCCAGTGAGCAGAAGCTGTAGCAGAACAGCTGAGACATCTTGTAACATTGTACCTGGACTGGGGGGAAAGAGAACAGGTGTACTGCCACATCAAATATTTATTTTAATATTCTGTGACCAAGATTTCCCATAAGCCTGGCATTTATTTCTTATTCAACCCATATATTACAGTACTGTTGCTCCCCCTACTCTCTCTTTTATACTGCCAGAGCTTTTGGCACCCGTGTATCCATAAATGCCATAGAAATTTAAGTTGCAAATGGGTAAAGTTTGTATCACAGCAAATAAAGGTTTGACACATGCATTTGTGGGCTTCAGGTCCTGGCTTGTGCATAAAAAGCAACTGTTTTCCTACCAACAGGGCAAGGCTCTTCCTTGTTAGCTTGATTTCCCAGCTCAAGGTCTTTTCCTCATATTCAGTACATTTTATTTTATGCCTTGGCCACTGGTCATCACCTTTATAGGACCACAGCATCTGGCTGTCCCAGTGACATAGGACCATTCTGGAATTGTATAGGAAGCCAAACTTTCCCATAAGCTGGGGAAAACCAGATTTGTTCCTGCTGAGATAATGATTCTGAGCTTTCAGTTTTCTATAACGCAGTAAAAAAGTGGTTTACATTGCTCAATTTGTCATCGGTTGCTCAGCTACACTTGCTTTTCTCTTTCCCTTACATGCTGCAGAAACAATGGAATTTTAGCCTTTTAGGGATATGAGAGTTGCATTAGAGACAACTCAAAATCAGTTAACACTTCATTAAATACAGTCCAGCATCATACTAGAGTTTCCATAGACAGTTTGTGTAAATCTTCTGGGAACACAGAAGTGTCCTTTCATTTTTACTGTTGTGTTATTCTTTGATTACTTTATCACAGATTATGAAATGCATGTTTTGAAAATGTGTTTGTGTACCAATATCACAAATAACTGAGGCTTCATAATTAGTGTTCTACTACTTGTGAAAAAGTACTAAGAAAACTTCTCAAAATTCAAAACACAGAAGTCTGTGGCTTCCTCATTTCCTTCACTTTGTGCATCCTGGCTTAAAGCAGTCTGGCTTTTGGCAGTATCTCAGGTAAGCAGCAGCAGTGCCCCAGTAGCTGTACTAAAACTGTAAGCATGGGAAGGGCTCAGATCACTAACAACCCATGATGTGGGCCTTCTAGAGAAACAAACCCTCTGAAATCTTTCTAGGCCTTCCTAGCATATTTAGTCTAATCAAAGAAGAGAAGAAATGCAAGTTTTCCTATAGTCACTTTGAAAACCATCTATAATATCCAAAAGGTCACAAAAGGAACCTGAGAGTAGTGATTGGCAAGTGACTAAAGACATTATTGTATCCATTGGAGAGTAGATGGTGAAAACAAAAGTAAAGAACGTGGATATTGTTGGATGTTATCTTTGCATAACACAACAATATTAAATAGAGGGGACACCAGAATGTCAAGAAGGAGTCTGAAACCAGAGCAGCCATCCTTATTGCTAAACTGGCCTTGCAATAAGCATGGCTGTACAGTCCTATAGCTTCAGACTCACTATTTGTTACAAACCCATACCTTAGCACTTTGACAGACATCTTCAATCACTCTGTTTCAGAAATACTTATAAAACCACGTGCAAGACACTACTAAAACTTGCCAATGTTGCCCAAGTGCCCAGACAATATCCTTTTAAAGCACTGAGGTAGCTAATGATGGCTTAAACACAGTGTGTAACAGCAAGGGTAAGGCATTCCTAAGGCAAAGACTGCTTTAAAATATGTAACTAAAAACTGAGCTTGCTTTACATTGCTCACAATTTGACCATTGATTTGCAGAACCCAAAAATATAATATAAAATAGGATTAATTTTAATTTCAATTTCTGTAAATAGGCTAAATTTAGGAAAGCAATTGAGGGACTTGGCTTGAAGTTTTATAGCTGCTTATAACCAGCCAGATGTGGTTTAGGGATCTGCAGATCTACAGCTATAGGTTTAGCTACACACCTACTGATTTTGGGAAAGATCCCAAATGGGCTCATAGCTGTAGGAGTTCCTGCTCAGGCCATGCCTGATGGCAGAGGACCATCCCAAAGTTTCCTACCAGCTGGCAGCCTGAAGCTAAAGCAGCTCCTCTGTGAGCAGCCATCTGACAGCAGCCAGAAAGGAGGGCATGAGATCTGCCCTCATTATCAATTTAGCACTTGGGATACTTGGGGCATTATTCCCTGCAAACAGCTGGAATGTCTCCTCGTGAAGGAGTCTTCCTAGAAATCGCTGTTCAGCCACTGTAGACGAAATGATGTTGCCATAAGTGTGTTTATCATGAACCTGAGGCTCAGCTTCCTCAGCAATCTCCCCCTCCCCTATTCACCCAGCAGCAAGCACGTCATTTCCCCATAGGAATCTTACTACAGTTAATCCAGTGTCCTGGGTTATTTTGTGCTGCTCAACTTGAAGTGCTCTTAGCTTTACTGAACGTGTCTGTACTGTTTTAAGTGCCTGCAAATTCCAAAAGCTGTTGTGCTGTGCCTGCTGCAAATGCTTGGATATGATCCAAGTCCTAGTCTGGCATTTAAAAGGGATTTTCCAGGATGTTACAATTCACCCAGCCCTGTAGCTGTGCCAATCCAAAAGCTTTGCTGCCTTCAAAGATACACTCCTGCATGCAGTAAAAGCATGTTCCAAGGCACACAAAGCATTAAAAAGACCAGCTCAACCAGTGGCTTTATTGGCATAGACATTGAGCTCTCCAGAACTGCTTTCTCTAAGCCACTCTCAGGCTGTGAGAGCTGTTCAAAATTCCCATGCTGCTATGTGTGTACAGAAGTTTCTGTGACAGAGCACATCTTTGAGTCTGTTCCTGCATGCTTGTGCCTGCCTAGAGAATTCCTCACAAAGGAGGAATGCCCACTTCCTTTTTCTCCGTAGATCTCATCATCCAAACCCAAATATACAGATCCTCTCTACACGCTCAATGCTTCCATGGAAGAGAGGGGCAAGAAAATGTGTGGGTGCAACTCTTTGAGCACAATGTGGGTCTGTATATTCTGAAAATGGAAAAGTCCATAGCAGCAGTGACATGACACTCTTAGAAACTAAATTACTAAATGCTTAAAAGACAGGGTGAGTGGGAGATAATATATTTAGCAATAATTTAAGTGGTGGTGCCCTGGACTGAGTGCTCTACTCTGTCTAATATAAACTGAACTGTAATGAACAAATTGACCCTATCTCTGCATATAGTACAGAACTGTCAAAAGTGAAGTAAAATATTTACTGATGAAAAAGCCAAAAAACCCAAACAAGAATAATTCTTCAAAATTACATTTATGATTTAAACAGTGCTGTTGAAGCCATTGCAAATTTAACTTTATTCAAATGAAGTTGCCTTGTACTGATTCTCCAGATCCCAAAGCTGCCCTTTGTTATGAACCTAAATTACAAGCTTTAAGCAAATACAAGTTACTGTCATCAAGTATAGGGTGAGTAGCTGAAATATAACTGTCTGATACTAAAAGATCAGATAAAGATACTTAAAGGAATATACCAGACTCAAATTATCATGGAATGGTTTGGGATGGAAGGGAGCTTAAAGCTCATCTCATTCTACCCCTGCCGTGGGCAGGGACACCTTCCACTATCCCAGGCTGCTCTGAGCCCCATCCAACCTGGCCTTGGACATTTCCAGGGATGGGGCAGCCACAGCTTCTCTGGGCAACCTGTGCCAGGGCCTCCTAACCCTCACAGAGAACAGTTTCTTCCCAATATCCCATCTGAACTACCCTCTGACAGCTTAAAGCAAATCCCCATTGTCCTGGCACTGCTTGCCCTTGCAAAGTCCCTCTCAAGCCTTTCTCTCTGCCCACACTACACAAATTCTGGTGAGCCTGAATATTTCAAACGTGTTGAGTACAGTGCGCAGGGTGATGGCCAGGAGTGAGTTTTCTTGGCGGGCTGAGCCACTGCCTAAGCTGAAGGCTCAGATCCCAGGTTATTCCAGAATGCTGGAGGAGGCTGCAGAGACTGGAGCTCCTGCTCTGTTTGGGTGGCACAGCCCTGGCTCACAGGAAGCTGCAGCTCATCCCCGGGCTCACTTGCCCTGGCCTTGCTGGTTTTATACCGTTAAGCTACAAGTGTTCCGTGTCCCAATAGCAGCAGCAGGGACAGCAGTCGTTTGCCAGGACAGATGAGCTGGTTCTGTAGGATATAATTAAAGTGCTGACAGGCTCAGACATAAGACACATAATAAATTAGTTATAGACCTGAGTAAGAAGGATAAACTCTGCCGCAAAGGCAATTAGACAGAATTTCAGCCTTGGGACCACTTCTACATGTTCTTGTGTGTTGGGAAATCACTTATAAATTTTATGTGTCTTTAGCAAAACTGAGGAATTATTAACATAATTTTAACATAAACAGATATAAATTTTTAAGTCCAAGTGAAATCCAGGAAGCTTGTTGTGATAGCACCTGGTTCTGATGGTGTTGTCATCCTTCTGGCTTTAGAAGCAAAGCAGCAAGTATGGAAATGCTCTTAATCTGCTCTTACATAGAACAACTGGACTTTTAATTACTGAACTGATATGTAAACCACTCAGCAATCTGCTATTAAAAACCTACCAGACCTGGGTTTCACAAGATTGCTTCTTCAGAGGTGATAAACGTGTTGGCTCTGTTCAAGTGGTTTTCAAGTCTTGCAATCACCACAGGAGCTATTTTAAATGCTGTATTTGCTAGTTTTTCCATTTTGCCATTTGTTCCTTTATTATTTTTTTTCAGGGTTTTTCATCTCTTCTGGCCACACTCAGCTTGTATTTAGCATAACCATTTGTTTATGTTGGAGGATAAATTTACTCATACAAGCCAGACAAATTACTGGATTTTTATATCTTCTGTTTTAAAATCCATTTCATGGGAGGTGGAGAGGGCTGAGCAGGGTCCTAGAAGAGCTGCTGACCCTTAAAGAATAGTTATCATTTCACTAGCAATAACTCGCCACTTGTCTTCTGAAAGGAATTTCCTACTGTGCTTCAAATAACTAGGGACATTGTTATATTTGCCTTCATACAGGCTGCTGAGCAGATAAAATGCCAAATAATTTTTTTTCTTATTATACTAGGACTAGAACTATTTTCCCTATTGGCTTGCACTGCAATTCAGCTTGGTTATTAGTGTTAAAGTAAAGAAGCTATGTAAATTTTAGATCTAAAAGAACAAAAATAGAAGATGTGTCAAGAATAGAAGTATTTCATGTTTGATAGTATCACTGAAATGCACCAATGTTTAGGGGAAAGAAGGTGATGATGGAACAGCCATGCTGTGAACACTGTCCATGGGCAGAATCTTAACCAGGCTTCTGGGGCAAGCAGCTATTGAAAATTAAATGTACCAGTGGATCTTCAGTGTCAGAGCAGATGGGGCTTCAACTTCTCAAATCTCAGCCACATAATTTACAAGCCAAGCAAAAGTATAAGTGGCAGAAGAAGATTCAAGGTGGAGAAAGACAATATCAAACAGAAAGCAATTATTTGTAAACCTGAGCAGTGCACAATTTGACTGAGGGAAAACAATGATGTAATCAAAATGAAATGGAGTCCAGAACATTATTAGGATTAACATCTCCATTGATTAAATGAGTTGCTGACAGCAGCAGCAGTGTTGCTGGGCTATCAGTCTTGTGCTCTTGTTTGACGTTTCAAAAGAAAATGATGGATGTCACCAAGACTTCTGCCTTTATTTGTATGATGCAAGAGATTTTGTTTGATGGATTTCAGATCTGATGGACCCTTCTAGTTTAGTAGGATCCTGAGCACATCAAAATATTTACCTCTTCATTGGAGGCAAGTTTAATTTGTTTCTTCTATTGTGTTTCCAAAAGCAAGGGCTTGTCTACTTGCACTTTGAACTAAATTAACAAAAATCTATTTTGATTTCTTCTGACAATTCTGACAATGCAAGCCTGCACATACATATCTTCTTTGACCACAGTATCTTAAAACAGACTTAATCCTAGTTAGTGTGTACATGAGAGCTTTAATTGCCATCCTCCACAGCATTTTTGCAATGCTCCATATTTTCCATGCCTTTTGAAGGCAGTGCAGCTGGACACTTGGCTGTAGCTTGCCTTTCAGGAAGTCATCTTCTGCTCTGTGCCTGGCACAACCATCCTTCTTCTGATGCCAGAGCAGAGGCAGCAACCTCATGCCTGTGTCCTGGCACAGGGCACAGATTGTCACTGACTTCTTGTGGAATCCAGTAATTGCTATGGACCTGGGCCAGTCAGACAAGGGCATGCTCCATCCCCTTTGGCCCTGGCTCTTCTAAGCTGTTCTAAAACCTCTTGGAAAGAAAATATTCAGCTAAAAATGAAGATAGATATGGCTGCCTCTAATTTGGCCCGGCTTCCCACACTTACAGTATGGTAGGTGCCCTGTGAGCCTTAACAATCAGAGGAAATTAGTATTTACTAAAGTTGATGCTGACAGCCACAGCTCAGTTTGGGAGTGCCTGAGTGTCCTTAGGGAAGTCTGGTGAAGGATACCTGCCTAGCTGCTGGGAAATGACAGCATCTGCACAGACATCAATGTGCTGCAGAAAGTCTCTGGGTAATTCTTCCTGTTTACTTTCCATAATGTATCAATGCTGCTTCTGTTCTGGGCTGTAGGATGATGAGAGCCTTGTCCTAATTGCTGCTTCCTTTCCTGGATCAGGTGGAGGCTCTGGTCACAGGGTTCATGAGGAGTATGAAAATGGATTTCAACATGAGCCAAGTCCTTATATTGGCAGATTACAATGCATGGAAATCTCACTTGTCTAATGGAAGTTAGAGGCGCACTAAACGGGTAGAAATCACAGCATTGTCTATCAATATGCCCCAAAGATTAAGGCATTTTTGGAGTTAGATCCTGTGCTCCACTGACCACTGAAGCACTAGGTCACTGTTCTTTCTCTCTTATGATATCATCCACAGCACTCTTACCCATGCCTATTTCTCCTGCTCTTCCATTCTTGCTCATTAGAGTCCCATCTTCAAAATCTGCCTTCCCAGAGAAGACTGTCTGGCAGAGACAGTCAGAGGACCCAGTCCACCATTCCCTCAGTCTCCCTTCTTCCTGTTAAGTATCTGTCACAGAAATATTCCTTCTGAGGTGTGCTCTTGTGTGAGGATCCTGCAGCCTGCAACCCTGTCAGCAAAGCAGGATGACACGTGCACAGTGCCTCTTGTTCCCAAGGCTGAGGAGCTGGTGGTGTCATCCCTATCGCTTTCAACTGCTTTGCCTTGCTGAGGCTACAAGCTGCTCTTTTATCCAGAGACCTCAGAAGCAAAAATATGTTTCCAAAAATAGGAACATGGCATCACTAGAGGGCATTCCATGCCACATCCCAGCCACAGCCACAGCGATCCAGGGTCAGTGGAGGGGCAGCCCAGTAGGGTCCCTCAGATCTGTTCTGCTCCCTGGCCTTTGTCTGCATGGAGGTTTTCTACAGATAGAACTGATTGATAAGGGTGAAGATTTTCCTTATAAATTACTTATATTGTCTCCAGTCTACACTGCAAATATTATTACATTACCGACTCTTTCTGTTTCTCTTCAGAAACAGTTGTGGGTGTAATTTTTCAGTATTGTACCAGTGGAAATGGATCTGTGTCCATGTACACATATGTAGGAGAGCAGGAGTGTTGCCATTTTAACTGGACTAGAATAAATAAAGCAATATAATATTTGGTCTGTACCAAAGATGACATGGAATAAAAGCAGTCAGGTCAGTGTTTACTCAGTTTACTAAAACTGAAAAGAGTGGAATTTATAAGTTGAGGAGAACCCTTTCTGATTCCAGCTTTCAGTGAAAGCAGTTGGGACAAAGGCACTGCCTCCTGAGCACAGAGGTCTTGAGTGCTGTGGCAAAGAACACAACAAAATGTTCGAAGTGGAACACTTAAAAAAAGCCCATCCAAAAATAGATGCCAGTAATGCAGCAAGGGAGAAAGGGGAGGGTGAAGACAGCTTCATTTTACAAATGTCTTTGTTGAGACAGTAACTGGATACAGAAATCCAAGTCACAGTGGGATTCCAAGAGTGCACATCTGCCTCCCAGCCCTCGTGTTTCCCAGACCAGCCGCATTTAGCTTACATCTTTAGAAAGAGCTTATACGATTCTGCCTGTGAAGGCAGATTTTAAGGTTCACTTTTGGGTGCCCTGAAGGAAATGAATGTCTGTTTGCTGATATTGAGCAGGCTATGCTCCAGTGTGGACCTATTTCCACACCTTATTGTTCTAAAAGGGAAACACTAAATTAATTTTTATCACATAACTTTAGAAATGCCTGCTCTAAAAGGAGCCAGAGTCCAGCACTGGCTCCAGTGAGACAGCCAGGTGGGGTCACTGCCTGTGATAGCAGCTACTCACCGAAAGTGTTGCAAAAATAGAGACTCTTCAGCAGAAATTCATGAAACAACCTACTTTATGTGTTCTACAGAGGCCCAGGCAAAACCTCTCCCTCAGCTGATGTTAGATGGGAATCTGATACTTGAGTAACCTGCCTCTGGGAAACCATTAATGCTGCTGTCCTGGGCTCTCCAGAATTTCTTCACTGTAAATCCCACAAAGTCTAATTCATTCATACCATGTAACCCTATGTTGTCATGTTAAGGTTTCTCTTAAGAACAAGTTTGCTTTAAAAAAATATAGCCAAAAAGGAAGGCTTTTCCCCAACAGTTATATGTGAATATCGATGTCAAATAAGTTGTAGCAGACAAACATTTTCATGTGAAGTTTGGTTCTCACATGAAGCCTCATCAGAACTGTATTTGCTTTCTTTCTGTTCTGTCTTTTCCATCTTTACATAACGGTTAGAGGACTGTATGGAAGGAACCCAGAGAACTTTCCCATCCTGTTCATTGACTCCATATCCGTGGGTACCTTCCCTCATGGACCCTCACATTCCTCAGGGCTTCTCTGTAGCATCTCCTATCCACAAATAGGGGCCACGTCCAGCTTTGCACAGATTTTCCAGTCTTGGGATCTCTTGCTTTTGCATCACCTGTTATGCTGTTCTCCAGATCATACAGTTCAACTCCATTTATTTCTAGAGCCACAGCAAGCCTTAGCAAAGGCAAAGGCTGGAGCTCTGTGGCACTTCTTGGCAGGAAACTCTTTGCATAAAGCCCATTAGGGCAGCACCAGCTGGGCTTCCTCCTTAACAATTTGCAGAAGAAGATTGAAATAAATTGTACTTGTGGTTAGTTGTTTTTTTTAAAAAATATATATTTTGAGAGTAAAGTTTAGTGCCTGCACACACATGCTCACTACTGAATTATTTTAAAATAGGAACAGAAAAAACCCAGTTGAAAATTGAGGTCAAAGAAATCCTAAAGAAGGGATAAATATCTTTCTGTTCTGTTTGAATTCAAGGAAGAGCTGGCAATTCCCAGACTCAGAAAAATGAGTGTTGTTTTCTAACACAGTGTTAATCTTCCGAGGTCTAAAACTGATTCTGGGAGAACTTAAATGTGCAAAGGGGAGCAAAGTGCTCAAGATTTCTTTTCAAGTCAGTAGGATTTGAGTTCTTTCCATTCTTATTTGTGCCTCTGAAAGTCTCCTTCTCCATGTTTGTTACAGTAATAAAATTCTAGGAAAAGCTTGGAGGACTCACTGGGATTATTAGACATAGATGCTTCTGGAGCAGCACTGGCACAACATCTCTCTGTGTGTTCTATCACACATCTGTACCTATCCCCAGGTTAACAGAAATATGTGTAAGTGTGAAACCTGAGACACAGGTGTATCCTGCATTCAGAGGCATTTTCTCTTTAATGAGATGTTTTTTAAAAATCTTGTTACATGCTTTCCCACTTTATGGATATGGGAAATCACAGAAAAAAAATTGGTGATTCCTAGGAAGATTTTTTGGATATAAAGACAGCTAAGTCATTTGCACTCGCCTGAACTCAGACATACTCTATATCTGTTTTGTGCCTGGGGAAGTGTTATGCTTCTTAGATTCCATGTGTCAGTGGTGAGATTTCTTCCTTCTCTAACAATTTAATATTACAGGTGAGTGTATTCAGAGCCGGGATTTCCTGCAAGTTATCTGTGTAGTCCTGAGCACGTAACTGGGGACAACACCACAATAAGACCCTGGAAGGCATTTGAAACAAAGGCCTTTGTGTAAATGATTGTATAAAACAGCACATCCCAATAGAACAAAAAAAATCCAAAAAACCCAGAGTATTACATGATCTGTTGAAGTGGCAAAGGTTCTGGAGAAGTTAAGTGCTTCCCTGCTCAGATGGTGGAAGGCCATGTCCAGGGAATATGTAGTAACTGACATAGCAACAAGCAGTCTGGGATAATAAACACATCCTGCTGTCCAGACACTTCACACACACAGGGCACCAAAAGGGTTAAAGATAGTTGTTCTCAGCAGTGTTTGGCCTGGCTGAGGATTAGAGCTTATTTTAGCTGTTCTTCCTAAACATAGCAAAGGTCACGAGGGACCAGGCTTTGTTGCTGAGTCTTATTGGCCTTGTTCCTTGTAGGGGTTTTGCAGGAGGACAGGATTGTCTCACTTAGAAGGATAATAGATGACAAGCCCGGTGCTGATTAACCTCATTTTAATTGATAATTAATTTAAAACCCTATTTACTTTCCCTGGAACAGCTGAGACTTCAAGGGAATCACAACAGAGGTGAACAAGAACTGAAATCTCCCCCAAGGAAATGATACAGGCAGGAAGGAGAAAAGACAAAGCTAGATGTGTATTCAGATTGTCAGTTTGGATCTTCATTAAATTTATTGCTTCTGCAAATGGAGGCCTCTCACCTTGTGCTTGCTTCTTCAGCAAAGGCACAAGTTTTGTAGTGCAAAGACATCTACACTCCAAAATCTGAGTCTTGCTTGCCAATTAGCCTTCTTTTTGCTTTATTAGAACTCCTTTTGCCTCATTTCTGAGCTTGCTGGCCATGTGGGAGCATGATTTCCTGCTGTACTTAAAGAATATATGACGCTCCGTAGTTTTTCAGTAGTGAAAGCTTGAGAATGTGTGTAAAAGGTCATTTTTATTCACAACCCAACTGCTTATACATTCTGGACTTCATTCTGCAAATCAGAGCCTTTGGGGATTAACAGCTGTATAAAGTTTTCTAGCAGCACATTCCTGCAGAAGCATTCCTTATCATAGTTAAAATCTGAAAGCCACAATGTCTGCAGTCTGCCCTTCACAGCACCGCCTGGAGAGGGCTCACAAATCATTCAACAAATATTAAGGAGTTAATTCTTTAAACACCTTTGAGATGTGTGTCATCCTTATGGCATAGAGTGATAAAATGGAAGTCTGAGTAATTTATTCAGGGTCACATAACATCTATGGCAGAGGCAGCAACTCCTCCTGGCACTCAGAACTGCTCTGAACTTATTTCCAGGACAATGTTCCAACATGAGCCGCATTCTGAATTACATTTTATATCAAGATGCAGTTCATCCCTCTGTAGCAGTTATGGCATTGCAGAATTTCTGCTCAGAGGAATTGCCAACACCATTTACTTGGTTATGTTTGTAGCCTATTCAGTACCTTCATCCTCCATCACAGAGCTGTTTAAAATAATGCAGATAATTTAGTCTGAATTTACATAATCTCACTTGACAGGTATAATCAAGGTCTATTCTCACAGCAACATTCTGAGGTATTCACACACCCTGAATATGAAATGCCACCTGTGATATCTCCCCTGCCTTTATTGAGAAGAGCACCTTTCTGCTGAGCAGAGTACTTCTCATTCAGGTGACATGAAAACCCACCACTCCTCTGAGTTCTGACCTGAGTTCCCAGAGTGATTGAGGTCTTAGACTGGACAGTTCTAGGTGACGTGTTCAAGCCCCAACTTCATAAGTCCTTTGCATCTGTCACACCACATAAAATGGGGATACTTTCCTGCTGTCTGCTCTTACAGTAAAGCTCAGTGTTTGTTGGTGGAGGACACTGGGATACATGCACAGAAGGAATGTGGAAATTCTATTAATGAGGGCAATTTAGTTTTAATAGCTGCTATGTGAGCGCTGGATCTGCTCAGGCAGAGACAAGTTATTAAAGGTGATAGTACAATGATGATTAGACCAAGCCCCTGGCTACAATCTTTCCTGCATTTAAAGTCATTTCAAGCATCAGGATCTCACTGTTACAACTGGCAGCACAGGTGGTTTACCTGCTTGCTTCCACACGTGTTGGATTTCCCCAAGCTACACCTTCCGTGGGGGTTTTCATAACCTTTTCTCTCCTTCCTTTGCCCCCACCCCTTTGCACTGTAAGGAGAAAGATATTTCCCCTTTGATTTCTTCCTAAAGGCTGCAATGTATTTTTAGCTGCTCAGGATGTCTCCAAATAACGCAGTGACTCTGAACTTGCATTGTCAGCCTTCCCTGTAAAGCCCCTCCTGGGAGGTTTATGGCTCACTCTCCACAGCTTTGCTGATGCAGCGTGTAATGTTTATACCTGCAATCAAGCATTGGCTGAGCTGCAGCCCAGTGCTGGCAGCTCTTTCTTTCTCCCTCTGTCCCCCCTCTTCCCTTGCAACTCCCCTCTGGTGATACTGGACTGATAAAGTGCGTACAGTGGTGATTGCCTGTATAAAAGTGTAAAAAAAAGGCATTTCTCAATAGCCAGAAAACCTGATATGTGCTCTGCCCAGTGTGGATGAGATAGACTTGGGGGTCTATATTTCTTTTTCTAGATGATTTATAACACCTTCCTCCCCTGCACTGCTCTTTTCCAAGCCATTTAATGGATTTTGAGATTTGCCAGATAAGAGGTTCATCTACAGTTTAGAAACTGTTTTTCTTTTAAACAGAGCACAAAGGTTATTTTCTTTTATTTTTAGGGGGAGATACTTTGAAGATCTTTTCCCCAAAGTATCTCATGGCCTGCGATTGCCTCAGAATGGCTCATCAGAATTTTTGCCAACCTGCAGAACTACTTTGTACTCAAGAGGCAAAAAGAAGTACCTTTGAAACAGGGGCTTCATCTAGATGGGAAAGTGAGGCTGATTCAACTGGAGCAGGATTCTAAAATAACTTATTTAAGCATTCACAATGCAGACAACTTTATTTCAGTGTAAGAGGGTCTTACTCATGCTTAGCTTTACTTTACTGTGTATTCCCAGTCCATGTTAGTTAAACCAAAATAAACACATTTTACAGGCTTTTGCCAGCATTTGACTAAATGGGTTTGAAGTCAATCTTTACTTAAATCAGTGCAGCTGTGGTTGAAAATAAGGCCCAAATGCATTCAGTTAATCATGAAGACAGTGCCAACAAAATGCATGAAAAAAGGCATCATGCACATTTTTCATGATTGATGCATCTGCAAGTTCCCAGTTACAGGCACAGAGATGCAAGTGGAGTTGAGTCTTGAGTGCCGTGGAACTGAGGATGTCACTGTTGTGTGCATTTGTATTTATGTTAAGTCTCCCTGAAGTGAAGAGCACTTTATATGTCACAGTTTACCCATGTTCAGTCTAAGAAAATTGTAGCTACCATGCAGCTGTACATTTGGGAGTCTCCCTCCCTTTTTCTTTCTCAGATATAGTGTAACATCTAAAAATCAGCTTCTGCTGGCAGGTATACCTTATTACGTTTGAGTATAGATTTTCACTTGAAAATGTACTTCAGGACTATTTGAATCTCTTTCAAGGTCTCAAGAACCTCTTCTGATCACCCTGTGATCCCACCCAGATCCCCTCTGGAAGTGTCTCTCTTGGTATAACTCCCACCTATCAATGAAGTTCACTATTTAGTTAAAAGCTGCTCCAAACTGAGCTAATTTTGTTCATTTATCCTTGAGGATTCTTGCTTAATTAAAATGGGCCTGAGGGAAGTATGACTATCTTAATTTATCTTTTACCAGAGAAAATGTTTGAAGGCCATGATTTTATGCAGACTTACTTATATTAACAGAAGATACTTTTGGTTGCCCAACTCTTTTTTAGGTTGATATGTGGGACTCTTTTGCTGCTTCATTGAATTTACAAAGTAGCAGCAAAGGTACTGAATTGAAAAGGTATCACTGGAAACACTGCAAAGGGAAAAAGTAGTTAAGTGTATCTTTGTAATAAAACTCAATCAGGCTTCTGTTTTTATGCTTCCAAGTCAATATACCTGCTGTTTCTGGAGCTTAAATCAACATACAAAGGAGGGTTTGACCCTTATCCACTCATAGCAATTTGTGCCTTATCTCTGACTTGGACTTCCACAGTACAATCAGCCTCCAGCTTCTTGAGTTTCCATTTATTATTTATTGCAATAACTCAACTGGAATATAAATTTAATCTGTGAATTCTTTAGTTCCTTGGCTCTAAATATTGCTATTCAGCTGTTCCTAACTAGGATAGGTGGTTAAAAGCTTGCTATTTTGCAAGTGTGGCACGTGTCTTCTACATGCCTATTTTCTTTCACATTTTACCCCCCTTGAAAGTAGAACTATCAACAGCCATGTGAGACTTGGCCACCAAACCCCATTATCCACTTGGAATCTAAGTGGGGCTCAGAATAATCTTTACCCAAGACAGGAAATATTATTATGTGGTTTCTTCAATTAGAGTTTGGTATTGTGCTCTTTCCTAGTAGTGCTGGAGTGACTGTTCTTTGCTGAAGTTGCTTTGCAACATGGTGAGTATTATTCATCAATTGCTGTATTTTAAATATGTGAAGGACAGACATATGGTTTTAGTTCAGAAATGCTTGTTAAAACCTTCCTTCTCATCTAAGGTTAAATAGAGAGTTCAGCATATGCATGTCTTAGAATGAGCTCTAACAGCTGTGAAAATGAAATAAGTATTTCTCTAACAGACTTCTGGAGCAAAATTAGCTTTCTAAAGCATATAAATAAGCTGGTAGGTTGTTTTCTTACTGATCAGACTCAGAATAATGAATTAGTAAGTTATACTTCTGTGTTTGAACAGCGAGGCCTTGAAGAAGAAAGAACTTTTGTCTCCCCAAAATGTTACTTTCAGGTAAGAGAGAGCTGTCATAAGGCGACTTCTCTTTTGTTCACATTTTCAGACAATTACTTGATGGTTCTTTTTTCATTTGTCCCTATTCCATCTCTCAGTAATATGGCCTATTTATCTTGAGACATATTTTAATTACAGTAAGATTTGTGCCTAATGCTGTGTAGCTTTCTCAGAGTTGACAAATTTTGAGAGAAGTTTGAAGGTGAATCACATTGCAGGTCATCACTTTGAATTTGCCATTGGGGAATGAAGGGAATGTGCTGTCTAGGTAGAGCCTGTCTCAAATACTCTGTGGCTGCATCAGGAAGTTTTGAAAACCTTTCCAAGCAGCAACTGCACAGCCAGGGACGTTTTGTTGTGAGGAGCCGGGGTATGGGCAAAATGTCAAAGGTGTGGCTTGCTCTGCCCTCCTTGCCTTCAAGCACTGAAGCTTCATTATGTGACTCAGGAGCTACGTGTGTTGCTGTTCACATCAAAGCTGCTCACAAAACCCACACAGCACTGACTCCAGCTCCCGGTTGCTGGCAAACTCACTGTCAGCTTGTGTACGAGACTATTCTAAAGTGAACCTTCTATTTTTTTGAGTTAGGAAGTGGTGTACAAGAATCCAGAAATTTTGGTCTAAAACAACAAGAAGAAAAGATCCTGGCAAAGAGGAATCCTTTGAAATTCTGGCTTTGTAGAAATAAGGGTCGAAGTGTCAGCTGTAGGAACCTAAATCAAGTTTAATTCCATCCATGTGTCTAACAGGACACACTTTGAGGTGCTGCATGGGAGAGTGTCCCCCACCAGCAGCTCTGTTCTTCCTTCCATCAGTCCTCAATCAGTTAACCCAGCAGAACCTGTGGCTCTCAAAGAAATTTACACACTTAGCTTTTGTGTGTGGGCGCAAAAAATAAAATGTTGGCAAATAGTGAGGTAAGTTGTTGCCATCCTTCTCCTCTTTTGAAACAATATGGACATGATCGGTGCCTAGACTCAGTTCCTTCCCAGGATTTGGCTGTAACAAAATACAGAGTGAAAAAACAACCCCTCTTACAACACAGGTGCTCGTGGCACAATACCACGTGGTGATCTGGATTCCATGTATTCCCTCTGTGCAGACCTTAAAGTGGAGGAAGAAATCCTTCAACTGTTGGCAGCAATCACAAAGCTGATTGATCTGGCAAGATGCAGCCTCAGCAGAGACTGGCCACATCTCCACAGATCTCCTACTTCTTTGATTTCTTCTTTAAAAAAATATTCAAAAGTATGTGTATTTCTGGAGGGCTATTCAAGAGGCCATCAGGGAATCAAGTTAAATAATGTTTTTATTGTGTTTTCTTCTGTAGTTATACGAGTGTTTGTGTGTGGGCTTGGCTAAGAGATGTGAGGTCAGATAATACACTCAAAGTACTGTAAATGCAAAGTTTTATGCTGAAAAACATGACTGACTCCAGATTTTTCTCACTGCTTTTACAGACAATATACTCACAATCCCACCTGCAGTGTTTTCAGAACTAAGTAGGCAAAGACACTGTCCTGAACAGAACCTGAAAAAACAAAATGCTTATCTCAAATTTCACATTTTAGACCCTGCCCTGACTCCACACACAGTGCATAAGCCTGCAAAGCCGTATCGTAGGTGCCACATTTTGGATTTTGGTTCCCAAGATTCTTTTACACCATAAGGACAAAGCCCATTAATCCAAATATAGCACAGTGTTACAACAAAACAGAGCTGAGCTGTAATCCTGAAGATTATAGTTTCAGGAGAAAGATTTAATGTCACCTCAGGGTGGTTGCTTTTTTTTTTTTCCTTCGTTCTGTTTTGTTTTCAGGCAAACTTCAAAGTGCCTCATTAGATGCCTTCAGAAGTCATGAAGATGAAATGAATAAGAAGCGATTCAGGCAAATTGTTGACTCTGGAGAAGGGTTTTAAAAAACAACAACACAAAAGCAAAACCCCTAGGGATTGCTGTAATTGCATATCTGAAGAGTATTTCAGCGCTGGTCTGCCAGCCCCACTTAGCTCAGGCACCTTTTCTTCATCCTGAGGAGGACTGATCCTTTTTGTCCTGGCTTCTCAAACATCAGACTAAATTTTCCTTGACTGTCTGAATTTCCCTTGACTGTGTCACAGCGATTGAGCCTCACAGACTTCCTGTGGGGAATTCTTTATGTTACAGAGTAGATTTGCTGAGGAGAGAGATATTTAATATCTGTTTTTTAAAGTGTGTAGTAATCCAGACAATTTGATAGCTGTGGAGGAAAAAGGAATTTTTTTAAAATTTATATTTGTTACTTTAACAATGCTGGGATAGGGCGAAAGAAAGAAAAGGAACAGGAAAGAGATTCTCAGTGATGGATGGTTTCCATATTGTGAGGAGGTAAATCCTTAGGTCACGCTGAGCAGTGAGCACTGTCCTTTAGAGCCCGCGCTTTGGTGTATCAGATTCAGCCATCCCAGCCCTCTTTGGCACACCCATTCCTTTGTAACCCGGAGCAGCCGCAGCGAGGCTCCGCTGCATGACCCTGCTGCTTGGGGCAAGTGCGGGCAGATGCTCGCTGAGTCAGCGGGGAAGGTCTGTCTGCCCTGACAGCTGCCGGCTCCGGAGCACGGAGGGGTACCCAAGGCAGGCTCTGTGGGCCGAGTGCTGCTCCAGGGAGCCTCGGGGTGATGCTGAGCTCACTGGAGTGGGGATGGGAACACCAAGGTGGGATGTGCTTCACTCTTACCGGAGTTTCCTGGCTTGGTGTGTCTCTCCCAAAGGAGTGAGCAGGGGTGTGTGGGACCTAAGAGGGCAGATGAGCTCCTTCCCTGGTCTGGGTCACACTGGCACCACCTGCACTTCTCCTTCCTGACCACCCTATTACTGCGGTGATAATTCCCTGCTTTTCTTTTACATCTACTGCCTCTGAGTCTTTGAAACATATCAAGCACAAGAAAAGTAGGGAAGCTGAAAAAGCTGTTGTTATTGTGGGAGTTTTTCCCTTTTCTCTCCTTGGTGCAGTGCCTTTGTCATGTATACAGGGACCATGTGAAACTTAACATTGAGGACAGAAGTTCTGTATATCACACAAGCTTTTCTAAACTTCATTTTTTTAGTAGAGAAGTAATTGTGCTGCAGTCATAATGGCCCATATGAATAAAAGGATGCGAGGTTAGTAGGGAGAGTTTGCTAATTGATGTGGTTGCAAAAAGCCAGATATGCTTTCAGGCTCGGACCCCTTGCTAGGTCACTCCGTCCAACCCGTTGATTGTGGGTGAAGCTGGGAGTGCCACTACCAGCGACAGCCAGACGGTGCTGCTCTGGCCCTGGGATTATAGGGGAAAGTGCAGGAGAGAAACCAGTGGAAAACAGGCGCCAGGGAGAGAACCATTTGTTCCAAAACATTTGCTTTGTAACAGGGTCATCTATAAATTCTGGGATTTCCTGTTTGCTGAATGGCAAGCTTTCTCTTTTCAGGTTACAGACTGGAATAATTTTATTACAGCTCACTGTAAGCTTCTTTCCTTTCCAAGCTCAGATTTGCAGCCTTTGCACAGAAATTTCCCAGCTTTCTTGAGGTTTTAAGTTGTATCCTTCAGCGTCGTGCTCTAGAGCTGTGCTTTAATTTCCTTTGGGCTTTGGAAGTGGTGAGATCATGGCAGTTTTAGTGGAAAAGCATTAGACATATTAATGGGTTATTTTCATGCTAATATGTGTTTTCTCTGGATACTGGGAAAGTAAAACTTAAATAAAGAAAACTGCAAAAAAATAGTAATTTTAACTACAAGAAGCCTGATCCTGCATCCTGTCCATCTTGTGAATTCATCGACTTGACTGGGAGTTGTCAGTGTTCAGGAGATGCACGATTTGTGCCACAGCTGGTCAGGATATTGCTTGGGTTTTTTAAACATTTTGTTTCAGAAAACACCCGTTAATGGGTTGTCTTTGTCAAGAATGTGGTTAGGAAAAGCTGTCAGGGTAGTCCCTCAGGTCAGACCCTTCTTGCTAAAACAAGAGGGACCTGTCCCAGAATATTGCCTGATAATGATGTAGCCTCCTGCTGGGAGAAGTCACCTGTGCTGGTAAAGATCTCCGTCAGGTCGCAGGTCTGAAACTGCCAGTGACAATTTTCCACACGAGTGCCTTGAGTACCTGGGTATCTTAGTCCCTTTCTGTGTCATGGAAAGGGTGGGAAACAATCAAAAATTGGATCCTTTGAGAGCTGATGATAAATGAGGAGAGGAAGAGAATGGTAATTGCAAGTTTTGTGAGATAAGAGAAGTGTTTTGTGCTGCAGCAAGAGATGCTCTCTGGGATCTGCTCCCGGTACCGAGGTCTTTGGCCAGAGCTTTGGCATGGCTGTGCTGCACAGGACTGCCAGCAGCCAGGGAGAGAGCCCTGTCTGCCTGGGAGCCTTCACTGATTACACTTATAATGAGAGAAGATTAATTTTTTGTGACTGGGGAGCAAATCTGCTAACTCAGCTTGAATTTTTATTAATGGGAGAAAGTTTAGAAGCTCTGAGTGCATGATTTTAAAGAGGTCTGTTGTTGAACGTGCTGGGAGCATTTTGTCTTTATGCTGAGTTTAGCAAATGAGATTCTAGTCCTTGACTGGCATTATTAGGCACTATTGTAACAATAATGAAAAGAAGATGATTAAAATCTGCCTACTAGTGGCAGGGGTTGATGTTACTATACAGCAGTAGAAGGAAGATGGCACTCTGAGCTTCTTGCATTCTCCACTGATGTGAGCACAGCATTATCTGCATCTCTGTTGTAAGGTAAAATAGAATTTTCAGAAGAGAGAAACTGGGTAATTGATGTTTTTATTTTAACTGATGCAAAAGCTTACTTTTTTCATATGGAACTGATGCCTTCCATGAAAATTTTGTCTGTGTTAACTTTGGTGAAAGCTTCAGACTATTTTTGGCAGCAATTAAAAGCATTCAAAAGAGATGCCTGTCACTTCAGCTCACATATTTCCACAGGGTACTTTATTTGTGTTTTATGAAAGAAATAGAAAACACAGCAATATGGCTTCTGCTTAACTTGAACTATCTCACATCTCGTGGCAGCAAGTGACAAGCAATTTTTCTTCATTGGAAGCTGTTCTTCCGGATATCACAGCATGGAGTTGCTGATAGGATTTTCACAAGAAAAATAATAACATCTAGCATTCACTAACACCTGCTGTCCAGTGATCTTAGACTGTTTTGGAGAAATATTTGTTAGGATTCATGACTATGAAATTGGTAACATTTTACTGAACTGGGCTTAAAAGAAAAGCTGATTGTTGTCTCTCTAATACTCAAAAGTGCCACTGATTCAAAATGTCAGCGTTTTTCAATGCTTAATTTGAGGGAACTGGGTTCTGATGTTCAGAGCAGATTGGTTCCCACTTTCTTCAGAAGGGGTTAAGTGTGAAGAAATTGCAGAGTTGGGCCAACAGTTTCCCAAAATTAAGAACCAGCTGTGAAGATGTTGCTGCAGAAAATTTGTCTAGTAATTGCTTAAAGGGACAACAGTATAGTAGTCAGGCTGAGAATAAAACTAAGAGCTATTTTATTTGCAGGATCCTCTTCTCATTCAAATATTTATGAAGCTTGTTGAATACTTCTCTGTGTGGATTCTGTGGGAGGAAGTATGAAATGTATGTGTGGTATCTGATAGAATTTAGCTCGCTGTGTGGGTATAATCTAAAAAAACATTGGATCAAGGGTACAACTGTGTTGAGCTCATCTGATGTACGACATACTCAGCTTCTAAAAGTGGCTCTACTGCAGCACCTAATGCTTGGAGCTTTCACCAAAATTCTTCCCTTCACTGCATTCTGAATTTTAAAGTCTGTAATGGAGTTATCTGCCAGCAGTCTCTAATTAATACAGCGTTGAGCCAGCTGGAATCACAAGAGCAAATGGCTCTCCTGGCACACCACAGAGCGGCTTCTGAGCAGCCACTGCCTGTGAGCAGTGCCCATCACACTGCACACAGACTTCATCTGCTGGGGCAATTCTTGCCTCAATTAAAAGTCACACAGTCACATTTGCAGCTAGACATTTCTGTGTTGTTTCCTGTTATGCCCAGGTGGAAAAAGCAGGTGTTAGAAATACAGTGTGATTTTTAGGAATGCCTCAGCAATGCTCTATTAAATCAACAGTGTTTGGAACTCTTCAGAGTGCTGGGCACCAAGGCTGCTGTTAACAATGAGGGTGCCAATGTGTGGGTTCTGGGTGGTACTGAGGGGTAGTTACCACTGGGAATGAGAATGTGTGATATGAATAGAGATGGGTTATTGATGTAGTAGCTGATTTCCTCACAGCTCAGGGCTTGTTTGCAACTCTGCAACCTGGGGAGCTTTTCTGTAAGTCAAGACAGTTCTGTAGAAGAAAGAGTTGGATGCTGGGAGTAATTTTCTACCATCCTTATTCCTTGGTGTTTGTGTTCATGATGCAGTGTTATGGGCACTAAAATTCTTCCTTGCCCCACTGTTGGGCTTTGTGTGACTATAGGACTCCCCAGAGTTCAGCTGTGAAAAAGTGTTTTGCTCCTGTAGGGAGTTGCTGCCAATTACACTTTGGGTGTTTTGCAGCAGCTCTGAGATCCTATGCTGAGACCAGAACAGTTTCACTAAATGTTGTACAAAGAAGGAAAAAAACACTCCAAGAGTTCCTATATTCAGTTCTTTCTGGTTCATCACATTGCTACTTGTCCAGACTACGGGAAGGATAAAAATCCCAAGAGGAAATGATTCATGTCTGAGCAGGGAAATTCTGTTCAGAATTACAACTGGCTGCCAGAGTTTAGAATAAGGTTCCTTGCATGACAAGGCTGTGTGCCAATTTTTATAAAACACATAAGTATAATTCATGCAGTATTTCTGTTAATCCCACTCTCTGCTTAAGATACCCATTAAAACCCATCATATTAACTTAATTGAAAAATTCTCTAGGAATTGTATTAGATATTTTCTCCATTAAATTAATACTACAATCTTTAAATAGAATTTCTAGGCACTCATTGTTGTTCTCAGAACTATCATGCAAATTGATATCTGCTCTCTGCCTTGGGTGGGGTCTGACCACTGTATCCTTCTCCTTTTTTTGCCTCCTGTCTTCTCCCTCCTCCTCAGCCTATATTTAATTATCCTCTTCCTTTTGATTTCCAGAGTCATTAACGTGATGTGTTCTGGGGCTTGTCGCAGGACATTCGCTGTTTGTCTGTCAGTTTGGGCCTTTCTGAATGAATCTGTTAATTAATTTAGGTATGGGCCTGTGAAGTGAAATTCCCCAGGTGGTAGCCTGGCCTTATGGTGAGGGAAAGGGCAGCTTGTGTCTCAGTGGCTGGGAGAGGGGAAATAAGATTAAGGTTGTTTAGGACTGACCTTTATGGGCCATTTCTGAGCCCAGGAGAGCTCTGAGCCCAGGCTGGATAGATGAGTGGGCTGTGCACTTCCTTGGGAATTGCTACCCTTTTGCATCCTGAGGAACTTTGATAAATGCTGCCATGCACTGGATGCCTCAATGCAGGTCGCATTCAGGATCATCAAAACCCTTGCAGTTCTTTCCTAAAAAATAATACAATTACTTTTTTGCATGTGAGCCTTCAGCTTCCCCTACGTTGCATTTTGCCTTCTCCCAGACTTTTGTTGGAACTGTTTCTGTGTGGTGTGTCACTGTGTGAACCAGCAGCAATGGCGTTGGAGCCCTTTAAGAAGTTGGGGCATTATCCAAGTAGCTTCTGAATCTGGGAGTTGTGACTCGGAGTGCTGGGAACAGTTTGTGCTCACATGGGGAGGAACAGGTGCCACTGCACAACTGGGGACGGCCGGACACAGGCACAAGGAAGCAGCAGCTGATACTATTCCACAGCCTGATACAGACCACGGGCTGCTGTGTGGGGTTGTGTTTATGGGCTGTCCACCTTCCTGACACCTCCCCTGGCCATTCCAACAGTGAGCTCAGGTTTCCCACTGAGGTTCAGGACAGGAGATGGCCCTGGCTCCTGTCCAGCCACCCAGACCCAGCCCACAGTGAGCAGCACAGAACCCAGCACAGCCTCTGGCCCAGGAGTGGAGAATGCAAGAAGAGGGATTTCCTCTAATCAAGTAACTCCAAGAGGTTGTTGTTGAGTTAGTGGGTCAATGTGTTTATCTTTCTGTTTTCTTTAGAAAAGTGCAAGTCCTTGCCCCCGTGGTTATTTTTACCTAACAGCTGTGCTTCCGGTGAGCAGCTGGGAGAGCTGCTTGACTCAGCATATCTCTGGCCTCAGCACTCCCCAAGTGCACTCGAGCAGGACTAGGAGTGCTGTGGGCAAAGCAGGGGGTCCCCTCCTCTGCCTCCTGCAGCCAGTGGTGCTCAGTCACATGGATAGAGGTGTTTGGAGTGACAGGAATCATTCACTCTGAAGGGTGTGCCCACAGATAGGACAGATATGTGGTCTTTATTTGATCTTTATTTCAAAATTGTAAATGTGTGGAAGTTACTGTCTGTAAAAGTACACAATGATGTACAAAGAACCTGACACAAGGATGGTGCTCTGTAAGGAATGAGAGCCTCTTCCAGGATTTGGTCCCTGCCAGATCAGCCCTACAGAACACACCAAGTCATTTCCATGCTTTAGTCCTATGACAACAGGCAGTGTCTCACAAGCATCCTGAGTCACGTTTTCCAGGCAGGTTCATCTCACCCTTGGCATTTGACCAGTCCACATGTGTTACTGAATTTGTAGGATGTTTACATGCTGCAGAATTTTGTGGGGTTTTGAGAGGGCAGATAAGAACTGGTGAGGGAGGAGGCTGGGAGGACACCTTTGCCTGGTGGTTTGAGTAATGGAGTAAGAATAGGAAGACTGTGTTACCAGGTCGGGGCAAGTGAGCTCTCTCTCTGCCTCTCAGAGTTCTGCCCTTTGTCTCCATTGTATTTTTTGACTATAATGTTTGACATAAATGTGGTCCCTCTACATGTGATTGTGTAGTGTCTAACAACTTAAAACAGCTTCAGGAGAACTTTTTGGGAGTACTATGCTACAAGTATGTAACAAAAATAATGTAAAAATCAATCTGTTAAAACACAGAGGAACTTGCATGAGCAGCAAAATGCCAGCTAGAGTGAGGAGGAATTAAATGTCTGATGTAATTTGAGTCCATTGTAAAAAAAAAATAAAAATCCTAAAATTCCAGTTGCAGTGGGGTTGTTGGGGGCAGCAGGAAAGGAACTTTCCCTAGAAACATGGGAATTCAACTGTTTCACAGGGTGACAGTTTTATCATTTGCCTGTATAGGAGGAAAAGTTCCTTAACTAATATGATTTTCTGGCATCATATCTGATTGGAATTGAGTCTTGTGGAAGCTCTCAATTTTGTAGTTTGATGGAGAAGAGCAAGACAACTCTTCTTCTCCCCTGGGAGCACAGAAGCCTTCCCTGAGCCATGTAGCTGTGTTTGTCTCTGTGTATTCTGCCTGTAGTAGAGGCAGTGTGTATTTCCCATTCCAAACAGAACAGACTGAGTTATGGATCTGGCACAGAAGGACTGTCATGTGTCCTAATGCAAGCACTGGCGAGGATCTTGCCTGTCCTGCCTCAGAACCAGGCACAGGAGTCACAGCTGTCCAAGCCAAGCTGCACTTTTCTCCAGGTCTGGGAAGTGTTGTATCCTCATTAGAACATGCCTTGTGGTACAGAGTCCATCTGGAGATCTTGCTCCACAAACCCCTGCACACAGGCCGCGCTGTTTTGCTCCTCACAGCCTTACATCTGGTCGGGTACTGGTGATGGCACAGCCTCCCCTCAGAAAGCTTCAGCACAGCTGCACACCCCCCCACAAGGCGTCAGAGGGAGCCTTCCTTCTTTCAGGCTGTCTGCCTGGTACACTTAGGATTTCATAGCAACAAGAGCTAATATTTGTTTACTTCTTTTCAAAGTTGTAACTAAGGCATATTTCTGAAGACAGTACTAGGAAAAAAAAAAGAAAAGAAGAAAGGAGAGAAACTAGTTTAAGTCTTCAATATGACTCACTTCAGCCAGCTTCAGAATTTGCCTCCATGGGCAGCAGTGACTCCTTACACACTTGATTGCTCCATTTCCTCCCTGCCCCCTCAACAGACTTTTTTATGCCAACTCACACAGAACTTGCAGCAGCACAGGAAGCTTTTTGCTATGTAAGAAGGACTTGAGCCCTTTCACATGCTCTTGTGTCATTTATGAAATTAGATGCACATGTAGCCTCAGTACTAACTGTGCTGATCCTCTGCTGAAAAACAGGTTCTTTAAAAGTAAAACCACCTTAGTCCGTCCATTCGTATGAATGAGCTTATGTGTGTGTAATATATGTGCATGCAGGGAGAGTGAGAGAAATTTGTCATGATTTGGGTTGACTCAGTGGGATTTGCAACCAATATTAGTTCTCACAGGGCTGCTGAGACAGAGATTTTAACGTATGAATAAATAACCAACATGATCTGCTCCACAAAGATTTGTTGAACCCTGTCCCATAGACATAAGCATAGTATCATTACAAAGAAAGGCTTCACAGAGTCTTCCCACTTCATCTATCCAGTCCTCTGGCATCACAGGCAGCTCCATCTAGTACCTCTGTTCACACGGGGAACACAGCCCTTGTTTGAAATCTAAATACTGTCTTTTGCCCTTGTTTTGTCAGGGAGAATAAAGGGCCTCTTCTCTGCCCTCCTATGCACACAGGACTGACAAAACACTTGTAGGTGGACCATAAGATCCCAAAACATGTTATCAGTGCTACACCATTTCACTGCTTGCCCTCCACCTTGATAAGATAACTACTGTGAGCAGCCATCCCTCTTCAAGGTCAGTCCTGTTTATTGAAGGAGTGGAAACCTGTTATTTAATCTAGGCTTTTCTCTTATGTGTAATAAATATCATGGCTCTTCTGCAGGTTATGCTAATGTTTTTGTTCTCACAGACCTTTAGATTAACCATTTAGGTGTTGAACGTTTTAAAATAATTTTAACTAAGTGAAGTGGTTAGTCTGGCTGTATTGAATGTGTTCAACAAGCTCCACAACTGAGACTGGCAATGAGAAAATCAGTCTGGTTAAGTTTACTCACCATCCTCCACCTGAGTCTTCCAGGAATGACTCGTTTCGTGGGTGCTTGAGAGCATAGGCAGTGTAGTACAATTTCCAAACCAGTCTGGCTGGGTTGTGCAGAAAGAGGTGGAGAGAAGCAGCTGACTGCTGTGTGAGAAAACAGCAAGCCTAAGTCAGCAGCATGCTTTGATGGGGCTATTCCTGTTCTTTCTTTCCAGTTAACAGGATGGTGTTAGAAATTTGGCTCCTAGTGAGGAAAGACATCTTCCTTTCCTTGCTTTTCTCCCCTGTTAAGGGAGCAGAAACTTCCTTCGCATCTTATGTATCCTCCCTCCTCTTCCTGAAGTTCTGACTACTTCAGATCAAATCCAGTTTTCAAACTGAAGCTCAGGATGGACTGCTCAGTCCACACTCTACATCCTCTTTGCTGTAGGGTCTTATCTTGCACATCCAATCTACCTAGACAGAAGAAATGCTCCATCAGCAAAATGCACTTGACCCTTTTGTGGGTTCAGCATGTTCAGCACCTACTACTGCACAGCAATTTAGCCAACCATTCAGGAGCCTTTTTGCTTTCCCCCTTGTCTCATTTTTTCCACAATTCTTTGCTTCTCATTAAATCACTGGCTGTCCTGTGATTATTTAACTGCAGGACCAGCACTTCCCCTTAACAACCCTGCTTGTCTGTGCAGAAGCTCCCCAGCCCTTTAGTGCAAGTCACCCTTGAAAGAAAAAAGGTGGAAAGGGTACAAGGATTCCCACCAGTGGGAACAAAGGCAGGTGCTGGATGCTGGGGCTGTCCCTGCTGTGTGATCCACCTTGCCATGAGCCTATAGCTTTAACAACATCTTTGTCCTCTGAAAGCCTGAGCCTGCACAGCACAATAAATAATGCCTTGGAGCAATGTGACCCGTGGCAAGCAGTAAGTGATGACATTGTCAGACACACACAACTGTTGAAACAACCAGGCTGTAATCATCGTGCTGTACCCACGGAAAGACATTTGGCAAATGAGATTCCATTTTCACATTGGTCTGTGCCGAGCATGTAAATTTCCAGTGGGACAAGTGGCATTAGGGATGTGTAATTGATTGTCTGAATTATAATAAACAAGCTGTGACAGGTGATCATCCATCATATTCCTGGTGCATGTTCCAGCACCGCAGTGAGACACAGGGAGAGAGGGAGAGAGCTGGAGCATGAGCAAGGGAAATGGGAAGTCAGGTCTGCATAAAAATACAGAAGGAACAGAATAGAAAAAAGGGCCACAGTGGAAGTGAGAGGGGACTGCAACCAGGAGAAAATGCATGCCCTGATTCCTGAGGGATGTGAAGGCCTGTGATGTGCAGTGGTGCTGTTTCAGAATCCAAGTGATTGGAATGACGGTTCTCTCCTAAGGGGGACAGCAGTCTAGAGCAACTCAGGTCTTTTGTTTCTCAGACCAGCCTTTCAGGGAAAAAATAACTGCTTTTGGATAGGAGTGTTGAAAAGAAAAGACACGTTGGGAAATAATTTAGGGAAATGGTGTCTCTGGCTGGAAGGACAGAGGTATTTTCCAGAAGATTTGCAGGCATACCTCTTGGGAAGCCTCGTGCTCTAATTTCCACCCTCTGTACTCAAGCTGACTAAGCAACTGTGGGAATAATTTGCCATTTTAATATACACAGGGGTTTTTTGTGTTATTTGTTGTCTTTGCGGTAAGAATGATCGCAATTTTTTTCCAAGTTTGGGACATTTTATATCTCTCAGACTTGCTTATGGACAGTTTATGGGATTAAGACAATCATCCAAACTTTAATTGCCACAGTATTGTTTATATTTACCACTTGATTGAATTGCTCAGACAGTTCCCCTATAGACCTTTGCCTACAAACATTCAAAATTTATCCTCTGCAAGCATGATAGACATCAGAAGCTGTGATGTAAATGCATATGTAAAATGGTGTGAATTCACCTAGATAGGGTAGAATAATGAAGTAAACATGGTGAAAATTCTTAAAATTATTATAAAAATCTTTAAAGATGTCATAGCTTCTATTTGATCAAATAGTGGTTGAAACAGATTTCATGTTGTGCCTGAGACTTCAAGATTAAGCTTTGTTCCAGAGGGTAAAAATAATTCCATTACTTTTGTGTTATAACTGACTGTGGACATATCTCCTACTAAGACTGCTCTGCCCAGATGTCAAATTTCAGTTCAGTCCGACCAAAATCCTGCAATCGGCGAAGCAGTGGCCATTTGTTCCCTGAATTCTTTTGCAAGAATTTGATGCAGGCATCCAAGTTTTCTATGAGAACAGAAGTGGTGGAGGGGAAGGCACAGTGCAAATCACTGGTGTCTGAAACTGGGAACAAACCCTTTCCCAAGAAGGAGAAATGAGGGTGGGAATGAAAAAGCTTTGTAGCAAAGGAGGATATGTTCTGGGCAGAGACTCTCTGGATCCAAGGTGGAATATTTACCTTTACACCATTTTCTTTTCTGATGGTTATTGTGTGACTTAAGGAAAACGTGGGAAGGGATGCAGTTGGAGAAGTGAAAAATCTCAGTGGAGGCTTTATCTCTGAAGGGAAAGGGGAGATGGCTCGGACTGGGAAGCTGCAGGGCTGTGCTGCCTGGCTTTGAGTGTAAGTAACTGCTGCTGGCACAGCGGGGGTTTATTTTGGCCCAGACCGGCCCTGGGAACAGCAGAGAAACTAAGGCTCTTGGAATTCTCCTCCTTTACGATTCACTCAGCAACTTGGCTTCAAAAGAGTATTAAAAAAAAAAAAAAGAAAAAAAAGAAAACAAAAGAAAAGAAAATGTATCCAAATATTGAAGCCAAGGTTTGTATGTGAAACTGTGAGGAGGAGATTAAAGACCCAACAACGCTGGACTCCCTGAGTAGGGAATTTAAAGGGGACTGGAAGGAAGGGCTTGTGCAGATGGAGAGGGATGAACTCCTATTCTGAAGAATTTGTTCAGCCCAGTGTGAAATCTCGTTGTGATCCCTGGGCGGGAGTAACCTCCTTCCCAGCAAACACACCAAATTCCCAATATCTGTGGCAAGGGCTGGGAAGGAGGCAGCCCAGACTTTTTGTGTTTATGTGTTTCAATCATGCCAATTTTTGTTGTTTCCATCAGTGCTGCTGCTTTTCCCCCAGGGCTGCTCTCTCCCTTCGCTTCCAGAGACTGTGGTGTCCTTGGGCTTAATGTTCATCTCCCATGTAGGAGGTGAACCAGAGAACACTGAGCCAGCAAGGAATCTGGCAATGGCATGAACAAAGCACACTGTAGGATCAAAGTCACCTGGTGCATAATGATTAAAACTTGTTCAGGTGAAAACATCAGAATTAGGATTTTTTTTCTATCTTCTTTTTTTTTTTTTCTTAATTGCTGCAAAGGTGTGTAGTCAGTTCACATGAGACACAGTTTAGTCCATGTGAAAGTAATGTAAAATATAATTTTCAATATGGGTATTATTTGTTACATTATGTATTTTTAGCCTAGAGGATGAATTATATATCCTAAATACCTGTTTCAGCACATAACCCACTAATTCACAAGCATGTGGCAAATGCTGAAACCTTCAGGTTATGCACAAACTGAACTGATTTTATTCCTGTATTAATGGTTTGTGAAAGGGCAACATAATAGCTTCCATCGAGGAACATTACTAGAAACAGTATTATTTAAAATTCCAGACTTTGTTGCAAATGCAATCCTTCTCCTTTTTTTTTTTTCTTTCCTTTGTCCCAGCCAGATCATCTGTTAAGTTGGAGATGACAATATTTTTCTCCTTTTTTATATAAATGTAAACAGAACTGAGCAGAAAGTAGACATTCTCTACAGCCTTAAGATACCAAATATTTCATTTGACCTTTATAAAAAGTCAAGTTGTGCTTTGTTTCTTTAACGTGAAATCTAAAATGCCCTCCAGCCCCTTCCTCACAGAATTCATTTCTGACCATAAGCAGAGCAATTCTGCCTTTGCTCTTTTCAGGCACTGCTGAAGCTCAAGAGGCAGGGGCGTTGTTTCTGCTGGAGGGTTCGGATTGCAGAGCTCTGGTGTCACCGCCGTAACGTCCCTCACTTTGCAGTTAACTGTGCTTTGCAGAGCATCAGTGTGAGCTCCCTTTGAGGAGGGATAACTGTGGATTGAACAGGGATGAACCCCCGCAGTGCTAGTGATGCATCTGTTGCTGACAAGAACAAGTTAGGCGAGTTCTTAAGTTCCTTAGGCCAGAAGTGGCGGTTCACTGAGGGTGATTTACCCTTTGGAGATCCCCCACCACAGCACAAAGAAGCTGAATTTTTGAAACACGAAACACCCCTGTTAGCAGCTGGTGGGTCACAGTTCTGCAGAACTCCTTTATTACACGGAGTGCATTTAATAAGAGTGGGCATGAAGTGTCCTCTGAATTAATTTGCTTATATTCCACAAAGCTTATATTCCACAAAGCTGGAGGCTTTCTCAGTAATTTGGATTTTGCCTCTAGAGGTTCAGTGGGTGACTCACACTTTGTGATTTTGGGGCCTTTAAAAACTCTGAGTAAAACTCATTACCTTCTTAACATCAGTGACTTCCAGAAGTGGTATGGAAATGTCTTTCCAAAGAGCTCTGCTGTGTCTCTCCAGGTAAGCTCTCCTGCCCCTGGGAGCACTTCCCAGCTGGTACCCAGGCTGGAAAGGACATGTCCCTTGACCTTGTTCCTGGTACCACACCCACAGTGCATAGTTTTGGACACAGGCATTCATGCCCAATCATGAATGTGGTCAAGTAATCACATGAAACACAGGTTTCCAAAGAAGATGCTGCAGCTTGGAAGTGTTGTTGAAAAATCAGAGTTTCCTGTCAGCATAAATACCCAGTTTATTTCTGGGTTAAATTTAAATATCAATACATTAGAAGGATGTGGCACTGGGTTGAAACCCTGTGATGGTGTGGTTGATCAAACCAGTCACTTTTCTTTTCTGGCTGCACCAAGGTTTGTGATTTACAGGCTGCTTTGATGCCTTAGAGAGGCTGGGAGGTTACCAGAACTGCATGAATTGGACATTACCTTCTACAAACTTCTTTCAAATAACCATGATTTAATTGAGGATTACGTTTTTGGAAATTCAAACACTGTATAGTTTCTGCTAATTTCTCAACATTCTAAAAATAAAGTTAACATAAAAATCAGCCCTACAGAATCAATTTAGTTTCTCCTCTTTCCAAACATTCTAATCTGTGATAATAAAAATTCTTCTTGTAAGCTATTTTATGTATTTTGTGACAGTGCAAGGCATTTAAATTAGGACTTCAAAATGCTCATGAGCACAGATTTGTTAAGTTTTCCAGTACTCAGTGGAAGAAAGTGAATGTTATTGCACTAGAAGTCTGCAACAGAGTTGGAAGGAGAAAAAAAATTAGGCCTGTGGATTCTGTGAATCCTTTTACTTTAACCACAAGATCTTCCTTTTGCATCTGTGACTCAAAAAAAGAAGTTATTTTTCTTTATTGTAACGAGATGTAGTAATTAGAATATGGAAACAATCTGTGGCCTCTGAAGCTGTGTAGAGATGTCACTACAGCATCTTAGAGTCACTTGGGGCTTTGTGGTTAACTGGAGATAGAATTTGAACTGTCCTGATCGAAAAGCAAAGGCTCTTCACTGTTGGGCTAAAAAAGGAATCTGCACTGGCACTTTGCTATAAAGAGGCTGTGATGTTCACATGTGATAAGGTTTGGTTCTGACCACTCCAAACAACATTATGTCATCTGTGTGTCCATAGGAAGGATAGAGCAGCAGGAGTTCCTGGGCAGTGTTCAGCAGCTCTTGATGTCTGATTTACTCATCAGTCAATTCATTTGCTGCAGCTTTGTGTGTGCAGTGATATGGCTCAGTGTTGTATAATTCATCTCCCTCTGCAAGAAACTCACTGTCCTGGTTTGCAATGAGACCTTGGAAATGTGTGAGTGTTGCTCAAGGAAATTATTTTTTCCCTCTTTCTGCTTCAGTTCCTTTTTTTACCAATCTGCTTAACTTTACTGATTGCCTTTTGAGCCTACAGAACTTCCCAAGACAGGCAAAACTGACTGTCCAGCTCTTCTGTCAGTCTCTTCATTCCAGTATCACCTACCTACATTGCCAAGGAATAATAACACACAGAACTGTTTGAAAGATCTGCATTTACATGCTTTCCAAAGTGCTTTTGTGTCTGATCATCAGGATGCCATTTTAAAATTCACCAGATCTGGAAACCAGTGGTTTGGATTTCATCAGAAATTGATTGACTCTGTGTTGTTGGTGATCATAGGGGGTGTAGACCAGGAGGACATCACAGAATCACAGGATGGTTTGGGTTGGAAAGAACCTTAAAGATAATCTGGTTCCCATGGCCAGGGACAGTTTGCACTATCCCAGGCTGCTCCAAGCCCCATCCAACCTGGCCTTGGACACTTCCAGGGATCCAGGGGCAGCCACAGCTGCTCTGGGCAAAAGATTACACAATTATCCTCCTTAATGATTTTAAAAGCAGTCAACTCTGGAAGGCTGCCTTTGCTACCGGATCTGCAGAGAAGAGTGAGTTACCTGGTTTTGTTGGGCTGGATGATGGATCCAATCTTCCTGGCCTTGTCCACAGGGAAACTTCTACTGACTGGCCAGAGGTGCAGTTCCAATGCTCCATCCATTCCAGCATATCTCACCATATGGGAAGGCTTACTCCTGTGTAAAAACATTTGCTCGGGGTGTAATATTATTACAGCAGTAAGTCTGTGTCATACTTATCCTTGAGGATATGAGCTCTTTAAGTGCTGAAAGCTTTAAGGAAGGAATAGTGGTGGCCAGTGAAGGGAAATAAGAAAGAAAAATTCTGTTACTCCGAGGAATCTTGTATTTGACCTTGCCTAAGCTAAGGAGTAAATGGTGTATCATCCCCTCATCTGAACACAACCCATATATATGTGTCATCTTGACTATGTCTTCTTTTTCCTCCCACCAAAATTATATTTTTTGGGTGGTATTTGAGGATTTTTTCCCATTCATCTGGAGTTTGAGCAGTTCAGCAGCAGGGTCAGAACAGGGAGTACTGCTACAAACAAGATACAAAGGCGGATCTTGCACCCCCCAGATCTGTTAAGCTCACTGTGCGTGTGTCAGGAGCACACAAACATGTTATTTTTACTCAGGATTTCCCCACAGTAAATACAGCTTCCTACCTTCTTTTGAACTCACATGAACTCTTCTGATGCCCAGAGGCTGCAGCCACAGTTATACCTAAGTTTTATTGTTCACCTGTGGGAAAAGCAGAGGCCTCATGTGTCTCCATTGCTATGTGAGCAGGAAGTTTGGGCTAGCTAGAATCTATGACTGAAAGGAAGGGCCTTGGGATTGCTGTGTTAGTAGTAATTTCTTTCTCAGGAATTATGCCTTTCCCTGGACTTGCCAACAGTGGGACAGGTGGGTTATGGTATCCAGATCCAGTCCTTGAGAATTAAAACAATAGACCTTCCATCTTAACATTAATGCAAGAAGGACTATTATCTGTCTTGCATTTGGGCCTGTGCAACTAGAGGAAGATAAATCAACGGAAACCAGGCCATGGCCATTTTCCCTATTCTATATTTTAAATAACAGCTGTCTTTCCAATTGTTCCTGGAGTCTGGAATAGGATAAATCCCTGGAGAGAAGGGTTACATAGAGAACACAAGTGATGTGGCCAGGATTGAATGGATCCTTGGAGAGAAGGGTTATGTATAGAGCACAAGTGATGTAGTCAGGGTTGAGTGAAAAATATAATTTATTGTCTGTTTTTACAGTTTATCTTGCTACCATTTTATATACACACTTTATAAAATATTATATTTATTGCCAGCTCTTGTCTGTATTTGCTACTCAGTTATAAAGCTCAACAAGGACCCACTACAGTTCGCAAAATAGCCAGACATATTCTTGCTCCAATGAGTTCACAATTTCTATCTACAAAATAGGTTTTAATTACTTCCTATATCTCTATTATGGCTTTTTGGTCACTTTAGTCTGATTCTGTTCTTTCTTCATGGATAGATTCCAGACAGTAAAGGCAGAACAACTCAGGGAAGTCTGGATGTTGTTTCTGTTTAACAGCCTGGAACATTTCTACTGGTGTAACATGGGGATGATTAAAAGGGAATTCCCTCCATTTAGAAACCTTCAGGGGAGAACTCGTTAGGAGAAGGAAGACAAAGAATAATACAAATAAACTCTACCCATCAGTAGGTATTATATCAGCAAACCCACTTCCAGCTGAGGTCATTGCACAAGGCTCCTGGTTCCTCCAACTCCAACACGGAATCAGCCTTTTCCCAACAGAGCTCTTTGGTGGAGGAGTGCTCATGTCTGCATCAGCCCTCATTGTCTCTGGAAACAGTCTCAGCATTGATGGACAGGAGTTCAAGAATTACTCAAACTGCCAGATTTCCAAGATTTTCATTGCAGAGTCTCCTCCAGATATGGAGTACCTCCTGTCTCCAATTGTTTGTAAAACTGTGTTGCCTGCAACAAAAGAGTATTCATATGCACTTGTGGGAAAGCCCAGGCACAGGTAACCATCGAGGAGGGCAGCAGATACTCTGCTCGTGGAGGGGGGACAATTTTATTGTCTATTTTTGAGCTACTCTGACATAGTTTACAAAACAACAGCTTTCTGCTTTTAACAACTATAATCCTCACTAGGAAAAGATGAAAAGAGGAGCCTCACTACACCCTCTTGAAGCCTTTTCATAAAAAACTGTGATTTTTTTAGTGTGGAAGAAAAATATTTCTCTTTTGCCCCTTTCTTTTCTGTAAGAGAAGACATGAACCCATTCACATTCCTCTATATCTAACAATGCTGAGGTTTCATAGCCTTCATAAAACATGCCAAGTTTCTTAGCTAAAGAAGATTAGGATATAGCTACAAAGCTTTATTATAATCAGAGACTCTTCATTAAGAAGTTATTGGATATTAATTGTCTATTGATACTGACAAATATTTCATAAGCAAGTTCTTTTGTGCTTGAAGTCAGAACAGTGGTGCATTTGCCAATGAGAGACCACTAATAGAGCTACAGACTGTGGGCAAGTGCTACAGAGAATACTCTGGTGTTGTGTTACAGGAGAGAGATGTAATTTGAGGGCATTTTTGTCCAAGAATTGTCATTTTTGATCAGGCTGGGCAGAGAGGGACAACATGGTGACAGGCTGTACAGTACCACGGAGGTGACAGTGAGTTGGAGGTGCTCTCCCAGTGCAAACTGAGGGACCAGTCTAAGCAGCCAGAGATGGCAACAGGCCAGGTCATGGCAGATTGATTTGCCCTGAACCCGGGAGAATCCTTAGAGGGAAAGGAGCTTTAAAAAAGCTTTTGGTAATAAGCAGAATTGGGTTTTAATGGGGTTCACAGAGATAGAACAGAAATAAAATCTGTGTTTGCATAAGATGGAAGGAGAAGCGGAAAGCGCAGAGCGGCGGTGACTGTCTTGATCTGAAAGGCTCAGCAAGCAGCGCTTAGGCAGCCAGGCTCCATTAAGATCCTATCCATAATGCATGAGGTTTGGAAACCCTGGGGACTGCCCAACAAAAAGGGAAGAATCCTCCAAACTTCCCTTCCGAAAGCGCTGGGTTGGCTGTCCCAGAAGGGGCCCGTCAGGAGAGCACTTTGAGTAAGTAATGGCTCACTTTGGCAGAGGTGATGGAGCACTAATGCACTACACGGAGAGCGCCGGCCCTCCCCGCACTCACATGCTCCGTGTTCAAGGATCACTGCGGGCAAACAGCGCTGGGCTTAGTTCATCAGCATTACTCTTATTTTTGTTTTATTTTGGGGCAGATTGCGGGACATAATTCCTGCCTTCAATTTTCTGTCAGCCTCGGAATACCACTGTCCCCCTGATAACTTAGTTACACCTTAAACTTTTAAATGTTAACCCTTTATTTCTCTGGTGTGGTTCCAAAAAGATAGGTGTTCAACAATTCTGGAGTTTAGAAGAGTTCACATGAAGAGTGTTGATTCACACGATTAAAGTACTAGAACAGAGTGGCCAGCCTGAAAATATACATTTGGATTTTCTTGAGACTCTGATTTTGTCCTCACATATTTTCCTGTCTTTTCTGCCGAAGTTTTGTGCCAGACCTGTTATCAATCACTGCAGTCCTGTTTCTCATTTGTGTGGTATTTTGAGTCTTCAGAATGAATACAGTATTGAAAAAGCAGAATTATTAACTGAAATAGTTTCTTCATTAGAGTTATTTCTGCTGGAACAGAGAAGCAACATGCACTGATTGGAATGACTAAATAAAATGGAGATGGGAACTGAGGAGATGTTTCCCAGCTGTCCATGTTCTATTTCCCTGTGGGCTTTGCACTGTAAAGTAACACAGACCTGAGCTGACCTTCGGGATCTTCACAACTGTGGTGTCTGATCTTTTCCACCTCAGAGAAGACAGAGGATCTGTCAGTTCACACATGTCCAATTTATTTGCAGCAAACTACAGAATGTTGGAGAATATAAAGCCTCCATCCCAGACACCACAAAGTCTTCAGCTACCTTACACTTTGGCACCAGCTGAGGGAACAGCTGGAAGAGAAGAGATGGAATTTACAGTACCAGAAACATCTTTGGCTCCACTGAAATCAAACTTGGCAAAGTATAATGGTAAATTTGTTTCTCAGGCCTGAGAGGTGAAAATTCTTTCTTCTTTCCCAGTAAGGCCTCCTGCCTGGGGCTCCATTCGACAAGTAAGATTTTGAGAGATCTTCATGGTCTTGAACTGGTGGAGTGTGTCTGGAGTGCAACAAAGATATTTGAATGCTCAGATTTATAGCTCAACAGCTTGGGGGAGACTGCAAATACTGTTGGTCCTTTTTCTGAAGCAAAAGCAGAACTATAAAAGGGACCTGATACTAGTCTTAGAGTATACAAAAGGCTGATGTAAGGAGAGAAGGGATCCATTTTTCTCTATGGTGGACAAACCAAGAGAAGGTGAGATGAAAGCTTCATGCTTCTTGCATAGTCCTGTCAGCAGATTCCCAGGCTCCTGTACAGGAAGGAGAAATTGTGAGGAATCCTCCTCAGCCTGGGAGGAATTGGTCTCACTGTTGGAGACAGCAGTTCTGGGGAGGATCATGAAGAACAGCTGAAATCAACCTAGGCTCTTGGAAAAGAGATTCCGGGTGAGCACAGGATCCCTTCATTGCTCCAGACACGATTTTGCAGCAAACTGAACATTCAGCTTGTTTTGAAAGCTGAGATACTTGTCAGCAATTATTGCTGAGCCAGGGAGAGCACAGTTAAGATAGATAAACCTGTCAGCTGTGTCAACTGTGCTGATGGAAGAGCAGAAAGGCCAGCTGGAAAGTTGAAAAAGACCTTTGTGTTTGAGATGCAGATAGTGAGGTGGTTCTTGCATAATGCTGCAAAATGATTGAGAGTATCCTTGGTTCTTATGCATTAATTCCACAATTATTACAGAAAAGAGCCATGAATGATGGGCTAAGAGGGTTCTGTTATCACCAGGAATCATGTTTGGTGTTGGCAACATATTTTTGTAGGCATGGAGGACTGAATCTTTCAATTTGAGCTCACCTTGCTATGCACGGGATTAATTGGGCTCCTCCTTCTGCACACTATCAGTTTGCTTATCACCATCTTTCATATTTATCTCTTTAAAATGATGGCTTGCTGATTTTTTCCAGAAGTTTTTTTATAGTTATGACTGATAGCTGCATGAAATGTACTTTTTTTGGAAAATCAGATCGTATAGGATTCTAAGACATCTATTTTGAGACTGGCAGTTGAGCTGTTGCCTGTTTGGCTGCTGGACTTGGGTTGTCTCTGTGGCTGGTGTGACGCCATTAAGGGTCTCTTGGAAAGAAGACTTGGAATGGTCCTAGCAGGAATTTTCTTTAAATTCTACTGTTGTTTTTATATAAAATTAATAACAAACACATTTGGGGCTTGTAGGACCTAACCACAACAGTCTCTTTGCTCCAGTGCCTGAGAGCCAGCAGAGGGAGTGTGAGGTAACACTGAACATCCCTGGGCAATGCAGGATGGAGACACCCAGGGAAAAACCTGGGGCAAAAAAGCACTGAACATCATATTCCTTTCAGGTCCCATTAGGAAGGAAGGCTAAATAATCAGCCCACCAAAAAGGAAAATATGGTGGTAGTAGTAAAAAACCCCATTTTAATTCCGTGCTTCTAAGTGGATATTAGCAACAATAACATTAAACAAAATTAAGCCATAAAAATGTACTCAGGAGTGTCGTATTCCGAGTGAGCACTAGAACCTGATGAGACTTGGGATGTGCTCTCTCCATTACAGATGCTCCCAAGAAGGAGGTGAAAATCTGTGCTTTGCCCTTGGCATGTTCAGACTGTTGTGTTTGTTTCTATATTGCTCTCTCTCCCCCTCTCAATAACTTCTGGGTTTCAAGCACTGTTTTGCTCAGTCACAGCAAAAGATGTTTAATGCATCTTCATTAATATACATGAAATGCTGTTCCTGTTTTCTGCTGAGGAGGTAACTGGGGCTTTTCCATCTCGGGTCTGAGCTGTGTGTGTGAAAGTGGGAGAGACAAAGAGCAAGGGAAGAGGAAGTGGGAGAGAGGGTTGGTTTGTGTCCATGTGTAGGTAGTTTTAAAAACCCAATCTTTCCTGTTCTTGTAGAATATATGTTACATATCCAGGAGACACTTGAAGCAGAGATTCATGTCAAGCAGGGTGAGAAGGGGAGCCTTTTTGCAAACTGTTATATTTTCAGGCTTCTCAGCCAGCTTTTAATCAGTTTGGTGTGTGTCATGTTGGAATGTGTGTCATGTTCTGGCTTCTTCATCAGAATTCCCTATCACAGAAAATCAAACATCTTCTGCAGAATTGAAACTGGATGGCCCTTTTTCACTCCTCTGTTTGCATGACAGATCACACTGGTATAGAAATCAGAGTGAGGTTCCTGTGTATCAGGAATGATAGCAAAGGAATAACAAAAATAACAGGACATACACTTGGATTATTAATCAGTCATGAAAATAATTACATCTCATCAACTATTTGGCCTTGTCTAGGCCATTTCTTATGCTAATACAGGGAAAAATTTCTGCCATCAAAATAAATCCAGGTGTTTTCACTGCTCAGAACAGGAAGATTCACCATCAAGTCACTTTGAAATTACAGTGGTGTGATAAGGATAAATTATCTGATGAAAATAAAACATCTTTTTCCATGGTACAGTCAAGAACATTAACTTTTCCTTGGAAAGGTTGTTCCTTGTTCCAGTCAGATCCTGTCCAGTGATTTTCTCCTTTAAAAAGTATGCATTATAATCCGTGTGTAAGTTCTAGTCTAAAAAAAGGATTTTACAAAGCAGGGAAAAATCAGCATCAACTCAAAGCATGAAATATCTGGAGGTTTGACTCATGAGGGCAAATCAAAAGAGTTTTTTACGTACAACTTGGTAGAGAAATGTAAGAGAGAAATGGTCTGATAATGTAAAATGTTTCATAAAGTCACAAATGCTGTGAGGTTGCAAAAGAAAACCCAGAACTTGCAACATAAAACCCAAAGGGAAAAAACTCTGGGGAAAAACCATTAAAGATGATACAAAGGAGTGTAATTTCTTGAGGTGAAAAGAGATGATGAAATCTGTTCTTGACTGAGTCAGTGCACAGAGGAGCACATTTCTAAGAAATATGATATGAGTACAGCCACTGACTAGGACTGAGTATCATTCCTAGAATACTTTAATTGCTGCACTGCTCAGGATTAGGGACTAGACACTCTCTTCAATCTCAAAGATTTGTTCACTACTTCACTATAGCAGATAATATTTCATATTCTTGCAGCCACTTTCAGCAAATGATTTTAAAGAGCTTTAATTAGTGCTTCAAACTCCCTTTGTGATCAACAAGTGCTGTGTTCCTTGCACATGCAGGTGATGGGAGAGGAGTGTCAAGTGCAGCTCTGTAGGGATGGGCACTGATGAGTCAATGCTGCATAAAGAAAAATGGGAAAACACCTGGTCTGGGTAACCAAACACCTCAGCCTCAACTGTACGCATGAACTGGCCACCAAGACCTGCCAGTGAATAAGTTTTTAGATTGTTCTGATAAAAATATGTTCAAAATTTTGACATACAGTATAGGAAGAAAGTGAAATTATTTGACAACTTGTGATGGGCTGTGGTAGACATTTGTTCAATTGTTCTTGACAGGAAGAATTTTATTCCAGATGACACTTCATAAGCATTATTTGGTCCTCATTTTATATAGTCCAGGTGAAATCCAGAGTACTGGAGTGAAGAATGCTGCATTTTGACCCAGAAGTAGAGAATATCAGAATCTGAATCAATGTTTGAAAAGAATCAAAGGCTCTTTTGTCTACTTTGACACCTGATACTCTGCAGCAAAGATTTCCACTTCCAATGAATAAAACTGCCCTAGGCTTGTTTCTTCCTCCAAATATCCAGGGAGTAAATCTCTCCAATTGTTCCAAACTGCATCAATATACAATATCAGGAGGAATATGCAAGGGAATGGGTATAATGTGAAAAATCTACAAGGCTGAAAATAAAAACTAAACAACCCTCTGATCTGCAGCCTAATCCCATGGTGCAGCTGACCCAGAATTGTAATGCAAATATTGTAGTTCAATCAGGCTATTTTAAGACAGGATAGGAATGAGGCTTCTACTTTCCCCAGAAGGAATGTACATCATTGCCTCTTCTTTAATTTCCTTTTGATTAAAAAAATATTAGACTGTCTGAAGAGTATGTGCTATCTTTTCTGTGTGTTGAGGGAAAGAGGAAAATCAAAAGGAATGAGAAATACAGGTGAACTTGTCAATCCAGGTTCACTGGGAAAAGCTTAGAACTCTTTGTTAGATGCTCTTTATGTGCTGTAGTTTGGCTGATTAGGAAACACAATTTCTTTGTTTTTGCATTCTAAAATTCTGAATGCAAGAAGAATGCAAGAAGAGTTTCTAGACACTTCCCATGAGTTTCTAGACAAGGGGATGAGAGTCAGCTTTCTGTGTAGCTCTTTCTCCCCTCCCCAGTGGTTTATTTGTACAGACATTAGTTCAGTGAGATTCTATTCTCTTCTCTTCTCTGTGAGGTTTGATACCTAGAGCAGGCTGAAGCTGAGCTTTATTGCCACATTTCCTGCAGCCAACCCAAATAACCAGTGGCAAACTCTTTATTTTTGAGCCTCCCTTGTTTTTTTGAGGTTTGCTAAATATTTGCAAAATGAAAGAAGGTCTTAAAAAAATTTCCAACTGGTTTGCTATGTTTTTATTCTTGAACTGATTGTGCTGGCAGTTCTCCATGTGTTCTTTGTCTGCTTTGGAGCCAAACGGGTTCACTTATGTGGCTGACATGCAACTTTCGAGCAGCTGCCAGAGCCTTTGAATAGCTGATGGCTCAACCTATCCAGCCCCAAGAGATTTAGTGGAAACCATTTTTACTGCTTTTCACATTCTCTCAAAAGTGTTTGGGAAATGTCAGTTGCAGAAAGCATCCCTGAAATGACTCTCCAGGACATGATGGGGAGAGTGGCTTTTCCTGATAGTGTCAGGGAGACTCCAGAGAACAGGATAATATTTAGAGACCAAAAAAATCCCCAAACAAACAAAACCACAAACAAAACAAAACCACAACCCAACAAACAAACAAACAAAACCAAAAAAACTCCAATGAAACCAAACCAAACCAACCAGAAGATGGCTTTGCTATTAAGAAGACAATATCAGAGAAGGTTGAGGAAAGAGAACTGCTGACAGAGAGAGTGAGCTAAAGGCTTTATCAGGAATATCCTTAGGCAAGGGAATGTTGATGAGGTTAAAGCTCTTGAATTTCTATTCTTGTATTTGGTTTTACTGTCCCATGGCTGGTTTGCTTTTTGCAGCTGTGGAATGGCAACAGGGTGAATCTGGGGCTGAGATAATGATTTTGCACAAAGATTTGCATGTAGTAGTTGAAAACCAGACTGCACTCTATGAATGTACGTATGCACACAGGTAAAGTGATGCTTAAAAGTTCTTTAATGCCCAACTTTAGAGGGCCCTGTGTTCCCCTGAGGTTTCTTCTCATTAGTATGTGCTATTATGTAACAGTTTCTGTTACTTTGTGTGTCGATCTGGCACTCCCACACTGCTCTGCTAAAGCCACAGTTGCTTTGCACATGAAACTTGAAAATGTGAAATTTTAAACTCTTTGTGGATTTCAGACACTCATCTCTCCTAAAGATGATCATTTGATGCAAGCTGTAGAAGTGTTCCTGGATCTGAAAGCTTTGCAGTATTAATTGGAGTATGGAGGAATTTCTTTTTGCAGTTCTGTACATTGATGAAGAGAATAAAATATTTGTTTCATGCAGTCCAGGACTGCCTGGTACTCAAGTGCTCAGAACCACAGAACTGTTGGGCCGAACATTTTATGTGAATCAAGTGACAAGATCCTGAGTGAAGTGGAGGTGGCAGCTCCAAACAAATGGCCACACAGCTGTGCCTGCAATCTTCACAGTGTGTTTTTAGGTTTTGTAAAGACAATCCCCATCTTTGGTTTTCATAAGTTTGAAAGTTTCTGTCTTTTTTTTTTTTTTTTTTTTTTTTTTTTTGTTTCTTCCTCTCTTTTGCAATGCATTAGTTACTATAGTAACTATGCTGGGAATGGTATAGAAAGAGGCTAGTGCACCCCAGCAGTGAAGTAGAAAGCCACTTTATATAATAGTTGGAAATTTATATCATGGGTTTGAAAATACAGCAGGTTTCCATAACCACATATGTGGTATAAGTATATATAGCATGCTTAGGTCATCATTGGTAATTACCCTCTGCTGCTGACATCCAAAGGATGGCAACTGGAATTCTACACCTCAGTCAAAGCTCTCTGACATCCACAGCCAAGCACTTCAGCACCATCCACTGTCACCTCCTGAGGAAGTTTGGTTGTTATGGAAAAGTGTTATGGAAAGTTGTACCTGTAGGCACAACTGTGTGTTACACTGGATTTAACTTCCAACAACTCAACAGGGGCTCCCATGGGGTTGTATCTGCACTGGTCACTCCTGCAGGGGTATGTTCCATGCCTATATTTCACATCTGTGTTCTATGCCTGTACTCCATCCCTCTATTATAACAGTCACAGAGTTTGGGCTGTGATCCTGTTATCTCCTAAGCTGCCCTGCTCTGAGTCAGTGTTTTCACAGGTGAATGCCAAATACTGCAGGAAGCAGAGGCAGAGTAGAAAGTATTCCTGAAGCCAGTTCTGACCTGTAGCTCCTGCATAGCTCCAGGAGACACTGAAGTACGAGCTATTTGTTGATAATGATGTATTACACACCTGGTGACTTTGGCCTCTTCTGGTAATAAGAGACTTTTTTTCTTTTTCAGGGAGCATATTTAAGCACAGCCTGGTGTAAATTCATACTTTAGTAATTGTGTTCTACCTATCCCTGGAGTTCTGAGTGAAAGCATTACCATTCATTACTTCCTGTCCAAAACTCAGGGCTGCCAGCTCTTGTGATTTTATGGAGTCTCAGGATGGCTGTATTTTCAAAAAGTCCCAGCTCCTGAAGCAATGCAAATATGTGAACTCTATTTCATTACATAAAGGGCACACTTCTGGTTTTCTCAGCTGGGGAAAAGTCTGAACTAGCAACTCAGTGCACTGTAAGACTGGGGAAAAATGTAATTTAAAGGTATATTCCTTTTAATGAAGTCTCTAACTTAAGCATGACTGATAAGTTTTGGGTGTTTGCACTTGATAACAAGGTACTGTTTGTTTATTTTTGCTGCCATGCTCTACTTGGGATCTTGTGCATCCCTCCCTCACTGTTAGAACATCCTTTACATTACCTCATAAAGGAGTGAAGATTGAGCTAGAAACTTATTTAAAAATGTTTTGAGATCTTTGGATGGAAGCTGTGAAAAACACATCTGTCCTCTTAAATATGCATTAATGTATAAAGCACATTAAAAATTCAGCTCTTAAAATCTTCATCACATGACCTGAAAATCTGCTGATGTTTCTTTGACTCTTGAAGGCTCATTCTTGAGAAGCTGCCTAATTCCTTACTTTAACTCCACAAACCCCTTCAGAGCTGTCTGATTCTTAGGAGCAGGAACAGGGAGTAGTTGAGAGAGAAAAATGGCAGGGAAAGGGAGGAAAAATGTGTATGTGCCTGTGGTTCCAGCATAGAGATCTCAGGAGGCACGGCAAGCACTGAGCAGGGGAAAACGGTGAGTAAATTATTTCCCAACTACTGACTTTCTGCAGGTTTTCTTGGATTTGAACTCCTGGAACTGACCACTGACACAATACTTGGCTGATGGTCTCACCTCATCCACTCCCCTCCTCTACACTGGCCATGGCCTGGGTTTCATCTTATCCCACATCCCAGCTGGTGTTTTTCTCTTGTGAATCCATTTGCTTAAAGGATCCTCACCGTGCAGTAGTAGGATGTTTATTTCCATAACATGAACTGTTGGATTCCTGTAACTTGGAGCCTGGAGAAGGGGGAAGGAGCGGGAGAAAGACTGAAATGTTTCTGTACAAACCTCTGGCTACAGAGCCCAGTAACCTCTCCAAAGCACTGTCAAATCTCAGCCAACTTTGAGAAGGGCTTGGAATCGTGCTCCAGGCAGGCCTAGGAGAAATTTGCATTGTTCACATTATTGCTGGTATTCTCTGCTTTCTGAACAACAGCCAACAGGAAATTCCTGGGACAAATCTTTCCACTTTTTTTTTCTTTAATAAAATATTTAGGGGAAAAAAAAGAAGGGCAGGAGAGTGAAACCAAGCTGTACAGAACAAAGAAGGCAACATCAACCTCAAATCACAGATATGTAAAATTCTGAGCCTCCTTTGTAATTTTATTTTTTCTTCTGAAGGATTTATGACCTCACGTGTGTTGTTTCTGTGACATCAGATGGTGTTGCCATGGGAACCATTTTATTGTCAAAAACAAAAGAATTTTGAAGAGTTCCTTAGCAGCACAGGACACAGAGTGCAGAGGATAAAGAAACTATTTTTATTCAGATGATAAATCTGCTTTATTAGACCCATGACTTTTCAGCTCTGTCCTGCTAGAAGCAAAAATAAATCTGGCAAAAACAACAAATCTTGCACCTGTTAATCAGGGACTGAATTTGTCCCTACATGCAAAATCTTGGGAATTTCCTTTCTTGTCTCCCCCTCCAAAAGACTGATAGCTTCCAAATGCTTTAGCATATGAGGAGAAACAACAATCTGCTCATATGAGCTTTGCAAGAGCAAGTAACAGGAAGTTTGTGTTGCTGTGGGCTTGGTTGCTTTAAATTGATGAAGTATAATGAGCAGAATGAAGTATTGAGGATTCGTATTTTGCTTCCATAATACCTCCAAAATCAAATTTTATGACAGATTTGGTAGTTCATGTTATTAAATGTAGAGCTCTCTAGTTTGTACTGAGACCTGCAGGAATGATGGATCCAGTGGACCCACAGGTAAAAAAGAACAAAATGTGATTAAGTATGGTTAAAATGTAGAATAATGTTCAAACCCTGCTGAGAACGACATGGGATCAACCTGCTAAAAACCAACAGTTAACATGGAGCAAATCTGGGAGTTTTAGATTCATAAAAATAGCAAGTGTGTGGTGTATGAGCTCACTGATAACATGCACTGCCAAGTCCTACAATCCAATCTGAATGTGTATCTACACACAGCCCAGTTCCTTAAGGAAAATATCAACACAGGTTCTGAGAGAAAGTTGTTTGAGGAAATTTTAAAATTCCTTTCACATATGTATCCTGTCCTGGTTAAGATTCTGCAGCTGCTGAATTCAGTGCCCCAGCACTGTTGCTGTATTTTGAAAGACAAGTGATCTCATTGCCATATATTTGCTGGAGTAAAAGGAACATGCACAAGGGAATAGGTAGGTTAAATGCCATATGGTTAACCCCAACGTTCCTGTTTTAAATGATTCCCCATGTTTGGGTGGATATCAGCATTTCACAATATTTTGCTGATCTTTTCCTTTGTAACGAGGTAACCTGGGGAGAGAGAGAACGATACTGACTGTAATTACTCCAAATTTATATCTGCTCTCTGTCCAATCCACCTCTACAAACGTATTCCTGTAGACCTAAGCAGCTTAGAAGTGGATCTGAGGGAATATCAAGGATGCAGAATCCCAGCATGGGAAGGAGAAGGAAAGTGCTGCTTAAACATTGACACATTGCCAGATGTAGTGCTTTTTAACATTGGTGGAGGCTTGTTCACACTTGTCAAATCACACTGTGCTTGCTAATGTTGCATTTTCATCAAATATATTAGCTCGTTCTCTATTCCCACTCTCCAGCAACCCTTTTATTTTCATTTTTCCGTCCTTACCTTCATTCCCCATTCTTTGTTTTCCCCTTTTGTCCTCATGGTTATTTTCTCTCTTTATTTCTGCCTGGCTCCCCCTTGTCAGCTGAAAAAAAATCAGTCTGACCCGATCTCCCTTTTTTTTCAAACATGTAGGTTAAGCAGATGCCTGCCTGGAGGAATGTACAGTCTCAGCCTGATGTACAACATGCAAGGAATACATAGGCTGATATTCCAGAGTGGGAGTACTTAGCTGTTAATCAGCAATTGAAGGATGAATGAAAGAAACACATTTGGGATCTTCTTAGGGAGGGGAAAAAAAAAAAAAAGGTAAAGCAGTGAATGTCTGCCCTGAAGGAAAGGGATCTTTTTTTGGTGCACCAGTGGGTAGTGTCAGGGAAGAAATCGAGTTCAGACCTGAGGAGCATTTTGTGTGGAGTACTAGGATGCACCAGAAATAACAGGTTACAGTATTTGGGAGTCTCTGATAGGTGAAAAAGAAGCTCTTAAATTAGTTGTGGAAACAAGCCGAGGTTTATGAAGGGGTTTAATAAAAATAACATAGAGTGGCAGAACATCCCCTCTTCCCTTTCATTTTAACTGTACACAAAAGCAGCAAGGATTCTCATTCCTTTGCCCCCTCAGCTCTTTTCCCCATTTCCCTGTCATGTGGAAGGATAAAAAGAGAGCACTGAACTCTGAGTGTCTGATTAGGTTGGACAGGAGAAATACTGAGAAGTTCTTTGCTGAGGGCAGGTTTGTAGGCAGGGAAGGAGGGTGAGGGGAAGGGAGTTGTCCTGAAAGGCTCATATCTGGGGTCTTATCTCTTTTCATCTGAGTGGGGGATGGCTGACAAGTGCAGACACTTAAACAAGGCCAGTGTTAAAGCAGAGCATTGCCCTTCAGTGGTTTGAGAGCTGCTGCTGGAGGGAGAATGTTCAGCAGAACAGAATCCTCGAGGATCCCTAAGACAGCCTGAACTGTGTAGGGTTTGCTGTCCAGCTGGCAGTGGGTGCTTTTAGGGACAGGTGTCATATTGTAGATAAATAATTTTTAATTTTAATATGAGAACTTTTGTCTTCTTATGGTGCAAAATGCTAATGCTGAATCTGCTCTTCACGTAGACAGTTTTTTAGAAGCTCAAAAGGAGGTTTTGCCAAGGAAAGGTTTCATCTTGTGCTCCCCCAGTAGTGTCTTGTACAATACGAAATGCACATTTGTCAAAAAAACCAGCAAATTCGTTGCTGAGGAAGAAAAGCCAGTGAAGACTCAGTTGTACCAGCCTTGCTGTGCACCCGGCACCTTTGCTGAGTGGGTTCTGAGGTGAGGTTTGGGTTTTGGGGCCTCTGTCAGGGATGGGGGTCAGCTCCTTATATTGCCCTGGGGCAGTTACGTACCAGACTAAAGATACTGACTGTGTAGGATTCCTGTGGCCACTGCTGCATTGGAAGCCCATGGAAAATTCTGTTCATTTATGCTGTAGAAGCACAGAAAACTCCTTGATCCAGCAGAATTAATGGAGGAAGAATTACAGATCTGCTCTACCTCCGTATCTTGTCATCTTTTCAATGGGTAATCCCTGCTTTTGTGCCATCTTAGGGTGTTGTATTCACACTTGATGTGATGGAGATTCCTAAATCTGGTGGTTCTCATCCACAGCCTAGACTGTAATGTTTTGGAGTCCTCATATCCTATGCATAACAGGGGGAACATATCCAAGTGTTTTCTTAAATAGTCCCTCTTCTTTCCATTGTTCCTTTCAGGGAAGGGATATGGTGTGTTCAGACATTGGCTCACCACAAACCACCCCTCTTTCCATTGTGTGTAATCTGAGGCTTTCCTGTGTTTGGGGAAAGATTTACTTAAGGAAATTAGGGATGGTAACATGTGAGAAGGTACAGAGCTGCTGGGATTCCCTGGGATGGCTGTGGCTATGATAATGAACCTCTATCAAACACCACTTGCTAAGCCCCTGCCTCCATGATTACTTTTCAGCTGAAAGGAGCTTAACCTGAATTAGTGTTTTGATTTGGAGCAAGAGTGCACTTTCGAAGGGAGTCCCCTCATCAGTTCTGCTTTCTCTGCATTGGAGTGGGTTTAGAATGCATTAAATCAGTTTATTTTGGAGGCACTTAAAGACAGAACGTGCTTTAGGAGTAGCACAACCTCCAGCTGGGATGTACAGACCCAAACCAAGGACTGGTTTTGCAGATCCTCCTAAACCAAAGATTCAGCTGGGCTGCTCTGTGCATGGTGCCAGGCTAAACCTAGTCCAAAGCAGAACTCCAGGGCTAAATTTAGTGCTCACTTTGACCCACTGAGGTGCTGATATTGTACAAAATTACTGCCAGGATGTAGCCAGAACTGGCTGCAGTTTAAATGTCAGAATTAACTGTAAATATTAGGAACAGGAGAAACCAGAATGACTCCCATGGAATACATCAGTTCATCCCAATATTTCACATTGTGAGCAGCCGTGTGTCTGCCCCTCAGCTTTGTATCAGTGTCAGATACAACAACTTCTGGTCACCTTTCCATACCATATCCCTGCTCTGAGGTCAACCCCTCTTTCCTCCACACAGGAGTACAACTGTCAGCTGAAAACTTGAGACAATTTACTTATCAGAAAGGAATTAAAGCTAAAACTAAATATCAAGAAATGGGAAGGGTAAATGATGTAGTGTGAGAGTCACTAGTACATCCCACATGCCTATGCATTCCCTGCAGATTGGGCTTCCTGCAGTTCAAAGGACAGGGATACCTGAGGGAACTTGAATTTCCAATTCCCTCCCTTCCCCACAAAGGTCTTATGAAGAAGGAAGCTGGAGGTAAATGCTCCTGCTTTTCATCTCTGGGGTGGGGCAGCTGTTCTCTGCTGCTGGCTGTGAGCCATCAATTTTGCCACTATTCTAAAAAGGGAAAGATTTTAAAACTTTCATCTTGGAGTCAGGGAACAGCTGGGGTGATTCAGGCACTCTGGGCCCTGTGGCTGGCCCTGATTTCCTGTTGCTTCATGACCTGCACGAACATAATTGCTTGGTTCTTTTGAGAAGGTTGTGTTTGTATTTTTGAGAAGGTTGTATTTGTTTCTTTTTAATAGTAAGGTGCATCCCTTGGATGCTGTATTGGATTGCTGGTTACAGAGAAGAGAACGATTCTGAGTGTGGGTGCAAAGGTAAGGGATTACAGCCTGGTGCAGCCCAGACACACAGGGAGAGATGGGACACCATGGATTTATGGGCTGGAGCAGTACTGCAGGAATCCTGTCAGAGGACAGGAGGCTCTGCCATATGGAGGGGTTCAGACAGGGTGAGGAAACAAAGGAATTCTCCACAGAAAAGCAGTGCTGGCATTGTTCTCAAGTCCAGCTTTTTGTTCTCCTTAGTCCTAGGAAATTTCATGGTGAACCACTATAAATTATTACCTTCTAATGCTATTGCTTCTTGCTCTGTTTTTGTGGACATATTATGGTTCTTAATTTCTATGGCCCTTTCTACACTAATGCAGGGATGTTTGGCCACACCATTCCCAGTGGTACTTGATGGGCTTGTCAGAGTTGGGTTATCTGTCTTAGATCTCTGATGTAATAAAAATACAATATTATTGACTAAGCTTTGGTGTTCCTAGATTCTCAGCTGAGAATCTGAACTCAGACGAGTGCATAGAAATAGAAAGAAGGAGTTTTACAGACCCTGTCTGCATGCAGAAATAATTTCTGGAATGTGCTGAGTATTTAGCTTAACACTTCTGCAGGAAAAATCTAGAACATTGCAGTTTCATTCATTCAGACTGATTTATAAACCAGATTTTTAAAGGAGAGGAAAAACTCCAACTTAATTTTTTTATATGACTACAGATCATTCACAGTGTACCAAAGTCATAAATCAGATCCCAGAAACAGGGTGTTCAGGATTTTACTTTCTGGATGGCCCTTAGGATTCAGTTTTCTAGACTTTTCTACAGTCTTATAGTTGACAGGGAAGACTGGTAAGTAATTTCTTGATTCTGGGAGCTGAGTCTTTGTGAGAAATAAAAAATGTATAAAATACTGCAAGACCAGCTCCTCCCAAAAAGCCTGAAAAGGTGACGTTTGGGTTATGACCATCTTGGTTGCTGTAAATCTTGATTAAATTCTTCACCACTGTCTGGCTTTTGCATATTCAAAATAATATTTTTCCTCCCTAAAAGTAAGCAGGATGACATAGGCCTAGGGAGGAAAACACAAGGACAATGTGATGCAAGTCTTCCCTTACAATTATTTTGGGTAAAATTAGTTTTGCCATTTTCTCCCCTGTCTTGTACTTCTCCTGTGAAAGGAGAATGAATGCCAGGATTTCCAGGGCAGAGTACAGGATTGTGGAGCAGAGCAGGAGTCTGTGAGCAGCTTGCCAGTGTGTACTCCTCACTGTTCTGTAGTGCCCATGATCCATAAATCCTGCTCTGAAGGGTAAAACACAGATCTTTCTCAGTGTGTACGTGGGTAAAACAGGAAAGCCAGTGATAGAAAGCCTTCCCAGACATGGTGCTTTAGAAATTTGGATTTGACTGCCACCATATATGTCACATCCAGTTCAACCCAGTGGGCAACACTGGATTTTTGCCTTAAAAATTATCTCCATCAAATAATGAATCCTTCACTTTTTCCAGAGATCTTCTGGAAGTGTGAGTGTTTTCCAGAGATCTTCTGGAAGTGTGAGTGTTTTCCAGAGATCTTCT
>JBBMKD010000044.1:5324433-5362357 GCA_037834095.1 Argya squamiceps | reverse complement strand
TTTTCCAGAGATCTTCTGGAAGTGTGAGTGTTTTCCAGAGATCTTCTGGAAGTGTGAGTGTTTTCCAGAGATCTTCTCAGAAGCTTTCAAATGTGTGCAAGAGAAAAAAAAAATAGCAAGGCTGATGCTGAATTCCACCCTCAGCCATCCAGCTGCTGCCCTCACTTAGATCCCAGTCTTGGTCTCTCTTGATTCAAACAGGAATAATTTGGCAATTGCCTTTAAAGATGCAATTGCCATTTGAGATGAGCATCAAGTCCGTTTTTTAAATGACCTATTCCTTCCTCCCTTGCTTTTAGCAGGAGTTGTGCAGGTGAACTCATACCTCCTGTGTTCCAAGGAGGTTGCAAGGGCTCAGTTGATTTTAGGCTCCCTCCCCTTGTGCTGCCACTCCCCCAGGCATGACTGAACCAGCAGCCCTGCATGTCTCCTTAGTTGCAGGGTAGAGGCAGGAAAATGTCCCTTTTCTGTCAGTAAATAGCACTCTTGAGTGCTTCTCAGCTGGTGGCCACAGTCCCCTGCAGCATTTTCATTGATTTTGCACAGTGCAAAGAGGGTAATTTCTATCTTGAAGAGCACAGGAGTCACACTGGTTTCCTCCAGACTGGGAAGAGCCAGGGGCATTTCAGAGTCATGGAATCATTAAGGTTGTAAAAGCACTTTGAAATCATTGACTCCAACCACTCCCCAGCACAGCCAAGGACACCACTGACCCATGTGCCCAGTCCCACATCCACAGGGCTGGTAAATCCCTCCAGAGATGGGACTGCAGCACTGCCCTGGGCAGCTGTGCCACTCTGACCAACCTTTCCATGAAGAAATGTTTAGAATATCCAACTTAACCCATCCCCCACTCCCCTCACCCCCACAGCTTGAGGCTGTTCCCTCTCCTCCTGTCCCTGTTCCCTGGGAGCAGAGCCTGACCCTCCTGCCTATCCCCTCCTGTCAGGGAGCTGTGCAGAGCCACAAGGTCCCCCCTGAGCCTCCTTTCCTCCAGGCTGAGCCCCTTTCCCAGCTCCCTCAGCCACTCCTGTTCCCTTCCCTGGACATGGTCCACCCCCTCAAGGTCCTCCTTGTCACGAGTGGCTCAGAACAAGGCACAATGTGCCCCACTCTGGGATAAAATGTCCATTCTGGAGAGTAAGAGTGAGACTACAGTCGTGGGACAGAGAAGATCTCAGGACTGCTTTAGGAATATGCTGAGAATCCTGTGAAATCAATATTTATCATCTTCACAAGGGAAGAAACAAAGTCACAGATTGGTTTATCCGCAGCAAACAGACCCTGGTACAGCCCAGGAGGCTGCTCACCTGTGTGCAGGTGAGGGAGGAAGGTGCCTGTACTATCTCATTTCTGTTCTTCCATCTGACAGCTGTTACACATCTAAAGAGCCCAGTCCAGAAGGAAAGGCATCCTACCTCTTTTTTTCAGGGAAGGTAGGGCTTCAAGGATGTTTGAGGTCACCTTTGTGCTGCTGAATTTCCATGCTCACAAACCAAGGGAAGGGTTTTGAGTCTTTTTTGATGGCTGGTTACACTGAGCTGCAGTCAGTGACAATCCTTTGTGCTCAGTATTTCTTAGATGAGCTGGACCTGCTGCAGAGTCACTCCAGAAACCGCCTCAGCTCACGGACTTGTTTCCTGGGCTTTTGTCTCTCCCTAGAAAATTAATTTCTGCTATTGCATCTCTCTCCATTCATTGGCAAATTTTGTGAAATATTCATTTGTTTTCATATTGCACTTCATTTGGCCACCTACCTTCACCTCATTGTCAGTTCAGGTTTGGAGCTCTGATCCTGTGCTGGTCTTCTATAAACATCTGCCTGCTGAGTGCTACTTTTTAAACTGGATTATGGCAAGGATGTTCAAAAAATGAATTAAAACCTCCCATGGGATTATTGAAAATATAATTATTTGGTGGTATTTTTTTTCCTTTTCTTTCCACTATCCAGAACAGGAAAAAAAAATCTAGGAAATCTACCTTTAATTTTTCTAAAATGAAAGTTCCAGTTGTGTGGCCACAGAAACTAGAGCTTTAAGAAAACATTATAAAACATATTCATTACAAGACCTTGAGAGTGGACAAAGCACTCACCCCCATGGAACAGCTCTTGTGGTAGGCAACAAGAAAAACAAAAAACCCAAATACCACACATGGTGAGTGCTCGGGAGAAAATTCACAAAAACCACACAGTGCAACAAACAAAAATAAAACCCAAATGAACAAACCCCAAAGTTATTTATTTGTATTAATAACCTCCATCTGCTTGCTGGTATTTTTTCTAAACTGGGTTGAGATCCTAAGGTCAAACACAAAATGAGAAATAAAGTTCAGAGTCTGGGGAAAGTGAGCTTCTCTGTATATGAGAATAATTAATGAAAAATTTGGCAATAAGTGATTTATCTCTTTCACTGGACTCTTGCTCATCTAAATGTTTTCATTAGAATCAATAATGTAACTCTGAGGATAACTTTGCTGTGTGGTATCATTTACAAATGAAAAGGAAGATGATTTTGTCCATTGGTTATAAATCTGCAATGTTTCAGTTCCATCCCGGCTTTATCCAGCTTGTGCAGGTTTCCTGGGAGGTGCTGGCACCACACAGCCACTGCAGACCTGGGATCTGGGATTTCTTCTTCTCTTCCTCTTTGCTGGACTGCCCTGGTGTCCCTCCCCACCACACACTTTTTGTCCAGCCCACTGCAGTGAGGCTTGGAAATGAAATTCATCTCCCTGGCATTCCAGGTTTGGAGTCTGAGCCTGGGCTCTTTGTGCCAAGCATCTGCTCTGCCTGTTTGTCCTTTGTGCTCACCCACAGCTCAGGGAATGCTGGAGTGGCTGCAGGGCTGCAGTTGTGAGTGTCCTTTGGCACTGCAGGAAACACCCACTGGGGATTGCTGGGTATTCAATCCACAACCATAAACCCATCCACAGCTCAAGGCATTTGCTTTTCCAAACACCATCTCAAACCCCTCTGAATCATTAGATGTAAAACTGTTCTGTCTCCAGCAACTACTTTTGTTGTCTCTTTTTCCTTTGGCCTTCTTCTGTGTCCCACTTAATATCTTTCCCTGCTTTTGTCTTTTTATCCAAAGTTGCTCTGCAGAGTGGCTCTGTCCTGCAAAAGCAGTTTGCAGGAACACCCTCAAAACCTCCAACTGTGTAAAGTGTGTACAAGGATCTAAGTTTGGGAAGGGTGTCCTGTCTAAATCATGATGATGATATTTTACTTGTCCATAAAATTTCAAAAAAAATTAATGAAAAGTGAATCAAGTTCCAAGTCTCCCTTCAGCCCTTTGGTTCCTAAATCAAGTTAATAACCATATGTGACCTTTAAGGTGGAGGTGCCAGGCCCTTTGGTGCCTGCAGTGGAGTGTAAATCAGGGGCTGCTCAGTTCAGTTCTGCCCCTGGCTGCTGTGCTTTCCCCCTTTTCATGCTTTTCAATATCTTTTCTGGTTTGGACTTTGAAAAATTTAGGTCATCAATGGCTGAAAACAGAGGATCGAGGGGATGTCTGATTGAAAGGTGATTTACTGAGGATTCAGTATCCAGTATAGAATTCACTTGTGACAAGTTACTGCTGGAAAAGGTTCATTAACAGTGTGTGATAATGTAAATTTTCTGTGGCACCATGGCCATTGTCAAGCTCCAGCTAAAGGCACTTGCAGCATTCAGAATTGGGTTAGAAGAGAACATTTTTTCAGCCAAAGGAATTCCTTGAAGTAATTTATTTACTCCAGCAGAAGTGGGAGATCCTCCTGAGGCTGCTACTTCCAGGATTCCTTCTCAAAATCACCCTGTCATTTCAATTTTTTGGGGTGTGTGGGTGTGGGTGTCTCTGTGATGGAGAAATAACATTCATGGAGCTTTTGTACCATTGGTGTAGAAGTTGCTTTGGCAACTCCCCATGGCTTATTGAATGCCAAGGTAAATAATAGCCAAAGACATGCATACACTATTATTCTCATAATTTCCTGCTGCCTTCAGGCAGTAATAACTTACACACCCTATTTTCCAAATGTTTCTAATTTATTTCTCATGAGCAGAATTATCTTATAAGGAAAACTCCTCCCATTTGCAACCAGTCCTTGTCTCTTCATTTCCAGCTGCCACAAATGAGGTGAACAGTCAAAGAAAAAGCTTAGGGATCTCCTGCTCACTGTGAACTCCTGGAAGAGAGCACATTCAAACTCCTCAACTCATTCTCCTTGCTGGTCTTGAGCTCTGGAATTCTCTCTTCCCAAGTCCTAATCCTGCATGCAATGCTGCCAGCAACTCTGCAGAGAGATTTCATCCCTTATAATCCCATTTTGTGGTTCTTGTACAGCTCCTGCTTTTCTCTCTGGGTCTGGGATATCCCTGTTATTCCAGTCCCACCTCTGTCATGTGCACCTGGAGCTGGATTTGCAAGTTGCCTTTTGCATCAGCCACAAAGCTTCTGCTGAGAAACAGCAAAACAGGGAGGAAGCAGCCAATTCTATGTTTTCTTAACATTAAGGCAGAAACATCATTATAGACCTTCAGTTCTCCTCTGTTAAGGGATATCTTTGTTTTTCCAATACTTTTTTCCACTTGATTACCATCTATATTGACTCGTGAATTGGTTTTGAGAGTGCAGAAAATGTTATGCAGTGATGGCTACACGATAATTGAAAATGTAGGAGAAAAGACAAGTCAAAATCGAATTCTGAAGATTGGTTAAGCAAATAAAATTACTCAACAATACCATAAAACTATTTCCATGAATGCTTAGGTGAAGGTGCAGTTTGCAAAGGATATCCCTAGGCTGGACTGTGATTCCACTTTGTGACTCCATTCCTGCTTGAACATCCTTTCACATGAAAGTCAGGAGTGGGAGAATCCAGTCCTGAAAGTACATTTATGTTTTTCATCTTTCTTTTAATTTTGGGGGTTGCAGAATATATTTCACGTCTTAGCTTTGAATAGACTGCAGTGAAAAAGGCATCTCCTCCATTAGTTTGCAGGAATCCTCAAAACAAAAGGTTTATTGTGCTTCCATGCTCAGTCTTGGAAACTAAAAACACAGAAACAAACAGTGAAAATTTGTAGCCTTGCTGCAAATTGTTATACAAAATAAATTACTGCTACACTCTGGTAGCTATTACTGTTTCTCTTCTCTACACCCATGTAGTTTAGCCTGTGAAGTGCTTAGGGGAGCTAGAAAGCAGGATTAGGGTTTTTAACATGTTTTCTCTTTCTTAGTCCCATGCACTAACACAGTGTTGTGGTAACTGGGTTGCAAACACATCTGAGATGTTACTGTTCTCAGGGGTACATGAAGTAAGCAGGTTTTATTAATGTACTGGAAAGTAATCAAGAAAAATAAGTTTTCTTCCTCTTTCTATGCTATTTATTGTGTGCTCTGCCCCATTCTCCTCCCTGCAGCTTCCTGCAGTGAGGGACGTTCTGCTGCCTTGTCTCCTTCCAGCCCCAAAGGCTGATTTTTTCCAGCAAACCTTGGTGATGGTGGAGGCATGGCCGGATGAGGGAGAGGAAGGGCTGGGGAGGAGCAGAGTGGGCACAGCCTGGGCTCTGTGCTCACCTCAGGGTGCCCTGGCAGGCAAAGCTTTGTGGTCCTGCAGTGCTGCCTGCCCAGGGAATGGCACTCCAGCAGGGTGATGGAAACAGGAGCATGGCAAGTGGGATAAATTCATGAGGGTTGTATCCATTCTTTGGAATTGAGAAGAGAATTTTCATGTTTAAATAAATAAGTCTTTCCCAGATTTTGTTCAGTTTAGGCTTTTATAGAACTCTTTTCTCCTTCTTCTTTTGTTTTTTGTGACTAGGTTTTTATCCCACTTCTTGCATGGCCATTTTCAAGGAACTCACAAGGCTTTAATTCTGATCTAAGACATTTTCTTCTGTGCTAAATAAAGCAGCAATTAATTATTAAAACCATACCTTTTGTGGCTGAACGTTCTCCCTCATAGCTGTTAAACTCTAAGACATATTTTGCTTTTTAATTATTCATATTTTAAAATTTATTTTGTGAGTATACAGTAAGTGTTTTGTGGGAAACTGGGAGAAGGATGGTCTGGCTGCTGCTGGAGAATGCAGTGTGAGCCAGGAACAGTTTCAGCTCCAATACAATCTTCCTGGATGACTGGCAGTGCCTAGAAATATCCTGAGATTTTGCTCAAAGCCTGTGTGAAAGCAACTGTGGGGTTATTGCTGAGGGTCTTTGGTACCTCCCTTTCTACCCCTTGGCCCCACTCAGGTGAGATCCCACCAGATCTGCCCCGGCCCTGGGACACAGTACAGGAAGGACTGGAGCTGCTGGAGCAAATCCAGAGGAGGCACCAGGATGGTCAGAGGGATGGAGCAGCTCTGCTGGGAGGAAAGGCTGGGACAACTGGGATTGTTCAGCTAGAGAAGAGAAGCTTTGGGGTGACCTAACTGTGGCCTTCTGGTGCCTGAAGGAGCCAACAAGAAACAGGGACAAGGGAACTTGGGAAAAGGGCCTGGAGTGCCAGGACAAAGGGGAATGGCTTTCTTCTGACAGAAGGTGGGGTTAGATTGGATATTAGGAAAAAAATTCTTCCCTGTGAGGGTGGAGAAGCCCTGGCACAGGTTACCCAGAGAAGCTGTGGTTGCCCCATCCCTGGAAGTGTCACTGAGGCCAGGTTAGATGGGGTTTGGAGCAATCTGGGCTTCCCTGCCCATGGCAGGGTGAGGAACAAGATGGACTTTAGGGACTATTCCCACTCAAGTCATTCCATGGTTCTTTTGCAGGCCTGACAAGGACACTGCTATTCAATGTGTTCAGGGAGCAGTCCCAGAGATCTGAACTGTTCTGTAGTGCCAGAATAACAACAGGCATGAAGCAAGTGAACCAGATGTGCCAACATGGAATGCTGTGTGTTCTCTTCCTCTGTCCCCATTGATAACCCCTGAGCTGGAACAGTACAAACCCCACATTTCTGCATGAACTGAGACACCATCACTTTGCCCTGAGAAAAACTGGTTCTGTATGCTGTGAAAAATGGCAAATTTATTTGCTTAAGGTTTGAAAGGTATTTATGAGCTTTGGTAAGGAGGAAATTTCATCTCTGAACAAAACCTTACACACCAGGTTCTTTGTGAACTGCCTGAAGCCCTTTGGTGTAATTATTCATCTGATTTGAGCAGGGTGGATTGGGCACAGCCTATTCCTCCTGACAAACTGAGCTAGACTGCTCCAGCAGTTCTCTTTAAACCTTTGACTCCATGCTGGAAAAGCCACAGGAGCCCAGGAAGGGGAGATCTGAACTCAGCTGGTGCCAGCAGCCTGTGCTGTTCAGTGTGGGAGTTACTGTGGCAAAGCCACAGCAGAGGGAAACATCTGATGGAACCAGACAGGTCACTGCTGAGTTACAGGGTCCCATGCTGCTGACAGGGCCATTTTTTTCTAATGAGACTTAAGGCTGGAGCTCTGACCTCCCATTGTGTGTTAGCACTTTCTGCAAGGGATGAGAAATTTGGTAGCTGGCCAGAATCCAGCCCGCAGTAAGTTCTTATATTTTGCCTGCTGAGATTCCCTCTGCAGTTTCAGGGACACAGAGTGCTCAACTCTCATTATCCTGGAGAAGGGGACACTGAGGGGAGACCTCAAATCAGTCTGTAACTTCCTCCCAAGGGCAGCTCCAATCTCTGCTCAGGGACAGGACCCAGGGAAAGGCTGGAGCTGTGTCAGGGAGGTTTAGGCTGGATATCAGGAAAGGTTCTTCCCCCAGAGGGTGCTGGGCACTGACCAGGCTCCCCAGGGAATGGGCACAGCCCTGAGGCTGCCAGAGCTCTCAGAGACGGGGTGGGACTGTTGGGGTGTCTGTGCAGGGCCAGGAGCTGGACTGATGATCTCTTAAGATATCCCAATCCAATTGTTAAGAGAGATACAGCAACTGTTTAACCCATTCAAAAAGAGCTGCACTGCAGCAGTAAAGCCCTCTCTGAGTGTACACATGTGTAAACACTGGGTGATGGAGAAGGAAAACATATCCTCCTCTTCTCCCACAGTAGCTCTCTCTGGAATGTGAGGGAATGCCTACCCTTTTGAAACAAGGGTTGTATCAGTTCCAAACAAGAAATTATTTTCTCCCAGCTGAATGAGTGATTAGGAGGGTGCGTTTGGCTTTGGAAGGACTCTTGAGGGGGGAGGTTATCTCCACAATTTTGAGGTCAAATTATTAAATGATTCAGGAAGTATAACTTTAATTTCAGCCCATGTCTATTTAATGTGAAGAGCCAGGCACTTGTGAGGAGATTCCAAAGGTCTGGAGGCTCTTAGTGAACAACAGCCCAGGGATCAGTAAGAACAGGCACTTCAGGAAAAGAGAGGCTGTGGGAAGTTGTTCCTTAGGGCTGGATATGTATTTTGACTGGGCTAAGATTGATTTTCTTCACAAAAAAAAAGGCTAGATGGGGGTAAGCACTATATCTGTGCCCTGTGATATCCAAACAAGAAACTGAGCTGTCTTGGAAGATTTCCAGTATGAAGCAAATGGGTGGACAAATTAAAGGGAAGCCCAGTGCACAAGTTCAGCAGTCAAACAGATGTTCAGACTTTTGCTGATCATAGGGATTTGTTCATTACCTTGGGATTAGAACTACTGCAAGGCAAACACAATGCTGTGGACATTGGGAATTCCAAAATCAGACATCCAGCCCACTGCCATGACTTTTTTCATTTCTATTACCGGACTACTGGAACAAATTTTGTAAAAGTGTTGGACATTGGAAGTCATGTTTTGGTTAGCTGGTTCTCATATTCCTTTAAAGAAGTCTGCTTCTAATTGCTGGAAGGGCTCCATTGTTTTCCAAACCTCCCTTGGGGGCCCACTTAAAAAATGAGTTTCTACAATGCTGATGGTAGTGTTGGGTGCTGGATTCCCTCAGCCCAGCTCTGTCTCTCTGGATGTGCTGAAGTCTCTGGCTGTCATGTACTGGGATTTTCCAGCATCCATTTTGCCCATCAGACATGTCCTGGCTGCTGCCAGCTGAGCCTGAAGAGCAGTAGAGCTTCATGTTGCCAACTCTTCCCACACATCTTGTGGTGCCAAAATTATAGAACCGTCCTGATCAGCAGAGTGACTTGGGATAACCCATTTTCTTAGATTAAATGTTTGATATTCCCGTGAGTTCCTCTCCACCCTTCAGTAGGACTTCATCGAGTGACTGGATTTCCATACACAGGATCTCCTTGGCATGGATTCCTTCCATTTCAGTGGTTTTATTTCCCTTGTGTGCACCTAATTTTAAAGATCTTTCTCCTTGGGATGACAGAATACTTTCTTTATAGTAATTAAGAAATGCTTTTGAATGATTATTCTGGAAAACAGCATCTACCTGTCAGTGGAAATAATTATGCTACATTACTTCCATTGAAAACAAGGGATGTTTCATATTCTGGGGACAAAAGGAGACCTGGGGTTTAGTTACAAGAGCACAGTGAATTTGGCAGGGACGTTCAGTGTAATGCTGCTCTGACTGCCTATGAGAGCAGCAAGTCTGGAATGTGTGCTGTGCAAGCAAGGAATCAGAGAGATTTCAGCCCAAATTAATTAGCATTATGTAAGTGGAGAGAAAAGCAGAAATTTAAAGGGGAGGGAGACATCTGTTATGTCTCTGAGTTTCCAAGCCTGCCTGCAAATACAGGTCTCCTGGAAAGACAGGAAGATCTCCACGCTCTGGAAACAGGGAGTAAGTAATGAGGAGCCACTGGCTGAAATCCAGAGGTGTGGTCAGAGCTAATCCTGGCTCTGTCTTGTGAGGGATGGTTTGCTCTTGCAATTCTCTGGGATTATTTATTATTACGTTACGATGGGGGTTATATGGCAGCAAACTGACACCTCCCTGTTCTCTCCCAAAAAATCCAAGCTGAAGTGGCAGTGTCTATCAGACTGATGGATAAAATTACCAAACACTCTTTTCTGCAGAACAAGAAGTTTTCTGCAATAGTGAGAAATCCTTGCTGAGAAATGTGTTGTGTTTGCTGCAAGGTGCTGCTGACAAAGGCACAGTGACTCCGGAATATTCCTGAATATCGCAGGCAAAGAAATGATTGCAGAGGCAAGGTGGGAGGTAATGTTCCAGCAATTTGGAAATCACTGTTGAGAGTTACGATGTTTAGCTAAGGAAACACTTCTCTGAAATAAGACATTAAGGCAGACTGACTCCTTCTCCCCCCACTGCTTTCCTCTGGTGGAATCTATTAAAGCGTGTTGTGAGGAATAAAAGGAGTGAGGTCAGGTCAGGCTGCATGGCCAGGGAGGTCAGACAGGGTTAAGCAGGTCAGGTCACATTTCTGTGTCTTCTGTGGTTCTCCAGGAATTTGGGGTCACTGCTTAGAAACTGCTATTTGACCAGCTGTTGGTAATTTGAGCATTACACAAGAGCAAGTGAAGTCAAAGATGATTCTTCGAGGTGAATGATGAGTAAAAGGAGGAATGAATGGAACACCGATACATTAAAAAATTAAATCCACCCATCTTTTGTTTAATTCTCATTTCAAATAAGCTGTCATGGTTAGCTGACCTAGAAACAAGGACTGTGTGTATTTCACTGTGTTTGAGAAATAAGTGCAGCAGAGGCCATGTGTCTGAGAAAGGAGGACAGGCAGCTGAGATGTGCACAAGGTGTTGTTCTCCTGTGAAAATTAACTTGTCACTTCAAAAGTGGCTGGGCACCAAGCATAGACAAAAGCTACTTTAAATATCTGCTAAGAGATGGAGCTGTGTTGAAGGGCTAAGAATCATCTTTATCCAGTAATTGCCAAGTATTTAATAACTTTTTTTAAAAAGTACATTATCGTGAGGTGGTTTTCATCACCATTCATCAGTCTGGCAAATGGAGACATTGGGAGGTTAAATAACTCACCAAAGGTCAGCACAGACCAATGGCAGTGCTGGCAGCAGTACCTGGTGCTGAACCTTCCCTGCTGAAATGATTGGTTCTGAAAGAAAGGAAACTCAAGGGCCATAAATTAACTGCTCTTGAATGATGGAAATGCCAGTAGAGTCAAGTAAGAGGAGAAAAACCTGGCATCAGCAGCTTAGGCAAGGGAACTTAGGGATGGATTTCCTATTCCCAGGGGAATGGAAGAAGGTTGAGTAAAGCCACATTTATTTAGAGTTTTTATCACTTTTCTTTTATTGTTTGAATTCTGAGTAAGAATTTGGCTCAGGTGTTCCTAAATCTCTCAGTCTGTGCAGGCCATCCTCCTTGTAAAGTTATGACTTTCAGGCCTAAAAGTAACAACATAGATGGAAAAGCAAATTCCCTTGAGACTGTTGGTTTATCAGTGAGTTCTCCATGAGAGATGCCTGTGGCTCTCTATCCCCTGCCATCCTTGTTTTGGACCTCCTGCTCTTGAGTTCTCCAGCACTGGAAATGTCTCTCCAGTAGAGGTAATGCTGAGGAAGCCCCAGTGTAGTGGGGAGCAGAGGGAATTCCCCATCCCTTCATATTTAATAAGCAAAATCATGTTGTGGAAACAAGAATTTATTTACAGCCCAGCAATATGAAGTGAGTTTCAAGAAGACAAATTTTGTGTCTGTTTTACTGAAAATGTAAGGACTGACATCCCTGGTTATGTCACTCCAGGATTTGTACTCCAGCTCAGAGCTCCTACTCACCGTTCTCCTCTACCCACTCCTGCTTGGCAGTTCTTCCTCCGAGCATTGGGTTTGGAGCCATGACAGATTTCTGAACAAAGCAGCAATTTCTCTGCGCTGTGATTCCCACAGTGTTCTCTGATGCACCTGCACCCCCCAGACTCTGAACATTTCATATCCCTTTGTGCAGGAATGGCTACTTTGGAGCTGGGCTGCAGCTGGAGCAGAAGGAGGAAGCCCAGCAAAATGCCATATTTATTAAAGCATTCAATGAACTTACAGTGCAAGTTAATTGTATATACCATAAAAGTGAACTACCACAATAGTTTTATAGGGAATGAGTGTTTTAAAATCATTTAAGCCTAAACACATTTAATTCATAGCAGATTTTCTGGTTTCTGGGTTGCTAAAAATGCTCCTGTTATGGAGAACAAAAAGAATCACACAGCTGATACTAAAAAAATTTTTGATCTTTCTGCTTCACAAACAAAGGAGCAACCCCATGTGGATATTTGGTGATGAAATGGTTAGAAAAGCAGGGTTAGAGAGGTAAGACTTTGAAGAAGGGCAATTCACTGCCTGATCCTGAGGCACAGGTTGCCCCCAGACACTTCACCCTGCCAAGGCAACTTCTCCTGTAGTGTGGGGTCTGTGCTCTGCCTCTAGCAAACATCTGTGTGGATTCTTTTCTCTCATCTATTTGGGAAAAAAAACACAAGTCAAAAGCTGGTGATGAAGTCTGGTGTTTTCTACACGTCAATAAACCAACCACTTTAGTGTTTTCCTTTGGGTTATGAAAAACTTGAGATGTAGATACTCCAGTCCCACTGCCTTATTTTCAGTGGCTCATTAATGGTGTGTATGTTGGGTTTTCCTCCATAATGTGAACAAGAATAGTTCATTTAAAAACAACACAGGCAAATGCACTCTTTTTATAGCAAGAGGGAGAAGGATAAGTGTCAGTCAAGACTAGTTCCAAATATGTCTCCAACGAGGCCTCCTACAGACTCAGTGATACTGGCTGGGTGCCATCGAGATTACTCAGGGCTATAACTCTGCAAAGAGTGTTTGTTATGGATTTCCACAGGAGAGAAATTTACCAGGGAAGAACAAACAGATCCTGCTACCGGGTTTCCTTGTGCTCTAGAGAAGTGCTCTGAACTGTTTACAGGGTTGCCTCTGATTTTTCAGAGTAGTTTCACTTTCTGGGAGTTGTTTTATCCTGCTTGATTTGTGGGGATGTGAAGTAGCTGAAACAACTCACCTGTTACCCCCTGGGTTCCCATGTTTTCCAAGGGGGTCTTTTCCTCACCCTCAGCCAGGGGCTCCAGCAGGGGTGTGCAGAAGGCTCCTGACTCATTCCAAAAAGGCATGACTGTGGAGATGAGCCAGGCTTGGAAGTGCTTCAGCCTCTGCAAACACACAAGTCTTTGAATGTAAACCAGTATTAAGCTTCAGAGTTATTCCAACGATTTCATTCTCTGGTTCGGACAAAGCCTGGGAAAAATTTCTTCAGGACACAACCACCCTCAAATCCCCATCACTGGGAAATGGCCTCAGTTGCACCAGGGATTTTTCAGGCAGGATATCAGGAGAAATTTCTTCACTGGAAGAGTGGTTAAACATTGGAACAGCTCTCCAGGGCAGGGGTGGAGTCACCATCCCTGGAAATATTCAAAAAATAAGTGGAGACTTGTGGGCGCTTCATGATGTGTTTTAGTGAGCATGGGGGTCAAAGGTTAGATGTGATGACCTTGGAGGTGTTTTCCAATCTTAACAATTCTCTGATCCTGGCAACTTCCCTACCTGCTCTTTGGAGTAGAAGTGTTGGGGTTGTGTTGTACATTCCAGGGATGGAATGAGTCTCCTGTTCTTGTGCTTAAATGATACAAAAAACTCAGTGTAAACTTGGGGATGAATTTCACTTGATGGCAGTGATTGGGTGGAGGGATGGGAATTGCAGGGACTGAATGTCAGTGGTGTTACCTGTGGGAACTGTGCCAAAAGAAAGCATAGGGGAATAGCATGGGCTAAAGGACAGTGGCTGGATTCAGGCTGGGACTGGGGAACTCCAGAAGGATTTAGGACTCCATCAGGGACTGTGTAGTGTTAGAGACTGGAGAAACTTCTAGGGAACAAAGAAGCATCACAGGAAACAAGATGAAAACTGTGTGACTGCACAGGGGAGACTTTAGCTTGTCCAGATGCTTGGGATTTTCTTCTCTTTTCCCTCCTGTTAAATGTTGCAGCCAAAGCCACGAAGGCAGGGACCTCCTGCTCTTGGGTATATCTCTGCTTTTACAGTCCTGTCAAGCAGCAGTAATGTAGAGAAGCTGCTGGGTGGGAGCTATTCAGACAGTAATTAAAGCTGTACTGACAATTACAAGGAAAAACTCAGCTATTCTGATCTCCAAAAGGAACTTAAAATAGAAGAGATGCCAGTTCAAATGTTTCAGTCAAACAGCAATGCTGGGTCAGCTCCTGCCTGATGTATAGACCTCCTAAAATGTTCAATAAAGACATGGCTGTGACCAGGAGAATCCATTCATTGCATAAGGCAACCAAAGCCAGCCCTCAGATGAAACAGTGTGTGGCTGATCTTTCCATTCCACCACTGTTAATTCACTGATTTCAGCAGGAATGCCCTTGGCTGGAGCACCCCGCTTGCACAGGAGCACAGGTCCTCTGTTCTCTCCTGCATCGTGTGTGGCAAAGGGATCTGCTGTGAGGTGTCTCCAGTCCTTGTCTGAATCACAAGAGGCTTCTCTAATCTTTCTGGGAATTTTGATACAATCTATTACCTACAGCCTGGTGTTGGGAAGGGATTCAAGAGTGAGGCTGGCAGAAGTAAAGCACTGGAGAAGGGTGAAACTCCCACCTTCTCTATGGTGTATCTTCCTAGGAAAGCTCAGCCTTCCAAGGAGCCAACACACCTGTTCCATTCCTCTGCATGGCCAAAGACAGGGCCACAGGGAATGGCATCACTCCTTAGAGTGTTTGGGGTGCCTGGAAGGATGAACTTCAGAGCCAGGGGCAATTTCAGGACAACCTACACTGAAAAAGTGTATCCATAGACAATGGGAAGGATCAGAGTTCATCCCTGAACCAGATAGGACAGAAGATACTTTACCATAGTCATTCTTCTGGCAGCTGCATGGTGGTGCAGCCCATACCTTGCTGTGCTTCAAGGGCAGAGCACACATTTGCCTCTGGAGGAGGATGTGCACATGCTAATCCCACAGGAACAGCTGCTTAATTAATAAAGCCATGAGGAAAATTCTGTCTGGCTTTTTTCTTGCTTTTCTGACTTCAGGGTTGATGAGGCTGAGGAACAGACGACTACACAGAAACTGTTTGCTGCAATGTCTTGGGACCTTCCAGCAGCAGAGAACATGCTTTTTAATGGCTCTTTTGTAGGAAATAATAGTTGTGCATTTGTACAGACTTTACAAGCACTGTTCCATTCCATACAGGTTTAAAAGAATCACAGAATATGCTGAGCTTGAGGGGACCCAAGGATCACTGAGTCCAACCCCTAGCCCTGCACAGGCACCCCAACAATCCCATCCATGTGACTGGGAGCATTGTCCAAATGCTCTGGTAGCCTTGGGGCTGTGCCCATTCCCTGGGGAGCCTGGGCAGTGGCACCAGAGCAGCTCCTGCCATGTTAAAACCCCAGCATTGAGTAGCACTTGGGCCATGTCACTCTGCGGCAGGAAAACATTAGAAAAGTAGGTCGTGGAAATAATCCTGCTGGTTCCAGTGTACAATGGGGTCAGAAGTTCAGAGGGAGCTGGGGAATGCAGAGTTTCTTCTGCCTGAGTGCTGGACACAAGGTGCTCTCTCTGAGGGGCTGTGGAAGGAGGATTTCCCCTAAATGGGATGTAGCCATCAGCTAGGTTTGATAAAAAATGCGAAATTTGCAGAACCATTTCTTCCCTGGAACCTGGTGTATTCCTTCCTCTCTGAAGTTCTCTGGAGCAGAGTGGGCAGAAAAAACTTGTAAGGTCTCTATATTCAGCTGTGCAAGTCCTACATACTGAAAATATATCCAGGTTTCTGGACAGCTCTGTGATGGTTTGCTCATTCACAGTTAAAGAATTTATACACAGGATAAGGGAGAAAAGAAGAAAATTGGATAAGGGTCAAGTTTAAGACGAATTTTGAGTTAGAAGCTGTAAATGTTTTAATCGCTTTTTTTTTTTTAACTTACTGGTTAAATTGTCTTTGAATTTCAAGAGGGATATTCCTGTGATATTTTGGCTGCTCCTTCCCCAGGGTCAGGACATAGAATCCAAATCCATGCTGTGGACTTGATTCAGAATCCAGATGCCTTTCTGATCTTTTGACATAGGCATTTGTATCCATGATTATAGAATCACAGAAACATCATTAAATGGTTGGGTTGGAAGGACCTTTAAAGATCATCCATTTCCAAACCACGGGCAGGGACACTTCCCACTAGCCCAGATTGCTCCAAGCCCTGTCCAGTCTGGCCTTGGACACTCCCAGGGATGAGACAGCCACAGCTTCTCTGAGCAACATGTGCCAGGCCTCCCCACCCTCACAGGGGAGAATTTCTTCCCAATATCCCATCTAACCCTACACCCTGGCAGTGGGAAACCATTCCCTGTGTGCTGCCCCTCCAAGCCCTTTTATTGGTGTCTGTCCATGTTTCTTATTTACCCATTCAGGCACTAAAAGGCCACAATCAGGTCACCCCAAAGCTTCTCTTTCCTAGGCTGAACAATTCCAACTATTTCAGCCTTTCCTTATAGGAGAGATGCTCTATCTGGACTCACTCCAACAGCTCCATGTCTTCTCTACTCCTGGTCAAAGCAGAAACTTTGAAAACTCCCTGGGAACACCAGGACTCCCCTTTGACCTCAGTGTCTATGGCACACAAATGTCATAAACCCAGTAACTGGGAAAGCTCCAGCTGTGGAAGGGCTCTGCACAGGATAAGATCCTACTGCTGAATCCCCCTGGCTCCTGACAGGTGGTGGTTTGTGTGTGTCCCTACAGGAGGGAAGCACATAAACCATCATGTTTAATAACTGTCCGTGGATCACTCCTCCATGAAATAACTTAAATCCTTTCAGATCCTAGAGCCTCCACAACATCCTGCATCAGTGAATCCCACAGAGTTTCAATTATGAAGAAAAACCCTTGTTTTGTCTGGTTTAAAACTAATTTATCAGATTTCTTCTCCATGGCTCCTTAATCACTGTAATGTGAGAAACAGCAAATAATAATATTTCATCCATTTTATCCATGGCACTTGGGATTTACATCTCTGTCTTCATTTTCTCTTCTCTGAGCTGAAGATAATGAGTTAGTCCAGATTTTGTCACTGATACAGAGTCCTTGCCTGCCTTTGCTCTTCCATTTGTGTGCATGTGAAATGAGGACAACACTCCCCACACCATAACTGGTGCTTGTAAAGAATTTAAGGACTATTACACAGAAAAGATGTTATTGTAGCATTCCAAAGGCTGCTTATAAATAAATTCACAGGGATGGATACAGGTGACTTGAGCATACTTTGGTCATTCTCATTCACAAATGGATTTTCTTACAAAGCACGGGTATCAGTTAGAGGCATCAGCTTTTGAAAAATTGGTCAGGTGCATCATTCCCAGGATGCACACCCAAAATTCTCTTGGCTCTACTTGTAAGAAAGGTGTAGAGTGAGCCCATTCAGAACTAACCAGTATTAACTGAAAGAAGAGTCTCCCACATCTTATTCACATTGCCTGCCTTGTGACTCACTGCTCCTGCAAGGCATCCATCATTCCTGGACCAAATGAAAGGGGAAGTGTGTAGTATTTCTTAAGTCATTTTAGCATAATTAAATTTTGATTTGTCTCTTTCAAAACCCCTTTTTCCTCACTAAATCTTAGAAAGAGAGATTACTACAGGAGTTTAAATGGCAACTTTCAAAGTCCTACTGGCTTCTCTTCTGAAGGGTTTGACTGTAGCTCATTTTTTTAATCTTGAAAGCCTCTTTTTCCCTTTCAGATTGTCTGTGCAGATCACTTTGTTTTACTTAATGTAAATACTCCAGCAAATTTCAGAACCAAATAGTGATGGACGTGATTAGAATCAGAGCTTTGTTAAGTAGCATGAGAAGATCCTTTATTTCAGCAAGGGAGATCTATCACCTCGCTTGCAAATTATCTCATGCTGACAGAGTGAAATGTTCTGTAACCTGATGAAAACAGAACATGATCTAACTGTATTGATACAGGAGGGGAGAAATGCACACCGTGTTCAAAACAAGTATGTCAGGAAGAGTTCCTTCTTCCCTTGTTTTCATTTTCTGAGGCAGAGTGAGGTAATTGTTTCTCTGATAGAAAAGTGCAGGAGTGCTGGTGCATAGGTGGGTTTTACTCCTTTGTTCATTAATTGACAGTTCAGGGTCTGTATAACAGGGATGAGGAAGAGCCATCTCATATAGAAAACATCACAGAATGCCGTCTTGTGAAACTGGACACTGAACATGTTGTAAAAACCTTTTTTTTAGGGGAACTGATGGATTGTTTACAGGCAATTATTAAGACTATGTCCATTCCCTCAAGTGCTTTTGGTGTCAGGGCCAAATTTCATTTGCTGTTACACCAAATCTCAGATGAAGTCATTATCTACTTCATCCAAACCACAGAGAGTCTGGATCAATACAGGGGTTGTTGGGAGGAATGTTGGCCTAAAGGGCATGTATACCAACACAGAAAGAAAAACCCAATGGTGAAGCACAACATCTTTGGGGACTGATATGGAGCAAAACTACCTGGGTCTGTGGTCTTGTTCACCTCTTCTCTTCTTCACCTCACCCTCTGTACTGCTGGGTACACTGGTTTACTCAATGGATTCCAGGATAAATTGTAATTCACAGACTCAGGTGCTTACATAAAAATCTGTTGAGATTTCTTGAGGTCAGGCAGGGGGGAGGTGTTCAGAGCTGGCTGCTCACACGCAGGGTTTTACAAATATATGAACAATATCATTTATCACTGGTGCAGGTTAAAGGAGTCACCACCTTCAAACCAATGGAAAAGGAGGAGCAGGACTGCTTCAAGTGTTGTCCAGGCTGTCCTTTGCCACTCTCCCCAGAAATTGATTGATAGTGCACTTGAGGCTGAAATCTCTTGCATGGATTCACTGTGCTCAATTTTCAAAGGCAGTATATATGCCAAAGCAAGTTCTTTTTCAGCTCTGTGGTCATTGACACTGCCAAAGCTGCCCCTTTTACTGCTCCACCACCACACTCCACACTCCAAGCCATTGCTGCAAAACACATTTGTACTGAAGAAACCCAACACAAAGCTTTCACCACACTTACTGGAGAGGCAGAAGTAGCTATTTTTCAGATCATCAGGTGTATCAGTAAATGTACCTACTCCTTGTCAGTGTTTGTTAAACCTATACTTAAACTGGGCTTTGAAATGGCAGAAAATTACACGTTGGGTTTATCATTAAGGGGGTGGTGGGGAAGAGAAGGACAAAGCGCTGTCTGGAGTAGGAATAAAGAAAAAGGAAAGGTTTTCTTTTTCAAACACTGGTTGTTGCTGTAAATGCTGTAATGAAATGTTCCATGGCCCTTATGCTAGTCTTGACCAAATGTGTTAAATCTGAAATTTATCCCAAAATTTGAGTGAGGGAGAATGTGTTTACCCACATCTTAATTCTTGCTGTAATTTCAGTATTTAAATTTTACTTTGCATTCTCTTCTTGTTCTAAACTGACAGGAAATGTTGTACTGATACAACTGCACGCCATTCCTATCAGAGTAAAATCTCTGCTAACTTTGTTGATTATAGTTTGTTCCTGAATGGTGCTGGCTTTTACCACATAAATAGTGAAGAGTTATCTCTGCACATTAGGTCAAACTTCCCAAGTAGTTTGAAAATCAGCACCAAAAGAAATATACATGCCCTATGCCACCACTGCTAGTCTTAGAAACATGTGTGGGAACAAAAGTATTTTAAAAAATAACTTAGAGAAAAGTATTTTTTAATTACTTTGCAAAATGGCAGGGCAGTTACTGGGTTTTTTCACTTTTAAACTCCTCAGTTCTGTATTACCCAGATGATAATTTTCTGCACTTGTATAAAACAAAAATAGTTTTGCTCTAAAAGATGAGATTTGGCACTTAGGGCAAAATTCCCCTCTCCAATCTGCAATGCAGATGCCGTTGCCGCAGAGCAGATTCCCAGTGCCTTCCTGCATTCAACTCATGCAGAAAACTTCCCTGACCTCCATGGGAGCTCCATGGAATGGGCCAAAGGGAGAATATTCCCCTGATGTACCTCCCATGTCCAGAACCAAATGAGGACAAACACTGAATTCATGCTGGGAGGAGCCATTTTAAGCTGGTTCTTCTGCAACCAGGAGATTTTCTTGGAATCCCTGAGCACAATCTGGTGGAGAAGTTGGGATTTTGGTGGGGCTTTGCACAAATCTGTGAGTGGTTTCCCTTCCCCGAATTGAGGTGACAGCTCTGCAAACCTACGAGTGAAAATATGCCATCAAACCCAAATCCTGGCAGTCTGTGCTGTGTGCAGGAAGAATTAATTTCCCCATGGTGCTGCTCTAAAGTTCCTTGTATCCTTCCATTCCTTCCATCCTACCGCCCAACCCATCCCCTCTGTCACATGCCTAAGATAACATGGAAAAATCCTGCAGGGAGCAGACCCTCGGGATGAATTGGATCTGAATCCTTTTGGTATTTGTAGTGGGGAAGGTCCCTTCCCCTGTGGAGGGAGAATGTGTTAAAGCCAGCCCCAATTGCTGGTTCTGTGTGCCTTGAGGCAATGAAAGCAGGATTTTCTCTTTAAATCACTGCTAATTAGAATGAATAAATCTAATGAAATAGCAACAGTGAATATTAATTGAAATAACCCCCCAAATCTCACCTAGATGTAGTTTGAATTTTTCAGTTCTGTTTTTTGACTATAAAGTCATAGAAATAAATTAGTATATGAACACCTATGTCTGGGAAAGTGCAAAAAGCCAAAAAATCACAGACATCAGTGGAAATTTATTTTGGTAGAAATTTCCAGCAGAAATATTTATTCAGCCATGTTGGAATCAATTTCCTTCTTCTCCCTAAATCACTGTATTTGTGAAAAAGAGGGAGAAGAAAGTCACCTAGTCCACGTTTTTGTGCCAGATTTGGTACAGATAATTGAAGGTACAAATAATTGAAGGTACAAATAATTGAAGGTACAGGGGGAAACTTTGAAAAATGGTTTTTGTTAAAATGAGACCTGAGCCATCCTGCTAAAAATGAGTAGGGCCTGGACACATTAGTAATTTTAGAAAATGTTATTTTAGTAGTTTTGAAATGTTATTTCTCCTGATGCAAGGACTGAAGTTGATCCAGGTGAGCTCATGAAACAGATCCCTGACATTCAAACTCTTCCTGTGCTGCGAACAGAAGAAGGGGCTAAAGCCGTGTGGGGAACTGATGCTGAAAATCAGTTCTGGTGCAGTTCCTTCCAGTTTTCCAAAATCAAAATTTTTCCTCTGGAAAGCATATTATAACATAAATCCCTAGACTTTCAGTTCTATGGGAAGAATACGAAGATTTTCTTTGCATCTTATTACTGGCCTACTACTTAAATTTCTGTCTGACTACTTAAAATGAATTTCCTTTATAGGACAGCAAATATTAAATGTGGTATCACATACACCTTTGTCTGGAATTTTGTTCTTTACAGAGCTGTTATTTTTAAATTTCTTGGATGAGACAAGAGGCCTTTCAGTTTAAGTGCCTCACTTGGTTCTGTGGTTTCTGTGTTAGGTTGCTCCTCTATAATTTTTTCATAACCTTGGGCAAGTCACTTAATACCTGCATTTCACTCAAACCCAAACTGGGTGCCAAGTGCTGGAACCTGCCTGCTAACTCTGCCTTCTTCACAGACTTGAGAAGCTGCCTCAGTAAGAGGGAAATTGCAAGATTAATTAATATCATGTGTTCTGGGATTAATTCACTCCAAAAATTTCATGTAAGATACAGTGGGGTTAAATGATGAATATTGATTTAAGTACGTGGATGGTTTTAAAAGAGGAGGTGCTGCCTCAACATCAATAAAGGTTCTGAAAGGTTTTGCCTTGCTTACATGATTCATATATTTTGAATGCAGTCTTGATCTTTGCCATTCAGTGGAAATGAAGGGATAAAATTCTCCTTTTCAATTATAGAATAATACAAAAGTGACCACAATTATTTCAAAGCTTTCCCTTTCTAAGCTGTAATCAACACCAGAGCTAGAACACACCACAGACTGTGGTGTGCAAATTTATCAGCTGCAGTGCCCCAAACCAGCTTGGAGGGGTCTTGTCTGATCCCCCAGGCCAGACTCTGTCCTGTGGGAGAAATTCAGTGAAAATCCTGGTGATCAAGGTCTCTCCCAGAGCTTGATTTCCCATCCCCTGCCTGTTACTGCATTATACAAGAAATCTCCAATTTAGCCTCTAATCCTGGCAAGCATTTCTTGGCCCACGTTGCTGTCCTTTCATGTTGGCCAAGTTTAGAGAGGGAGAAGGAGGAGGCCAAAGATGAGCCAGCTGGTTTTAAACCCTTCAGTGCAATCTGTATTCCCTTCCACGGGGAACAAAGACAAGCTCTGGGCCTCTTGTTTGCTTTCTGGAGAGTGGCTGGGTCATGTTTAGGGAACAGAGCTCACGTTCTCTTGCACTTGTGTCTCATGAGTGGTGCAGTGCCTAAAGACCAGGAGGGATAAACTTGTGCTCCAAAGGAAGTTGGCAATAAAGTTTGCTCTATAAAAAGAAACCTGCAGTTAGGATCCAGTTTCCTATTCTGAGTCAAGGCAGGGTGTCGAGTCAGAAATTCCGACCCAGCGGGTCAGGAAGGATTCCAGGACATCTTGAATCACAGCTCCAATGTGTTCCCTTCCTTTCACCCTTTGGCCCAGGTCCCACTGGGATTACTACTCAGAACTATTTTATTCAATTCACTCTGTGCCTGGTGCTTGGTGTGAATACACACTGTGTTTTCCAAATTGGAGCTTCCCTTCATGTCTTAACTGGCTACTCTTCTTTCTTCTCTAATTATTCTGCACATGAACAGTTCACCCCCTCCACTCAGATGACGTTTTTGTACCTAAACCACAGGAGACACTGAACTCTACCCTAAACAATAATTACCCTTCCTGTTCCCTGTGTCCTTGCTCCTGATATTTCACTTGTGATTTTATTCTATACTTATTTCTTAATGAAAATTATTTTGTTAAGGACACAGATGATTTTGTGGACAAATTTGTATTAGAAACTTTCCTCACCTATCTTTTTACTTTTGTGCTTGGCAACCTAGGTGGAGAATAGGAAATATTTCTCGTAGTTGTCGTTCTCAAGTGGTGTTGGCTTTCAACTGTAAGGTCACAAAAATAGTCTAAGAAACCATAAATTATATGTACTGTGTATAACACATGGTTCTGTGATACTTTATGATGAGAAGTGAAAAATTCAAGTCTGCCTGGAAAGAAGACAAAAGCTAAAACAAGGAAATCACTTGTAATGTAGAATTGCTTAAATTTGGTGAAATGGAGCCAGTGGGACACACTTACCTGGATGGTTTTACTGAGCATTTGTTGAATCCTACCCTCCTGGTTTTCTTCTCCCCAACAGGACACTAAATGAGCTGACAATGGGATTTCTTTCTCTCCACAGTTCTGCAAGCAGCACATGCTAAAGATGAAATGTCAAAAGGTAAAGATAATGCAGTAATTAGCAAAGACAATAGGCACCTGAAAAGAGAAGAAAAATCTAAAAGCTGCAATAACAACCTTAGAAGGAAAATTTCCTTGCAGCTGAGTGGAATTCATGGGATGAGCCCATTCCCCATGGTTTCAGTGGTTCTGTGGATCAAAGAGATGTGTTTGCACAAGGCCTTACCTGTCATTAGGTAAAGCAGTCGGTGGCAAAAGAAGGCAAAATAAGTCTGTGCTTTACTCATTAGGCTTTAATAATTCCTCTCTTTTGCCCAACGTATCTCTCACTGTGCTGCACACTGGGCTATCATCAAAGCAAGGGTGGGGAATGCCCCACCTGAAACAAACACCCTATAATTTACTTCTGAGGTCATTTTCATGGGAGATGTGGGCTTGAACATCCTCAGGGAGACGTCTCCCATTTCCCTGGTACTGGAGTGACAGGGGACATTGCCCCAGTGTCTGCAGAGCATGTTTTCTAACAGGGTCACCTCAGGTACCTAAACTCAAGGGGAATGGTCTTGGATGGAGCTCCAGCTCTGTGGGAGGTGAGCAAAGGTGGCCAAGGAGGTGGCTTTTTGCACCTAAGGACCATGAGGTTTAAACCCTGCTGGAGGAAGACACTTCAAACACCCCCCTCCCTTCAGGATTTCCACTGACACTTTGTGTGCATATGCTGAGGAACCAAACTTTCCCCGTGAGAGCCCTGCCTTCCCTTGGGCAGGGTGACGCACAAGCCTGACTCCACTGCAAGCTCTCCCTCAGCTCTTTCCCAGACAGATTTACACCTCTGGGAGCTCTCAGCCTCAGACCAAACCAACAGTCAGGTTCATGCCATCACCTCAAACTCTTGATCCTTTGCTACAATTTATCAGGCAGGTATGAAGTGATCAGGAATCCAAGGTGTATCATTCCAGGTTAATTTGGGACGTGTGTAAAGGACAGAGAGTTTGGACAATGGAGAATCTAGCTGATTTTTCTTTGTCTGGGACAGTCTGGATCAAAAATCCAATACTATGCTGCAAAGACCCAATTCCTTTCCCCTCCAGGACAGTGGCTGTTATTCTCCTTATTCCTCATTTGCTGGGCAGTTGCCCACAAGGCTTCAAACTGAGACTGAGCAGAGAATGCCAGGCTTCCCTTCCCTGCCTTTGCTCCAGCACATGCAGGTTATTTTAAACGACAATTCCTTTGAAGGAGAAACAATGAACCATGTGAATCAAACGTTTTCACAGCGGTTGAAAACTGGAGCTTGGCAGAAAAGGGGAGCACGGAAACATTAAAGACAATGTAGCAATAACAGGCAGGGAGCAAAGAGAGAGATGGGGTAGAAGATAACACGGTTTGGGGTAGAGCACACAAGCTAAGCAGGAAAATTTAGATGAGGAAAGGAATGTGGAAAAATGGAGAGGTAAAGATTGAGAAATCTGTTTTGCCAGGTAAGCAAGCTGAGCTGTCTCATTTTGGGAAAAGGGAAGGTTAGAACTGTTGACTGACCTCTGATGAAATCTAGCATGTACTTTCACAACCTCTTAATAAGAATAGTAAAACAGTTGTATTGCATAATGGTCTGAAAAATGGATACTTCTAACACATTCCAGCACTCTGGCTGTACTGTCACTGCCAGGACACCAAACTCCTTGTACTGGGTACACCGGTCCTGGGGGGCTGCTGCAGAGGTGCCTTCCACAGGGCAGCCTGTGCCCAAGCCTTGCAGTTTGGTAGTTTTTTTCTGTGTTTTTTTCCTGGAATCTCTGTTGGACTCCTATGTGTCCTTTAAGTGCATGTTTCTTTTATCTGAGATTCTCTTATGGAGGTGAAAGAAAAGGTTTGGTGTCCAGCACTCATGGCATAACTGAAATTTCAGGGCTTGAGGTTTTCATATAGTTTGTTCAAGGAGTTGAAGGTGTGTGGCCAAGCACACACAGCTGATCTGTGGGTTGGTGGTGTGAATGTCCCTGTAGTGAAACCTGAAGAGTTGGGGTTTTGCCCCTATCCTTACCCTGGAAAATACCCTTAAATCTGTGTCACACAGACCTTTCCAATGGCCTGTCTTTCAGACTTTACAGCGGGCTGTGGGCTGGGGTGATCACATTGCCAAACCCCAAAGCCAATGGAGACTTCCCAAAGGCAGAGCCCAAAGGCTCCCAGGCTGTGGTTTGCTCCTGTGGTGGAGGAGCACACGGAGACCATTTGTTCAGGAGTGACTCCACCTTTCCCATTGAGTGCTGCATTCCTCTGTTCCTCCTTTACATCACACTTGCCTTGTCGTTGTTGTTTATTTGGACATAAAGTCTCCTATACCAGCAGTCCCATCACAAATCCTCTGCAGAGAGTGCTTTTTCCTCCTGATCCTGGAGGCACTGCTGTGAGAACCTGCTGGTGACACTCCCACAACTCTGCCCTGAGCTGGATGAACTCTGGGCTCAGGGAGCAAACCCCAGACCTGGAGCTGCTCCGCTTTTCCCTCATGCGATCCCAAAACTGCTTCAAACCCCGGCAAATTTACACCGTGTGGTGTCATCTCACAGCCCCTGCCAGTGAATGTAAATGGCATAAAGAGCATGTGGAACAGATGGAATGAGACATGCACGTAAAGAATTAAAGTATTTGTGAGGGAATTTGGCAAGGATGTTGGAATGCTTCAAGCACTGTGTACGGGGGTGGAGGGAGGGAGACCAGGATGAGTTGTGGGGGCCTCTATGCTGTGATCCATTTCCTTCAGAAACAGTATGTGACCTATTTCTGTAATTGTGCTAAACATAGCAACAAATATTCCCTCCTTCCCACCTTCCTTCGGGAAGCTTGACAACTTCTTTAGTTGGAGAAAATGTTTCCTTGAGGAAGAGCTGTGAGCTGCTTGATTTTACATTGAAATATTAGATGAAATTAAAGATAGCAAAGAGAAAAATGAAGGCCTGGGTGGGAATAGGAAGGTTTGTGACAATCAGGGACAGTGACCTCACCTGTGGGCAGTGCAGAAAAACCAGTGGGGAAACAACCCACAGCTGTTAAATTCACTTATATTAAATGACTTGGAGTTTTCATTTTAAAATGGCTTTATGGATTGGCTTAGCCCAATTATTTTAAAAGTGACATTTTAGGGGATTCTATATACACACACAGAGTGACAGCTTTTGGGTGGCTCATCAAATTGGAAAGAACAAGATGAAATTTTATGTAAAAGAGACAGAGAAAAGCCACTGGAAATGGAATAAAAAGTATGGAATTCTGCAGACTCTTTCCTTTTACAATTGCTTGAAGCAAACTTGGTAACTCACATTTTTGATCAACCCATTGCATAATCTTTTTATTGGAAGGTACATCTTGAAGTTCATGATCACGGCTTGGACTGGCTTTGAGCAGGGAGCTCTCCATGCCACAGGTAACACACAGATTAGAGTAACAGTTTTGTAATCTCCAGTCTGTCTTTCTCAGAGAGAGGTGACAGAAGCCCTAAATCTGAGCATAAATGTTCTTGTTCACTGCTCAAACAAAACATCTAAACTCAGAGATGGGAAAAGTAGCTTTCCTGCAGCCACAGGAAAAGCTGAAATATTAACTAAAAAGATTTTTGAAAGAAAAAAGTGATGAGTTTTGAACAATGCAGACCAGCAGTTTAGGATAAGGTAACACCTGATGGTTTTCATTAAATCCATAACACTTCTCATGGTGCTACTGGACTTTAAAGGAAGCCCCCAGCCAGTGAGTTTGCCCCAAAAGTAATCCTGAAACCACAATGTGAATAGAAGACACAAGTCAGGTTTCCCTTGATAATCATAAAAGGCTCAAATTACTTTCCTTTCCATCCCCAAAGGGGGCATAAATACTTCATTTATGAGATTGTTTACGCATGACTAATCTATTTCTACTTGCTAATTGTAATGACTAATGTGTGTTACAAGACAAATATTAGCTTGTAATAATACCTGAACAAGTAGATTTATAAGCGTTAAGCAAAAATACAAATAATTAGCAGAAGCTGACTGGCATTATCGTCTAATTAAGTATAAAGACACTTTCTATGTGAAGGCAAAAGCCTGAAGATTTCTCAAGAAGCTGTAGGAATAACTAGGCCATGCTGCTGTTCTCTCGATAAAAGGGCAGGAGTCAGGTAATATTTAATTTTCATGGGAGCTGCATTCAGTCACGCTTCCCCCACTGACGTCAGTGCAAGAAAAGCACTTTCGGCCTGTTCCTACCTGCTGAGGCCATATGTCCACTGGGAAGAATTTGGCAGACATCTCCAAGTAGAATTAATTACAAGAGACAGGAGCAGTCCAGAGAGCAGAGTTTGGGAGTTATTTCTGCACTGCCCAACTCCCTGCCCACTGCTCCCAGAGAGGGAGTGCAGCTCACCAAGCACTGTGTGATACATAGACACGCTTTGGACTTGGGCTGTGCTGCTTTGTTTAAGTCAAATGTAAAAACTTTGCTTCATTTAAAGTGGGTTCTCTTTAGGTGAGGTGGAACATCACCTCACTTACTCCAGCCTATGGAATGTATCTCCATTTTCTGGAGATTCCATTATAAGGGGCACATGAACAAAAGGGATTTTCCAACTGCTGCGATGTAAATTTTGTCTGCAGGTCAAAACACCACAGCTCATATTATATTTGAAAAGTGGATTTGAAGGGGCACTGTTGAGTGTGGTACTTCCTGAAGGAGCACTGAGGGTGCACAGGCCAAAAATTCCCATGGATTGTGCCCTCCTTGTCTGAGAGGCAGGATTGGAGTAGTGATTCCCAGACTGTCCTGGATGGAAAAATAGCTGGTTAATCCCAGGCTGGAGCCAGAGCACACACGGTGAGCAGGCAGCACCTGTGATGAGAGAATTTGACCTCGAGAAGCAACTTGGGACAGAAGTGTGACACTGTGACACAGGGGCTGAAAATTGATGGCAGTTGGCTCCAAAGCTACAAATTGGCTCCAAGGATACAAACTGGATTTTGTCTCATAAATGGTGTCATTACCTCAAAAATACTCTTCTAGAGTAACTTGTTGCAGTAATAATGTAATCTTTCATTTAACATCTGTGAGTAGCACCTAAAATATTTGACCTGTGTAACAGACGGAGCCAGGAATCTTACCTGAAACCACAAAGTGAGCTGAGGATTGTGCTGGAATTGTTACCCAGCTCCCACGCTAGCAAACCCTTCCTTCCATTTTGACATCTTCCAAGTTTTCAGGATTTTAATAAGTGATTGAAATAATTCACACTGAGGTATAGGATGGGGACCTCCTCCCTGGTAGGTACCACAGGGACACAAGGGGTGTGTCTGACCTTCAGCTGCAAATAATTCCAATGCCCAGGTGTAGACTCGGAATGTGCTCCTCTTGCAACCCAGGGGTCTGCAGCCAGTTGAATCTTAGCAAAGATTTTGTGTATTTACAACATAAACAACAACTAAACTATGATCTGCGTGCCTTCACCCAGTCCATCTTAGTGGCTTAATATTGAGACCAAGAGATTCAGTACAATTACTACTCCTAAGTTTCTTCTTTAACTTGAATTCTACAGCTCTGATGTGAGTTTAGATTTTACACAAACACATTCCTTCCAAATACAGATTTGGAACACCAACTGTGTTTTGTCAAAATACTGTATTAGCTTGAAGGTGTAGAATAGAATTTAGGCTCTGCAAAGTGCTGTGACTTGTAGTTTTGTCAATCATTTTTAAAAAATCTCCGTTAGCAGAACCAAGCAGATTTCGGAATAAGTTTGTATCCATCAAGCCCCAAATCAGCAAATGCAAACAGCATTCGTTTCTGAATATGAGATGGAGGGTTTGTTTAAATCGGCAGGGCTGGTCTTTGTCCATTTTAGGTCCCTATGCCAGAAAACTGAAGGTCACCTCGGATTAGACTGGACCAGGATCCTCTGTGATTTCAGAAAATACAGGGGCTCATGTGAACTGTTCCCCCTTGGACCAGGAGGTGAACCTTGGGGAGGCAGGGACAGCTCCTTGGTTTGATCCAGGGAACACTTTCCTGCCAGGACTGGGTCAGTGTTACCCCTTTCATCTCCATTGCAAACCCATTCAAATTTTTCATTTTTCTTCTGCGCAAAATCTCAGTCAAAGGATTTTCAGCCAAAATGATTGGCTGAGTGGGAATGCAGGTATTTGTTCTGTTGTGTGACTTAAACGAGGCCAAGAGGCTGCAGGCTCCACACAGGAAAATAATAAATATCCCTGTGTAATTCCTTTCTTCGTATGTCAAGGAAAGACAAACATTTCAGTTTCTTCCTGAAAAATCAAAAAAAGCAATATTCACTGGGCTGCAGGAAAACAGAAGGCTGAACAGATATCTCTGAGCTGAAACATAGGTTCACTTTACACAAACATTTTAAGGCATGGATAGTTCCTTGAGTAATCAAGAAGGCAGTTGATTAAATTAAAAGCAGTTGAAATATGTTATTGTATATGATTATATTATCTCTTAAGGTGAATATTTTAAATTTTTGATAGTAGGAGTGGTAGCAAAATAGGATTTGCTCTGTAATTCCATTGTAAATTAGGGCATGTGAAACCTTAAAAATCTCAGAGAAATGCATTGTTTCATTTAATAGGGCTTGGAAACAGGGATGTCAACACAGGGCATCTCTGGAAGTCTTATGGCTCTAATTCCTTTATTCCTTCTCATAATTTCAATGAAAGCTTTCAGCACAATATTTGTCTGCAGTTGATGGATCACTGAATGCTTACAGCTGAAGAAAATTAACATCAAAGATATCCAGTAAATTATTTTAATGGTTGGATCTTTACCAGAGTGAGCTTTGCCTTTTGCATGTTTTGTTTCCCATAAAAATACAGTCCATATATGTTCTGAAGGCAGAATTTAGCCAGAGCTGACTATTTGCTTTGATTTACATTTCTTATAAGTGAGCTCTGAGTGAACTTGACAGCTCCATGGCCGAAGGGAAGTCCTGATACCGAGGCTCCAGAACAAAAGGGCCTTAATGAGGTCAGAGTGGTAACAGAATGTAAAACAGAATATTCCTTATTCAATCTCATTATTACTGATGAGCCTCCACTGGGTTGTTCAGGCTCCAGTTTGGAATGGGGTGAGAGGAAGCAAAGACAGAAGGAAGAACAGACCTAAATGTGAATAATATAGGAATTATTACAAATATTGCAATGTGTGCACCTGAGTGAAATGCAGGAACATTGCCTTTGCATCTTGGTCAGTACACCTGACACTGAGCAGCTGGTTTAGTCTGCGGATGAGTTTTTTTTCCAGGGGTATGACCTGAACTTCAATCTCTCTTTAAATGGTGAAGTCCATGGAGTGACATCTACTCCAAACCCTTTGCTCTCCATCCCATAAATGCTCGCTGACTGCACAGCTGCTCTCCCCTCTTCAGATCCCAGACCTGTGGAGTGGTTTCTTCTCTTTCCACTTTACAACATAATTTTGTACCCTCAGAAATCAAGATGTACAAAATCTGAGGGCACAACAATAAAATATGTTTTAATGACAAGAAAAATAAATCTAGAGGGAAGAGAAGAGGAGAAATTGGCAAGTCCTATTAAATGGTGCTTATAAGGATCTGAATTTGAAGGAAAGAATCTCCACAGCGGTTGATAATGGACTGAAATTGCAGACCTGTTGCCTAGAAGGTATTTTTCATACCTTTCCAGATTGTGGTAACTGTTTCCGCCTATGGATATTTGAAGGAGGAATTGTTGGAAGATAACAGAAGGCAAAGAGCCGCATTAATCCAGGCTCTGATGTGGTCACTGATCACAGACAGGAGCCACACTTTTTATTCATCTTTTTTGTAACATCACTTGAGCACGACTTTCAAAAACCCCAAAGGTTTCTTAGGAGTTACAAGAAAAACTTCACCTTATCTTTTCCCACCGCAGGAAAGGAAAACTATTTTTAGAATTCCAAAAGTGTTTGGAGTGATGAACTTCATTTGCCCATTCTTTTCCTGCACTTTGTCCACAAAAGCCATACTGGCAGAGTATTTTTTTGTTTGTTTTCATTTTAAACTGCAAAGTAAACCCTGTAAGTTTGGCAGGAGAAGCCCTTAGACATTTCAGTGCAATACTTTGCAATTCTTGTTTTTACAGCCATAAACACCTTCCAATGCCAGAGGGGAAGAGGACTTTAATCCAGATAAAATAAGATTCTTAAACCCTGAAAACTGAACACAGATTTATGAGCCAATTTTAATATTTGAGCTCCCATGCCAAAAGCTGCACATTCCACATGTGCAGCGTGGGGTGTTGTCTGCCTGGCAGATTCCAGGGTCATGGCACACCAAGCTGCATCACCATCCAGAGTTACCCCACAACCTATTCAACAAATAAACTCGGAGTTTTGTTCTCACAATGTGTTCACCAAATGTTATTTTCATATTTACTTTGCCTTTTAGCCTTAAATATTTCATTTTTTTCTCTTGTAGTATTTTTATCCTGTATCTTATTTAACACCTTTTAATAAGCTGAATTCTTACCAAGCGAGCACAACAACATCTGAAAGATGAAATCTCTGTCTTTGATGGTATGAAACCATGACCCAACAGGCCCATCCTCTGCCTGCAGGGCTACTGGGAGCTTCATGTTAGATTATTAAATCCTTCAGAAACTCAGGTATGTTTATTCCTAATGCAAGGTATCTTGCCAAATCACCATTCTTTCCTCTTTTGAGTGCAAAAATAATTTACAATTTAAAAGTATTTTCCATTTTCTCTGCCTGAATCACACTCCCCTTTCATTCCTGAGTAGTTTCAGTTGTCATTTGCTTCTCTCTGTTCTTCCAAGCAGCTCATTTACTTTGGTTCTACAGAATATTTAAATGTGAAGTTGCAACGGTGTTTCACAGAAACCAAAAGGACAAGCTGGAGCACAAAACTGCTCCTCAATTCCACTTGAAAATAAACACCTTCCTCTGCCTTCCTTGCAAGGTCTTCTGGCCAGTTCTCTGTCCCACTTGCACTTGTAGCTCCCAAAGCCTCCATGAAACACAGACCATTCTCCTTCTTTCTTAAAAAAAAACAAGTGAAAACCTGTTCACAGGTTTTGACACATTTTGACTGTCAAATGGGTCAGCATATATGGGACTGCCTGAAGCTTGATTTTTAAATCTTATCTCTGTTTCCAACAACTTCTATTTTTTAGCATTACACTTGCTTGAAAGTAACAGTTTGCATTTACTACTTGCTTCATCCCTACCAGTTATACCTGAAATGTCATCTAAATATCACTGTGATGTAGGGAAGAAATCAATCTACTCTGCTCCTGAACTGTTTTTATCCTTTCATCCAGAGCCACATTTCTAGAGATTTTCTCGGATTCATTGCTGGCAGTTTAAACTTCACACTGACAAATTTAGCCATCCTTTTTTCCTGGCTGCCTCACACTTCCATCACCAGCTACAAGCATTGCTCTTTAGAATGAGTTGGGCACCTTTGGTGCCTTCCTTTCTTTCACTTCTCTGTCCGTGTCACTCCTCCCTGCTCTCACTGAGCTCCTGCTGCTCCTCCATCCGTGGCAGTCACAGACGATCTTTTCTCTTTCTAGGCGGCACGAGATTGTCTATCTCCCCTCGCCTGCCACTGCTTCCTTTCCTGCCTCTCTTCTATCTTTTACAACCCAGAGAACAAGCAGCTCCTAAGATAATTTGTCTGTTTTTTGATAAAAAGAAGGGAGCACATCTGCTCCTGAGTCAGCTTAGATGCCTTATTCTTGTCATTAGGACTTGAGTATTAATTTGAACTTTTTCTCTTCTCACTTTCCTGATGATGTGACCTTCAGTTAATGGAAGTCCTCTACAACTGTTTGCAGATTTCTTTCAACATTATCTTGGAGGTGGAAAAACTTCCTCAAATTGGCTTTCCAGGTCATTAATCTTTCCTCAAACTGCCCTGTAATAGGCACTATTAGTATAGGATCAAGACAAGCAAATAAAATAATTTTCAGGGCATTTTTGTGTGTATGACTCTCAGGGGGATGTGGAACCCTTGACAAGGTTGGCTGATTCAAACACCATGATCTGATCACTGGCAGGACTTCAACTATGGCTCTGTGGACAACTGCTCTAAAAACAAACCTTTTACTGATGTTTTAATTTCCTTCTAGAAGTACCTGTCCCTTCAGAAAATCAATATCTTGTTTTAAAACTCAGATAACTGTTTTTATTTTTACCAGGAGTAAATAAACCTGCTAATGCAGCTATTCCTGTATCTTAATAAAATGAAAATGAAAATGTGAGTTTATAGGCAATCTGTATCTGAGTTTAAAAAAAGAACTATTGGGTATTGGTTTGTTTTGTGAACTTTAAAATTATTTTTATGTTAAAATTTGAAGTTGTTAATTAAGGCAGTGAATTAGTTTGGCTGGTTTTGTTTTGGGTTTTTTTTTTTCCCTCTTAAGTCTCCAAAGTGTGGAAGTAATTTTTTTGGCTTAAGAACAAAATAATTTTGAGTTGTTGATATAAACACTTGAAAATAATATGCAAGTATTGAATGAATTGAAAAACACTTAAGAAATTAATGGACAATGGGACCACTGAGAACATCCCTGGAGTGAGGCTGCTCAGCTGTGCTGTATCACAAGAACGTACAAAAAGAAACTGCATAAATCATAGTCAAAATCTTCTAAAATTCTGTGACTTTTAGTCCTTGCCAATGAACTTGTTCACTTGAGTACAATTCATTTAAGGGCAACCCAAGAGCAGGGGGCAAACGGAATTATTTTATTTTTGGCTTTTTGCTATATGGAACAGTTGGAGATCACTTTCTTGTGTGGTACTCATAATTTGGGTTTCGTATCATCCTCCCCTCCCTGTTTTTTCCATTACTGGGGAGGAAAACACAGAAAACAGTAAAAATAAAACTTGATTAAATAAGACACAAGACAATCTTTAGTGGTACTGCGGTCACTGGACTTTGTTCTAGTGAGTAACCAGCTAAAATACCTGGAAAAATATGTTTCACCTGGAAATGAGTTGTCTTTGTCATGGAATGTCCAATGCTGCTGAGTTTTGACAGAGACAAAGTTTGGCTGATCTCCAGTTCTGCTCCTGGTGTGAGGAGGGCCAAGCCCTACACCCAGAGCTGGGAGAGCCCTGCCTGAGCCTGCTGGTCCAGCCAGCCCTATTCCGCCAGGGAACACCTTCCATGGATGGGATGTACAGCAAAGGGGCCTGATCTGGGACAAAACAAAGCCAAGCCCTGTTCACCATTCCATCTTTGCTGGAGCCTCCTGTGACACCTTTGTGTCTTCCCCCATGTCGAGTTTGAAATTTAAGCAGCACCTGATGATGAAAACAAAGGCTATGGAAGTGCTGAGCCATCCTCCTGGAAGAACAGGTTTCATCATTACTCTGAGCTCTGGGGAAGTTGTTCTAGAGTGAAATAAGCTGGGCTATCACTGTTTGGAGTAATTTTGTCAAGGTGAGACTGGCTCATCCCCAGCTCTGTGTGCTGAAGGCTGAGCGTGACCCAGCCGATCTCCACGAGCCCAGGAAACTTTCAGTGGCTAAAGTTTGGAATTGCAAATGAATCCATTGACAGAGTCAGTTAAGACTGTATCTTCCTACTACTTAAAAATGGTTATTTTGTATAGTAGAAACCACAATGTTACTGTTTATGTTCACTGACTTTTGAAAAGAGGTAAAAGAAAACAGGGAATAAAACTGGAATGCCCTGAGTTGGGGAACACGTTCTACCACATACCATCTCAGGTAATTATGCACAAGGAAGTGTCACTTGTGTGTGATATCTGTAAGTGGAACAGTCTCTGTTTGAAGTAGCGCTGCTGTCAGAGACAGCAAGGGAACTTCCCTAGTTTGGTACTGGGAAGAGAAGGATTGGACTGTAATGATTTCCCTTCTCTGTGATAACTGAACACAATATAAAGCCTAATACCTGGCAAAGGGTACTTGAAAAGAAATGTTATATATATATATATTTTTTTTTTTTTTCCTTCAGTTTAAAGCCAAAATGGACTTGGCAGCACAGGGCTGTGGTCAGAATGTGTGACCAGTACCATTTCCAAAGTGCAACAACCAACTACTCAGCTTCAGAATACTGCCACAAAACAGGCAATTGAATCACATTACATGATTTTTTGTAGAACTGCAAGAGGGGAGATTTAGATTAGATGGTAGGAGGAAATTGCTTATGGTGAGGATGGGGAGGCCCCGGCACAGGTTGTCCAGAGCAGCTGTGGCTGCTCCATCCCTGGCAGTGTCCAAGGCCAGGTTGGATGGGACTGGGAACAACCTGGGATACTGGAAGTGTCCCTGCCCATGGCAGGGGTGGCACTGGATGGGCTTTAAGGCCCCTCCCAACCCAGGCCATTCTATGATTTCACAATTCTTAATTTATAAAGTATTTAACATTCATAAGACTACTGGAAGGTGGCCAAAGCAGCACAGTATGAGTATGTTAACATCTCTCCTCATGAAAATGGACCTGAATCATCTGTTAGACCCCACATTTTCCTGACAAAATAAAGCATAATAAGTTATCACTGTTTGAAAGATCCAGATAAGAGGAATGGTGTTGACTGGAAACACCATTTGGAGGCTAAGGAGCATATGGAAGGAAGAGGAATTCTGTAGTGTCCAGTCCTGCACAGTATTTATCTGGATAAATAATAACATGATTCACAATTCCCAAATATTTTCTATAATAAGAAAATAATTTATTTTTCATGGTAGTGGATGTTCTTTTATTCCAGAAATAGGATGGATACTTCATCAAAGGGTTTGTTGTCCCTGGGCCTCCTGTAGTGATAGGATGGGTGCGTGGTGCTGCAGTGGAGTTACAAAAGCTGTACTATTTTAATGCGGAAGGATGTGGTTTGGGGTTGGTTAATACACATTGCTTGACATATTTACAAGTGTCAGATTGTGTTCTCTGTTTATAAGACCTGTGCCAAAAGGAAGGGGAGTAACATGGGCCAAAATACTTCCCTGATTGCGGGTGCCAGGATGTAACAAGCAGTTTCAAGGCTGTGACACTTGGACTGAATAAATTGCAATTGTAACTGAATGTGAATAATTTGTATTTGAAAACATTTTTCCTCACGGTATAGGCCCAGTCTTTGCAAGAGAGAATTCCTGCTCGGTGTGGCAGGGAAGGGATTGGATGGATGACGGATTTGTCAGAGGAAACACACACATGGTAAGAACTATGAGCTGCGTGGAAATTTTCTTTTGGCTTAAATTCTGTCTCTCACTCTGTGTACGTAATTCAGGTAAATGTGATGCCTTTTTGTGGGAGAGATTTGTTACCATGAGGTAAATCCAAACAAGCTCCAGTCAGCCATTGCAAGAGATTCTAATCTTAATTTATTACCAAGAAAAGTAAATTGCAAAAAAGACGCTTAAATGAGATTAAAGTCACGATAAGGAAAGCTGCCATTGAGCACAAAGTGAGAACTTTTTCCACTGAGTCAAATAATTGAAAATGTGCTGCATTTCTGTATTGAAGCTTAAGCTGAAAAGCTCAATATCTTCATCTGTTAAGAACAATATTTGCTTTCTATCGCCTGTGGAACTCTCCCTCCAGTCAGGGAGAAACTCAGGCAGGTGAGCCTAAATCTGCTCCCACTGGTTCAAATCAACGGGTGAAAACAGTGAAAATGTTATTTGTGATGAATTATCTGTTTCAAACTGAGCATCTTCTCGCATAACGCTGACTTAAGAGTTGGACTCTATGATCCTTGTGGGGTCCTTGCAACTCAGAACACTCTGTGGTTCTTCTCCAGACCATGATTATTTTGGGAATGAATTTCTTTTGTTTAACTAACTCAGGTGTTTTCGAGCTCCTTTTATAAAAACTGGTGCCACCCAATGTCTTTGACGCGGTTTCGGGTGAGTGCGGGGTGGCTCTGGCGCTGTGCAGAACGTGGGATTAAACCCGGCTATGAACGGGAACTCGGCGTGCCCTGATGCGGCAGTGGCCATGAACGAGTTTTGAGGCCTTTTAAAAATTACTTTGCTCACTCTCAGGTGCTGGGGAAACCCTCCGGTGAACCGCGGAATGGCCGGGACCATGATTGTCCCGTGACCGGCACCAGGATCATCCAGTTTGGCTCCTGCCCCTGCCAGGGCCATCCCAACAATCCCACCCTGCGCATTCCTGAGAGCGTTGTCCAAGTGCACCTGGAGCTCCGGCAGCCTGGGGACCCTGGTCCGTGCCCGAAGAAAAAGAAAACCTTTCCCAAAAGTCTGGGTAGCATGTTTGTTCTTTTTGCTTTTCCTTGACGGTTAATGAGCTAACTCTGTATAGTACAGAGACAGTAAGTGGTAACTTTCCTTATCCCGTTCTTTATTTATTTGGGGAAAAAAAAAAGCCGCTTTGGTAAACTCCCATCACAATGTGAAACTCTGTTTCACCTTTTCCAGTAAGCCAGTGGTTTTCTTATGTCCGGTGGTAATTCCTGACTTTCAAGTGGTCCCTGGGGAGCCCGTTCAGTGCCCGAACACCCTCTGGGGGGAAAACCTTGTCCTGATCTCCAGCGTACTCTCCGCTGGCACAGCCGTTCCCTGGGGCGCTGTCAGCGGCCGCAGGGAGCGGAGATCCCGTCCCGAGGGTGGGGACGGGGACCCGGGAC
>JBBMKD010000044.1:5279605-5323539 GCA_037834095.1 Argya squamiceps | reverse complement strand
GTCCCCCCAGACATGCCCCGCCGTGGCGGCCCGGCTCGCCGAGGATCATGACTGCGGCGGCGAACTGGGTGGCGAACGGGGCCAGCCTGGAGGACTGTCACTCCAACCTCTTCTCGCTGGTGAGTGAGTGCGCGGACGGGCGGTGGGCGGGTGGGTGCCCGGGGGTGGCTCCGCGCCGGGTTTGCCGGTCAGGAGCAGCTGCCGGGGGTTTATAGGCAGGGCCCGGGGCTGCTCCTGCTCTGGCCCCTCCCCCGGCCCGGTCCCCGTGTTTATTTTGCTCCTTAGCGTGGTTTGCTGCGGGTCCGTGTATCGCGCTCGCAGCTGGGGAGCGGGGAGGGGACGGCTCTGTGTCCCCTGCACGACCATCTTCCCTGGTAAACAGGCTCCTCTCCCCGCCTCCCTTGGCACTCCGTGCCCTGTGCGCTTTGTGCCACCGAACCGGGGGGTTTTCTCTCTCACAATGACAAACGCCATTTCAGCAGCAGCGAACACTCATGTAGTGTGATCGTCTGTCGGACTTAGCTCTGGGCTCCTGTGACGGCGTGTCAGCTGCTGTTACATACAGCCTGCTCTCCTCTTTGCACACATCGTGCTCGGGGGCAAGAGGTTAAAAAGAAAAAAAAACCAAACCTTTTAATTTTTTCTTCTCTGAAGAACAACAGCGGCTGACAGTAGTGTGCCGGATTGTTTGCATAGATGCCGTCTGCCCATCTCACTGGGAACTTCCGACATCGATTGCGTGGTTTAGTGTTGCAGAAATCATGGTATCAGTTTTGGCTGCCTATATATTGGCAATTTAAATTTAAAATACCAAAACAAATTGTGCGTAATGGCAGAGTCATTTGGAAATACCTTGCTTTATTTTACCTGGCACGCACAGGAGCATTATCCATTCTGGCTGGGTAACAGCTGAGCGAGCGAGAGGGCTGCTGGATCATCGGGAGCCTTCCAGTGCTACAGGGATAATGTCGGAGGGGAGGAGGGACTTGTTCAGTGCGTGGTGTGGTGGAGTTAAAACCTTGTGATGCAACTTTGGGGGTAGCATGTGTGAAAGGGTTGTGGTGGGTGCCCCCTCCCCGCAGCAGAGCTCTGCCAGAATTGGAGGTGGGTGCATATGTTCTTCTCATAGAACGGAAGAGATTGTTTTTAGCTCCCTTATGAGAATAAGGAGAGGGGGAAAAAAGGAAATTACTTAGAAATGCAAATGATCAAGCTCTTTGTTTTATGTTTTTTAACTTTATTGTAGTATATTTGTCATTTTGTCTCAGGGTTTATTTTTTTAATCTACATACGTTTGGTGTATATTTTGCTCTTACCTTTTGAGAATCTGGGACAAGAGCCGTCGTCTTTCCACTGCTGGAAAACTGTCCCTAGAGCTTGTTCTGTGAGAACGATACATTTCTTACTTGGGCTCTTTATTGAACTGTTACGTGATGTAAGTTTGTATCGGTGCCTCTCTTTGGAGGCGTGTAGTAATATTGGTAAATATGTAGCAGTGCTCTGCGTATCGAGATGCAGAAAGGGTGATTTGGGGGATTGTTATGGTGATTTCGACTACGCCGCTCTTAACCAGGGAGGAAAATAAATCGGGAAGCATAAAGGGAACAATCGTATCTGATTGTGGAAGGGCGGCAGTGGAGGGTTTGCTCCTCGCAGAGTTGTGAAGTCCCCGTTCATTAATGCAGACTGGAGTGTGTGTTTGGAGAGGCGGAACTTCTCCTGCAGTTGCAATCTGCAAATCTGTCACTGGTAAAAATAATTGTTGGCATGCAATTAGCATAAATTATAAAGTGAAGCTATTTCATAGTTATTGTGGTTTGGTTGCTTTTTTTTTTCTCCCACCTGACTAGGCTAGGGAAATATTCAGTTTTAAATGGGTGTGCAATATCACTGAAATAAGTTTAACGAAATTCTTTTGCAAGTGGCTTTAATAATAATGAGTTTAATGTGCAACCCTTTAATCTCCCATGTAATTTTGTGGGAGGTATCTCTGCCTTAATGTGGTGCTGTGTATGAAACTGTTTTTTTAATTGTATTCTGGCTCTTCCAAAAAGGAAAGGAGTCAAGTAGTAGTATTTTAAAAATACAGCTTGTATGAAAACTATTAGGAAGATTTATTTTATATTGTGTTAGCTTTTTTGGGATTTATGTAGCAGAGAAAGAGATTGAAAATGGAAAGACTGACTGGAAATATGTGGTCAGCACCACTGACCCTTTAACCTCAGATTGTCATATTCATTTCAAAATTTATGAAGTGTTAAAGCTACAGTAGTCTGCATTAGTAGTCAGAGAAACCTTTGCTAATCATTTACTTTTTCAGTGAAACAGAACAAAATCTAAACCACTAGTTGGTGGGAATGTGTTCATTCTTTAGGAGCGAGATCGATTACAAATATTTTTAAAATTAATTCTGCTATTAGAACTCGGGGGTTTTTCAATTGCAGGCTTTGTTTTGTGTGTGAATCACAAAGAAACATTCGTGACTGGAGAATTACAGTTCTGAAATAATTATAGTCTGTCGTGATACTGTTTGTTCACGGTTAAATAATATTTCTTACCCAGACGTTTGTTTTGTGGAAGCAGGAATGCTGTCTCCCTGCCCTGGAGAAGCCAGAGCTCTGTGCCAGCTCTGTCTGGTTGCTGTGGTGGATTTGGGTTGGTTTAACAATTCATGATTTCTGTTTTTCTGTCGACTGTAGACACACTAGAGAGGTTAGGAGCCTTTGCTGCTTCTGAACCTTTTGATGGGAAGTGTTTTCTAAAAGCTTTTAGTAACTGATTCTCTTTTATCAGTGATGTCCAGCAGCTGTGGAGGCCCTCAGTGCTCTGGGCTCAGAATGTGTCACCCTGAGGGGAGGGCACGGTCTGAAGTGAAGGTTTTAGAGTTCCCTCTGACTGTGCAGGTGCTGGGGGTGGTGCTGGGCTGGCAGAGCTGTGTTCCATGGGGTGTCCCTCTGGATTGCAGGTTTGGCAGCAGCACTCTGTGTGTGTGTGTTCTCCAGCAGTGCAGGGATCCAGTGCTGCTCTGGAAAATGGGTCAATGTTGGTGTGCTCTGGCAGGCAAACCCCCACCAGCCTGCACAAAGACATCCCCAGCCCTGCTCCAAGCGTGGAGCCTTTCCCAGTAAGGTGATGGAAGGACATCTTTGTCATCAGAGTACTTCTCAAATAATAACTTGTTTAATCTGCTAGGTATAATAGCCTTGCTCATTAAAAATACACTTTCTGTCTGAATTTGCTGTTCCCAGCACAGCAGTAGGAGAAATGATATTTATCCTCTCTCTGTTTTTGCTGTAGTCAAAATGTCTGCTGCTGCTTCTGAAAAGAATGTCTGTTTTGATAAACAGTATTTAATAAGCCATTGTATGGGCCAGTTTATTTAAATACTAATTAAGAGCTGTCTAATAACTATTTAGAGACAAAATGTTCTGAGGTAATATGCTTTGTATTAAAACTTCAGCCTCAGCTGGCAAGCAGTCTTCCTGTGAATAATCCTTAATCATAAAAGTAGTCTTACTGAAATTAATTTGACTTTTCCTGTGAGTAAGGGTTACTCATATGACAGTGAGGGCTTGCATGGAGATGTTTCCTCAACTGTCTGGCTTTGATGCCCTGGTGGATCCAAAGGCACAAGGCAGTCCCAGGAAATTGGGGTGAAGTTGTGTAACATTGGGTGTACTGGAGCTGGAAAGAGTACAGCCAAGGGTGCCAGGAGTGACCTGAAATTTGGAGGAGCTTTCACGGGGTATAGGGATTTGGTACTGTAGGAATCTTCATGCTGGAAAAGGCATGATTGTGTTCTTGGGAAGTGAGACCAGATTATAGAAGCTGCTATGAAAGATGTCCCATGTTCTTGTAAAAGTGCATTCCTGGTGCCAGAAGGGTCCAGGCAGTGGGAATTGTGTTTGTTCTTATTTAAAAGGCAAAGTTACAAACAGTGAAAGCCATTGCTACTGTTGCATTTTGCAGTTCACATCCAGGAACAGAAGTTGTCCCCTTTGATCAGTGAGTTTTGTTGGTGTTTCCAGCATAAAATAAAAGGAATTAAAGCAACCTGAGGTGGCATTTGGATTATTCTCCTAAAGGTTCTTCATGGCATCAGAAAGTGAAGGCTGCAGAGGCTGCTGTGAGCTATTCCTTGGTGTTGCATAATAGTCAGTAAAGGACTTCATAGTAAATGTTGATTGCTCAATGCCTTCAGTAGTAGTGAATTAACCAGTAGTCCTTGCTTGTTGTGTTTTCATAAATGCAGTGCTCCGAGCAGTGGGCTGGGAGTTTGGCATGCTGGACGTTACAGCACTGCACAGTGTCTATCTTACTTGTTTGGAATTTTATGTAGGTGTGCATTTACATGCATAAATAATTAAGAAATTGAATTAACCTCTCAAGTTGTGCAAAAGTATTTGATTGTCTAGTTATCTTTATCCTGAGTTTCATTAGGTAACAAGACAGAAGTAGAGAGATGACATTAGAAAGCTTGTTCACTTCTTGCTAATAAAAGATTATTTCAGGTTTTAAATCACTTCAGTGGTAGGTTTTTATTATGTCCTGTCAGAGTATTTGACAGTTTAATGGGGTGTGCCAGGGAGAGGGTTTGAAGAGAACATTCCCAGATTTGCAAAGAGATTGGGACAGTGACGTTCAGCCAGTGTGCCCAGCTCCAGGAGGGGAACTGAGGGATCTGTTGGATAACCAACCTTTTTGGAATAGTCACAAAGAAAACGGGGGGTACAGGAGTGGCATTTGCAGCTCAGACTAAGTGTGCCCAAGCTCATCACTAAGAAAAATTTGAGTGAGATTTCCTTGAAATCCTGAGTGTCTCATGAATGTCCTGGGGCTGGGAATCCTTCCCCAGAGACTTGGTCCTGGTTCTGGTGGCACTGTGAGTCCCGTGGTGTGATGGCTGTTGAGAACATCAACACAACAAAATTAACACTCAAATATTAGGGTGATGTGTTAAGTCCTAAGTAACTATACCTTAGGAACAGGAATTTTAATTTACTGTAACACTGTCTGGAAGTAGATTTTTCTATTTTTTCTACATTTTTAATACAGAATTGACATCATAACCCCAGTTCTGAAACACCCTCCCCACCCTGACTCATTTGATCTTGAATCTTTTCGCTGCCTTCTGAGAGCGCTTCCTCATATGAAAGAATAAAGGAAGATCTACAGATAGAACTTTTTAATCCTTTCTTCTATTATTTTCCTTCTGGACAATGCAGTTCTTTTGAAGAAAATCTAAAGAAACTGAAGGTTTTGATCTTTGGTGGAAAAAAATAAGTGTGGTGCATATGAGATATATTTGCTGAGTGTGTTAACTTGAGTAACTTTGGTCATTCGATGAAGCAGGAATCTTTATGGATTTTGTTTTAATTTTTTCATCTCTCTTGTTCTCAGAAGCATTACATGAAAGGATGTGTGTGTATGCAGATGCAGTGCTTTAAAATACCAATTCTCCCCCCTCCAAAAGCAGGCTGTTGCACTTTGTGATGGGGTGAACACCTGGGCTGGTTTGAAGCTTCCTGTTCACTGAGTGAGAATGCACCTGTTGTCTCCACTTTCCTTGATCTCTCTCTGGAATTACAGCCACCTCCCCATCTGCCCCAGTCCACTTTTGCATCCTTAGTTGTGGCAGCACACTTTTACCAGGGTTTGGGTTGTGCTCTGATTGGAGCTGGGACACGCCTACAGACGTTTTCTCACATCCCTTGGCTGGAATGGTTGGCACCTTGCTGCATTTCTTCATTGTCTCCCTGCTGTTATACCTGCTCCCTCTCTGCCTTTTATTTTTCCTTGAGTGCTGGCTCCAGTGTGTGCCAGGATCACCTCATTATAAATTTATGTCCTTTGGTTTTTTCTGGTTGTTCCATCATAGCTGTGGAAGGTGACAGTTGATGTCCACAGACCTACAAACCCCCTTTTCCTGAGCTTGTGTGGGATCTTCTGCACAACCCAGTAACACTGGATAGGTGGCTGGGCTGTTCCCACTGTTGTTAAGGCTGACAAGCGTAGTTTATACAAAACTTTGGAGTCTGTGTGTGTTCATTTGCTGTTCTGTGGGTGAGTCGTGCACTTCGTTGTGTAGAGTCTGTCACGGTGGCATTTGCATCTTGTTGGTGCCATAGTAACACAAATAATAAGCAAAAATACTGCTCTGACTGAAAACATGCTTGTTTTAGTATTAACTTGCCAGTTTTGAAAGTGCACAAGTGTTTCCAACAGAAGATCCCAACCCAAATCCACATTTGCTTATAAGGACTGTGTGTTTACATGGGGGCATCTTTGTTCTTCAGACCAGGCTGTTCCACTGCTCTCGTTCTGAGCTCAAAGTATTGCTTTAAAAATAGATCCTCTTTCCTTGAGTTCCCTGCCATCAACTGGTAGTTTTAAAGAGAAGCCAGATAATAAAAATATTCTGCTTTGCAGGCCTCAGAATATGACTAAAAGCTGGTGTTGGGCTCCCTGTGCACACAGAAGTGGAGTGAAGGCCCAGCACAGGGAGAAGGGGACTGGGAGACTGGGAATGACAGCCTGTGTTGTTTCCTGCTGTGACCCAGCTTGTTACAGAGCTGTGCATTAGTGTGATCCCAGCCCTGCAAAATGATAATGAGGGCTGAGCAGAGCCTGCTCTGATATCAGGGAGGAAGTTTGGCTTTTCACATTGGGAGAATTCTCAACCTTTCCTCGTGTAGTAAGGAGCTGCCTGACTCACAAATGTAAAAGATTTAAGCAGTCTTTCCTTTGGCTTGTGCTGTGAATTTTGATTGATTTTGATGAATTCTGACTCTGACTTTCTGCCTTAATCTGTAAAAATACATTATTTCTCATTGAGTCATGTGTGGCTTAATCCATGAGCAGAATTGCAGTAGTGAGGTGGAAATGTGGCTGGAGCTTTTAGTGGCATCCTCCTCGCTTTTGTTTCTTTGAGATGGGGAATTTTATTGTGTGGTGCTGTTGTATAAGGTGCCCTGAGGCAATATTTATATTTATGTGACTAACACAGATGAGCTCGAACATACACTGTGACCTTGTCCCTATATTAAGGAATGTATTTAATCAGCTTATGAAAATGGAGAAAAATGGCCAGGCTTCTAAAATTACCAAAGTAATAAGATGTGACACGTGTATTTCTGTATCACTTTTTGTGAGGCACTTACCTCAGCTTTCTTTAATCAGCCAATGTTGCAGCTTAGTATATTCTTGTTTATGAAAATTATAACTACAGAGGAAAAAATTTGGGTTCCCCCCCCGCCCTTCATTTTTGTCCCTCCCTGTTCACTCTTCTTCCATGCCTTGGTGACTCCAGAAAGGTCCATAAATTCATCTTTAAGCCTGGAGTGTGGAACTGACCTAGTGAAAATCTCTTTCCCCCTTCACTCTCCCAAGGCAGCTCTGTTCCCCTCATCCCTCTCTCCCCACCACGTTTTGGCAGTGGCGTGGATTGAGCAGAGATCAAAGTGGCTTTGTAACCACAATCCGTGTCTTAGAGAAGGAAATTTAAAGCTTGTTCAGTAAAACTTTATTTCATTCATCTTTTAGCTTTAAAATAGCTGTGCTGTGGTCAGGGCCTTGTGGTTGCCTGTTCTTATGACTCCATATTTGCCCATAAAATACAATATTTTGTGAGAACAGAGGATTGAAAGCAAAATGTAAAGGAAAACTCTTCTTTACCTATTGACCAGGCATTGGCAAACTTCCAGTTTTTGATAATGATGCATTCATAGCTGACAGCTATGAGATGTAAGTTTCAAAATGTGTTGGTTTTTTACATTATAGACTCCTCACTTTTTACTTATAGCAGTCTCTAGTTTACTGACAAGTTTTCAAACCTAGTTTAGTGTATCTGTAGTCTCTTAGTGTTGGACTTTTATGAGTCTCACTTCATTGTATGTCTGCAATGTTACTGGGTTTGTAGGTGGCTCTGGCGTGACACAAAATTAATTCCAGGAATATTTTGTAGTGGCCATGTCAAGTATTTTTATTAATAAGTAACTTCTTTGCTGAGAGAAAAGGTTAATTGGTTAAATTACTTTAAATAACCAGAAACACTGGGCTAAAACTGAAAGCAGCTCTTTCAGAATAATTTTCCATGTGTATTTTAATAGAATTTTGACTGGAGCTGTCTGCGAATTTCCATCCTTCCCTTCTGGCAGGAGGTGCTGGATTCTTGTCTTGGCAGGAATGACAGTGGGAGAGCTGCAAAGTGAATCTGCATGACCAGTCATGCAGTGGCTTTATTTACTACTTCCCATAATGCAGAAGATTCATACACCAGGATTCTCCAGGTGGTGGGTGTGGAAGGGCTGAGGGATTTTGGCTGCTCCTGGCAAGCTGGGCATTACTGGGTGTCAGTGATGAGGGCAGGGATAAAGAACCAGGGCTGGGGATGGGATTCATGGGCTGTTCCTGCCTCCTGTCCCAGAGCAGGAGCCTGGGATGGGCCCCTTTGGGAAGGCAGTGAGGTGGGCAGGGCAGGGGTGGGCATGGGTTAAAACTGAGCTTTGCTGGGCAGGGCAGGGATGGACATGGGTTAAAACCGAGCTTTGCTGGGCAGGGCAGGGGTGGACAAGGGTTAAAACTGAGCTTTGCTGGGCAGGGCAGGGGTAGACACAGCTGTAAACCCACGGGAGCTGCTGTGCTGCTCAGATGTGGGGCACGGGAATGTTCCAAGTCCTCGGTGCAGCTTTTTGTGTAATGGAAGAAAGGGAACCACATTCTTTAACTGACTGTGCCAAAGTTTACTCTGCTCGGGTTGTTACTTCCTCCAGCCCACCCTCCCCCCATCTTTTTCTGCCCATATGTCAGATTACTTGGTTTGGGAAACAGCTGATAGTCCATTGTATGACTCTGATGTTTGACATTTCCTTCCTCTTTCTGTTAAAAAAAATCTAGAAAAGAAAGTTAAATTTGGGAAGAATAGAGAAGATTCCTTTGTTTTCTTGCAGATTTGCTTTTGTCTTTTTTTTTTCTTGTGTTGGACTGCTTTTCTGTAGTACAGCTTTCTCCAAGAGGGGCCTTTTAAATTTGGAAAATGGGCAGTCAGTTCTGATTCTTTCTGAAGGGGACTTGCGAACCTCATCATTCACCCTGTCTGAAAACAAGGGAGGGATACTCTGGCTGCTGGCAAGTTGCATCTTTATTTGCTTTTTTTTGTGTGCTATTGAAGTTTGCAGTAGGTAGTTTCCATTTTATTTTCTGTTCTCAGACATCTACTCAGAAGTTAAAGTATAATTGATTCCCTTTTGTGAAGAAACTGGCTGAAGTGATGGAGAACTCAGAGATGCCTTTCTGTAAAACAGTGTCTGTGACTTGAGCTGTGGGGTGGGTCACTACCTAAACCCAGAGTTTGGTGAAAGAATTCCTTCAATTCCTTCAGTCTTTTGTCTCGGAGATGGCATTTTGCTTCCAGGCATTGTGTGCTTCCATGGAGCCTGCGGGGTAAAAGTTCAGCTCTGCCGTGGGTAAACCACTCCATGTACAATTAGTAAGGTTGGAAAAGGGCTCCAAGATCAAGTCCACCTCTTCCCCTTTTCCAGTAACAACACCCAAACCAAAGCAAACCAGTCATGCCTTCTTACTTTTGGCTGCCATGGCCTTGCTGGGTGGATGTTTGGACGTGGGCAGGTTTTGTGCCTCCTCTGAGCCCCAGATTCCTGTTCAGTTTTGTTGTGCAGGTTGGCTTTCCCATTTCCCTTTCACTCCTGGGGATGGGGTTCTGGCACAGCAGCTTCCCCTGTTGTGTGGCTGTGCTGGTGCAGGAGGCAGCAGGACACTGTGGCCTGTGTGTGTCTCCCTCCCACGCTGACCTGGGGCAGTGCTGCTGCCACCTTTCTGTTTCCTTATGTCTGTGTCTTGAATACTTTTGGTTTGAAAGTATCTTTTCAAGTGATGACTGATTCTCAGCCACCTCGTTTTGGTTTGAGTCTGCATTCTGATAATTTGATATCTGGATGAAAACCAGCAGCTGTTCTCTAGAGAACCTCAGTTTCCCTCTTGTAAACCAACCAGACTTAATCCTTGGATGATTTTTTCACTGTATGGAATGTATATTTTTGACCATTCCTGTAATTCTTCTGGTTTTGATGTTGTGAAACAAGAGCTGCAGTTTGTGATGAACGTGCAGAGCTATAGATGAATTGTAATGGCCTCAATTTCTGTGTCACCTTCTGTTTCTTTCATAAGAATTTCTCACATTTGGTTTTGTTTTGCCAACCTGTTTTTGTGGTGGACTGGAAGAAGATACTTTTTCAGTGTGTCAGTGTGTGCTCATTTTCCTTCTGCTGTGTTTGATTGCAGTCATCTACTTTAGTATTTAACCTTGAAATTCTGTGAGGGTTTGGATCCATATCAGTAATTTGGGTGCTTTTACCAGATTGCTCTTGCTTTTATGCTTGCCACTCAAAAAGCCTTTGTTGGTAACTCCTGCATCTGCCAGAGCTGCTGAAATTTGAGCCTTAGTATTGGAGTCCTTTTATATTTTCCACTGGGAAAGATGGTACTTGGTTGCCACCTCAAATTCTTTTTGAGATGGCTCCGACTTTTGTTTCTTTGAAAGAAGCAATTAATCTTCCTGGCTGCCTCCTCTCCTGCATGGGCAAAGTCACCTCACACTGGGGAGAAAGAGGAAAAAATACCTTATTTCTGTCAGTGCTGTTTACATTTTAGGCATAAGAGCTAATGCTGTTAGTTTGTGGCTTTTCATAATGTGAAATCTCTTATTTTAGAAATGCCTTGGTTTTCTGGTCCCCAGTACTGTGGTATGGGATCTCAGATGTCCCCAGGTACACAAGTCCATCAGGGAGATATCTGATAATAGGATTTTGGTTGCAGCTAAATCCTTCTCTGAGGCTTGGCAAAGGTAAAAGATGACACACAAACGCCCTGACACTGTTGCTTGTCACAAACAGCTCTGGAGTAGGAGCATTTAGATAATCTGTTCCAGGGGGCACGAGGGAAGGAGGCAGCTTGGAGTGCAGGGATTTATCCAGCAGAAAGCTGTTCCAGACACATGTGCTGCATGCACTGGCATGCTCACTTTCACGTTGGTTTTTAAGAGCAAAGGAATAACAACCAAAAAAAAAGGTAATTTTTTCATCCTTCATTTTTAAAAGCTTGTTAGTGGCTGCCCTTTATCCCTTTTTTTCCAGCCACTTGACTGTGTGCTTATGCAGGGAGAGGATTAAAGTCAAACATGTCATTCTGCTGCTGCTCAGTTGCATACTAAGAGGGCTGAGGCTGAGAGCTGGGCTCAGGAGAACAAACCATGGCATGGTGGTTTTTTGGCCATGGGACACCCATTTCAGAATTAGCTATTTTTTAATGCTCCGTGTTTTGTCTGTTCTTGATTTCAGAGCAAGTTTGGAGGACTTTGTGCAGTTGTGGCAATACTTGGCCTCACAGAAATGTCCTTTTGAAACTCATTCAGTGCCTGCAAGGCCTCTGCAGTGCCATGTGATCCCTCCCTCTCACAGGGGCAGAAGGGATAAGCCCTCAGGGAAGGGAACACAAACCCTTCCTTGCTTTTTTAAAACGGAAAGCATAAAGGGGAGAATGTTGATATGTAGTTGAGGGAATGATCTGATTTCAGGAGACTCTGCAGGACTGAGGTGGTCAGTCTGCTGTGGGTTTTCAAAGCTCAGAGGTCTTCAGACCCAGCAGAAAAGATGGGGAGTGTCTGTGGACAGGTGCTGGCACTGCTCAGTTGTGCTGAGTAGGAGCCTCTCTCGGGGTGTACAAACACTCTGTAAAGCTGTGAAGAAAACGAATTTTTTAGTTAAGCAATCTCCTCTATTCTTTCAATTCACTTGACAGAGACTTAGGCAGATGTTACTAAATACTTTATTTTGCTGCCAGAGAGGATGGTGTTTGCCTCCCCCACAAGCAACATGTTGTTACAGAGTAGTTTTCAGTCCCCCTGTCCTCATCCTTTTGTCCTTCCTTCCTGGTGAAGTGTATCAACATGACCTAACTTTTATCTGGTATTTAAATGGCTGGAGTGGAGTGTGCAATGATATTTCGTTGCTGTGTGAGGATCATGTAGTGAAATGAGGCACTGTAACCAAAACAGATGGTGCTAATCTTGAGTCTGTCTGCAAGATCTTACAGCATTTAATTAAAATGGTGGTGTAATTCCCATGGCACCTTTAACTACAGTTTAAATTCTTGGACTATGAACTGAGGGCTTTCTTATGCAGATTTTCACTCATGTGAGTAGTCCTTACTATGAGTCTCTGGTGGCTTCAGAATAGCTACTTACTTGAATGAAGCTCTCAAGATGAGACACTAATAAAACTGGCAAACATGTATATGGTATTTACATGTTTTATGTTCCAATTTGAAGCATAAATTGTAGTCTAAAGATACTTAGCAGCTACTCTCCTACGTAGAAGCAAACAAAATTCTAGATTAGAGGGATTGTTTAGATGAGCCTAACTTCAGAGGCTGGTAAATACAGGGTTTTAAGGACCCTGGGCAGCTTAACATCTTCCCTTGGTTGGAAGGACATTTGATGAAAGCTTTTACATTCCCTTTGTTTAACTGCAATGTGTTTGTAGAAGTGATGAGGTGTAGTTGGTTTTTACATTGCTTGCATTGTTTTATTAAGACCACTAAAGGAAGTTATGTTTGAAGCACTGGGCAGACCTGAATTTGTCTGAGTGGCACCTTTTGGGCAGGCAGCTGGGAAGTATTTTTATACTTGGTTTTTGTTTTGTTTCAAGTTGGAGAAGTGTGAAAAATAAAATGACCTGAACGTTGCAATATTAAAAGTCTTTGGGAAAGCAGGGCTGGAGCTGAGGGCCTTTGTGATGGATATCTGGTTCTTTTATTCATGATATGATCTTACCTCCTTTCCAATGTATCCTTCCTATTTTGAAAGTACCAGAGTGATGATTCTCTACACTCTGCAGCCTGACTCTTAGTTTTTCTTACTCTTCTGTACTATATGAAGCAGGAAAAAGAACACATTTATATAGTTTTAGTAATTGTTTTTAATGTAGAGAGGCACAAAGTAGTTCAAAAATAGCTCTGTTTTACACTTGGTGTGGCCAAATACAAGAATTTCTCAAACTTTTGATGCTCTCCCTCTTTCTCCTTCTGCTGTGTCTATATTATTGTATAATCTCTCCAAGAGAGCTTTGTGTATTAAAATGGGTGGAATTACTCAAGTGATCTGGAGGAGTTAATTTAGAGTTGGCCTGTCCATTTCCCATAAAACAGAGGCCAAAAAGCATTTGGTGGAGATGGGAAATAAAAGAGGAGGTGGAAGATGGTTTTGTTTGTGTTCCATCTGCAAGGGCTGCAGAAGAGGAAAACAGTCACAGTGGCTACCCAGCACTAATTATATCTTCAGGGTTGCTGGGAGCATGCCAGCACCGAGTTGTGCACTGTGAAATGTTACTGGGGAATTGTGATTTTTAGCAGCCTAAACTCCACCAATCTGAGTGGAGCACGATGAGATCAGCAGAAGACCCTCCCAGCCTGCCTGTTACTGTGATTTAAGCCTGAAGGGGGAAGAGAATGAGAGCTTAGTTTTCCTGTCTCCTAGGAATTCACAGTCGTGGATGGTGTCCTGGAGCCCTGAGCTGTGGCAGGTACACGTGGAGGTGTCTGTATTTAGGGCAGCAGGGTGTGAAAGGAAGTGCTAATTTACTTTGTGTCTCTCTGCTTGCCTGTGTGTGTGCAGGGGGGATCAGAGGTTTGAACACTCTCAGCTCATCTCTTTGGAGGCTGTTTCACTCTGCAGGGTGTGATGATGGTCACTGAAACCTGAGTTTGTGTCCCTTTCCAAGGGACTCTGTGTGATCACTCTAAGTCCATGCATCTGAATAAAGACATTGGCAATGCACTGTTTTCATTAATGCCTATTTCTTGGGGATGTTTTGGGTGGTTTTGGATGCCTGTGTGAAATTTGAACACTCTCTTCTACCCTGACAGCTGCTTTTGAAAACATCAGAAACAGATCTTTTTGTGTCTTGGGAATTAGTCTGTAAGAAGTTGGATGTTAGTGAAGGGTTTGGGTATTACTGTTGGAGATCCAATTTCTCTGTTTCCTTACACGCTTGGCCCAGTGCATTTAGAACTGGCGTCTCACAAATATTCTGTGTCCAACTGCAGTTAGCTGAACTTAGAAAAAAACTCCATTTCAAACCAGCCCTACTTATCTGAGCAGTTGAACCCTTCACAGCATAGTCCTCTATAACACATGTTCCTTTATAAACCAAAGCAAAAAATCTCATTTAATGCATGATTTGCTAACAGTGTTGGATAATAATAAGTATTTGTAAGTTCCTTTTTTTTGGTCAGGCTTTTCAGTTTTAAAAACATTGTAGCAACTGCAATAAGCCAAAACTGTGCATATGGGAAGAGATGCAAGAAATACAGTAGATTACATCACCTGGCAAGAGTTCTGCTTTGTTCTGCATTCATCTCTAGCCAGTTGTGAGTTAAACAGCATGTTCACAGTTTTGTCCTCAGGATGGCAATTTTGGTTTCTGTCTCAGTGTTTCAGGCTGCTTTCAAACCAGCAGTTTCACTAATCAGACAGCACTGCCCTCCCTGACCTGCTTTGCTGTCCTCAGGCTTCCCGGTACAAGCATCTCTGTGGCTGTTTAATGAATCAGGTGTGGGGACTGATCTGAGTAGAGGAAAAAGTCGTTTCATCCAACCCTTCTGGGTTTGAGTCAGCCCAGCTCAGTGTGAATGTCTGAGCAGCAGCTGAGTGCTGCAGGGAAGGCACCCAGGCCAGGCCTGCTCTGGCACCAGTGCATGCTTGTGTTGGTTGAGGTGCACATGAGCAGCAGTCTGGGTGCACTGAAAGTTGTGTTTTATCTGACTGGAGCTGGCCCTGACAGGGGAGATCCCTCCCCACTCTTCCCCTCTCTCCTGTGGCTGCTCAGTGATTCCCTGGTTGCAGGATGAGCTGTCAGGGTGCTGAGCCTGGAAATGTTTGTCTTGCTCTTGTTTAAATTGGTGAAGTGATCCCATTCACTGGCTCCATGACCAGCAGATCCAGTGTCACACTGGGACATGGGAATGTGTGGCTGGGGCTGAGGAGGAGGAGGAGGCTGTGTTGGGTCAGCCCGTGCTCACTGCCAGTGAGGCACAGATGAAACCACATTTGGCCCTTCAGAAGAGTTCCCAGAACCACAACCCACTGCTTGTCTTGTCTGTGCAAACCCTGCTGCAGATGGAGGCCTCTTCAAACCAGGGCTGTTGGTTTGTTTGAAGAAATTAATGTAAATAAATCCCCATGTGGATGCAGATCTTCTCCCTATAGTGTGTTAAATACTTTACACAGAACATCAGTAGAGGCGTAGAATGTGTGTAAGTGTTTTGGGTGTAGTCTGCTCTCGTGTATCCCTTCTGGATTCAAATCTCTATTTGAATTCAGTTTTAATTAACATGAGGACACAATCCCGAAGTTCTGAGGGATTAGTTTTGATGCTTACCTATTAAAAATTTAAACAGAAACAGACATATCCCAGTACATGTGCTGAACCACATCTCTGCAGCTTGGACTGGGAAATGATGCTCTTTTAATGCTGCTGCTGAGTCCAAAGCCCCAGGACTTGTCTCTCCCTTTTTCTGGGAGTCTCTCTCTGTGTGGGTGGGCACTGGAGTGATCCAGGTTAGTAGTTTATCATTCCTCACAGAATTAGAGACTCCAGGAGTTTGTTAGTGCAGAATTAAATTGGGTGCAGCTCTGCTGATTTTGCTGTGCTTTCCTTGGCTCTGTGTGATACCTCCTCTGGGGGGTATGTTGGGGTGATACCTCTGAGCTGGCAGGAAGCCACAGGAGCCTCTCTGCTCTTTGAAACAGCTGAGCTCTGGCTTTTGCTCTGTGGATCAAGCAAGTGCTGCTGTTGGGTAATGTCCTTTGTTCAGTTGGGTTTTTTGGTTTTGGTTTTCGTCATCTTCCTGTTCCATGCTCTTTGTGACTTAGCATATGGCACAAACATTTAACATCATTTTTTCACAGGTTGCCTACGCTGGCACTAATTCTTGGTGTTTTGTGGTTCATAGTTCTATTCATTATCCTGTTTCAGAAACTCTGCCTGTTCCTTTTCCGTGCTGTAGCTGAGGACACACGTAGAACAGATGTAGATGTTTTGGAGGAATGCTTTCTCTTAGACTGTTATTTAGTGTATGAGGTGTTCTAGCACCTTACTATGGAAAAAATAACTCTACTCCTTCCATTTTGCCTCTTCCTCCTGCATTCCCCTGTCCTTGTTGTGCCAGGAAGGTGGCACGTGGCTGTGTATCTCAGCCAGTCTGGACTATCTTTTCTCATTTCCTTTTCCATATTTCCCAACCCTTTGGATGGCTTTGATCAGCGTTTCTGTCTGAGTGCAAGAGCTCAGTGCTGGCTGTAGGGAGCCTCAGCTGGGACAATCCAGGACTGGTGTCCTGCTGGCAGGATATAGGATGGGAGTGTCCCTCCTGCCCTGTGGAGCTAAAGATGCCTGGTGGTTTAGGGGCCTGCAAACAATAAACCCAATTTCCCTGCTGGTCTGTGTTCCACAGGCTTTTCCCCTTCCCAGTGCAGCACTGTGGCCATGTGCCTGGTGAGCCTCTTCAAGGACAGCTAAATGGGCAGTCTGGATAATCAGACTGGGGAAATAGTCCTTGAGGCAGGACTGTAGCCATGGGCCAGAGCCCTGCTGTGCAAGGCAGCGTACAAGAATGAGGTGAAACTATTCCAGAGAGTTTACAAGATCCAGGAAATATTGTGTTTTTTGCTTCTGTTGTTGGTGTGATGAGCATCACCTCAGCAGTTCACCAGCCAGCTCTTCAACCAGGCAGACTCCTTCCAGCTGCTGTGGTGGACAGAAGGAAATTTTAGAGTTGAAACTTCTAAATGGACTAAATTTGTGGACTTCAAAAAGGAAATCCTTCTGTGTGTGATGGGGAATTTGGGTTTTGGAGGAGAAGTTGAATGTCCTTACACAGGTGATGACAATGGGAGGATTATGTGATCTGCAAGTCTTTGGTTTTCTTTAGGAGTAAAAATTCCTTTCTACAGTGTTTGCACTGCTGGGTCTTTCCACTGTCCCTGGCAATGCCCTCTCTTGTCAGAGGTGTAGCTGCTGCCCTGGGGTGTTTGCACTCCTTGTGGCAGACCAGCTGGCTGTTCCTGCAGAGCACTTTGGAGCTGAGCACCGGCTGCTTCTGGGCAGCCAAGGGAAGGTGTGAACACTGGAAATGAAGCAGTGAGGGAATAGCAGCAGCAGGAATGTGGTAACAGGTTGGAGAGTAGAGTACAAGCCCACTGTGAGCAGAGTGTACACACACCAGTTGTGTTTGATAACAGCCAGACTGTCCTGGGGATATTTTCTGTTCTGTGCTGGAGAGTGGAGAGAAAGGGGGAGGCTACAACAGGGATGGGGCTGTGAGTGAAGGGAAATCTCAGCATCACAGAACACCCTTGTGTTGGAAGTGACCCACCAGGATCATTGAATCCAGCTCCTGGCCCGGCCCAGGACACCCCAACAATCCCACCCTGTGCATCCTTGAGAGCACTGTTCAAACACTCCTGGAGCTCTGGCAGCCTTGGGGTCATGCCCATTCCCTGAGGAACCTGTTCAGTGCCCAAAGAAAACCTTTTCCAAACGTCCGGGTAGCAAATCTTTTGCTTTTCATTCTTCCTTGATGGTTTATAAGAGAATTCTGTCTGGTTGAGAGACAGTAAATGGCAACTTTCCGTATTCTGCTTTTGTTCATTTAGGCAAAATAAAAATAAAAAGCCCATTTGGTAAACCTGTAACATCACGAAGTGAAACTGTTTCAGCTTTTCCAGTAAGTCACTGGTTTTCTTAAGTACTGTGGTGCTTTGTTTGTGACTTTGAAGTGGCCAACTTTTGGGCTGACACTGAGCTCACGTGGCCACCAAGCAGCCTGTAGGGAATGAGCCTTATTCCCTCTCACTGGTTGGTTTTTTTCCTTTCTAACTTGTAAGATGACAATAAGATAACAATAAGGTTAGAAATTGAAGGAAGCTGTTGGAAATGAATAGAAATGAATAGAAGTGAGTCAGGTTGTGATAAAAACCTAAATGCAGGGGTAAGCCAGGTTTATTCAGTGCTGTTTCTAAATGTTTTTCCTTGAAGGGGAATAAAGGAAAATACATGAATAGGAAGACTTTTGAACTTGAATTGAGGAATTAACAATGAAAATTAAACAAACTATGCATATAACTAAACGATGAAGTAATCTAATGACTCTTTTTTCCTTTTTTTTTTTGTTTCATAGGCTGAACTCACGGGCATCAAATGGCGTAGGTACAACTTTGAAGGCCATGGGGACTGTGGGCCCATCATCTCAGCCCCAGCCCAGGATGATCCCATCCTGCTCAGCTTCATCCGCTGCCTGCAGGCCAACCTGCTGTGCGTGTGGCGCCGCGACGTCAAACCCGACTGCAAGGAGCTCTGGATATTCTGGTGGGGGGACGAGCCCAACCTGGTCGATGTCATCCACCGCGAGCTGCACAGTAAGACACGCTTTCCTTCTCAGTTGCTTCTGGTTTTTCCACTGAAAAAGGAAATTTTTTTCAATGCTTTGACTTGCTGCCTTATGGGATTTTGTCATAGTTTGTGTTTTAAGACCAACAGGAAACCAAAAAATCCTGTAAATTTGACTTTTTTTGCCATGTGATAAAACGCAAAGTGAATCTTGAACTCAGGAGACCTGTAGTAAACATCATGATTTGGATTTTTGTGGAACCTCTAAAAATAGAGTAAATTCTAGTTCAAGGGATGATAATAATAATAATAATACTCCAGCTCTGGTGTAAGGTTGTAGCTGATGGAATAAATCACCTCTCCTGTAGAGTGAGGTGAACTCCGTGACACCCCAGGTAAATCTGTGAGGTCAGGACTTGCTCCTTGCTCGTGCTGCAGGATTTGAGCGTGATCCAAGGCGAGTTGCAACAAGTGAGTTGGAGGAATAGGAGGCAGGAAGGGGCAGGTAGGTCAGAGGTGACAGTGGTAAGTTGGTGATTATAGGCTTTATGCTACTGGGATTGTCCTCAGTCTCAGAATGTGGAGCCTTAACGTGATAAAGTTACTTCTGCTGTGTCTGTTGTGATCCTGTTTGGGTTTGACTATATCCACTATATATTATTTTCTTTTCAGTGTTGTATTGTTGCTGTGATGAGTCTTAGTTTGCCTGTACTTAAAGGTGTTTTAGTGGGCTTATGAATTTTACCTCTATTTTCACCTTGTGTCTTGCAAGAAAACAATTGAAGTTCACCAGTTCTGGAATAATAACAGTAGTTAAAAAAACCCAAGACAATCATAAGGATCAGGTTCTGCTTTCTTGCAATAGTTTTTTATCCTTGTGGCCTTTAGACCTTCTGGTGACTTGCTGATAAAATTTGTTTCACGTACACAGAATATTTTGTTTATCAAGTGTGCTTGAGCTGTCCCTTATCTCCCGCCTGTACCCTGCACTGTTTAGTCCTGGGTTATGGTATATTCATTTCTTTTCATTCTGTCCTAAGCACCAGTCCAAACTTCTGCTTTGATGGCTGCCAGATTGTTTATTTGGCAGCAGAGCCTGTGAAATCACAGATATGCAGGCTTGAGTACCTTGGGGCGTGTTCCACACAGGTAGCCCTGTGATCATGTATAATTGAAGAGATGGCTCACAAGTGCTGCACTGAGCCATTCCACTGACATTCATTTTTTATGAGGCACCTGTTTTGAATGAGGGAATGGGTAATATTTCTACTTACCCAGCAAAGCTTTAATAATATATGCATTTCTCTTAGTGAAATATAATTTATTTAATATTTCAAATGCAGTAGATGGGACTTAAGTGTCTTTTTATTTGAGGGGAGTTGCAGGTGATGCTTCTGTTTCTGTTGTAAATTGATGGGGGTGTTTATCTCTGACATCTTGGTTACAACAATGTGATGCTGCTTTCAGTGGTGGTGGTATGGAAATCCACTTAAATGTCTGGACAGCTGAACCTGCTTCTGCTGGGTGCAGTATGGGGCAGAGTATAGCAAAGCATCACTGTCACACGTTGTTTGCCTGGTTCAAAATTTCATGGAATCACAGGATTATTTCGTTTGGAAAAGACTTCCAAGGTCATTGAGCCCAACCTGTGCCTGATCCTCCAGCCAGAGCACTGAGTGCCACGTCCAGGTGTTCCTTGGACACCTCCAGGGATGGGACTCCACCACCTCCCTGGGCAGCCCCAGCCAGTGTTTAACAAACCTTTCCATGCAGAAATTCCTCCTGGTGTCCACCCTGAGCCTCCCCTGGCCCAGCCTGAGGCTGTTCCCTCTTCTGTCCCTGTTCCCTGGGAGCAGAGCCTGACCCCCTGCCTGTCCCCTCCTGTCAGGGAGTTCTGCAGAGCCACCAGGTCCCCCCTGAGCCTCCTTTTCTCCAGGCTGAGCCCCTTTCCCAGCTCCCTCAGCCACTCCTGGGGCTCCAGACCCTTCCCCAGCTCCGACCCCTGCCCTGGACACGCTCCAGCCCCTCCATGTCCTTCCTGAACTGGGGGCTCAGAACTGGACACAGCACTCGAGGTGTTCCAGCCTCCAGGATGGAGCCCTCACAGCAGTGACTTTTAAGTGGAATTCAATCTGAAACTCGTCTGTTGTCATATGTGTAAATCCTACAAGGATAGATTTCCTTGTTCTATATTAAAAGCACATTGAAACGCTTGTAGTGACTTATCAGATATAGTTCAAAGTGATGTAAATTGTGTAAGTGTTGTACATTTTCCTGCTGATAGGGCTGTCAGGCTCTGTTCAGTACATTTTAGAGTTCAAACATCAGTATTGACAAAATATTGAGCCTCAAATTCTGCCAGAACAAGGCATTTATGTCCATTGATTCCTTGAGACAGGACAAAGGACACAGTTTGTGTTTGCTGCTCCATGCAGCCAGAAGGCAAAAGGAATAATAAGTTTATTCTGCTTTTTGTTGTATAAACAGGCCACAATACAGAACTATTTGATAGCTGAAATTAGCTTCCTGAAAATATAAAGGGCTTTTCCACGTGGGTGTACAAACAGAAAATAGGAAAGTTACTGAAGCAGAGTTTTCCTTGCCTGTCAGCTGGGCCAGGGTAACATGATGCTTTTTTTGGGATAACCTGCCCAGGAAATGAGCTGCTTTGGCTTAAAATGCTGTTCCTGCAGGTTGAATTGTTGCTGTGACTTAGAGTTCCATGGCCAGAACTTTGTTGTTGTGTTGTATTCACACGTTCAGGAGCACAAGTCCCAGGAATCTGATGCTGCAAATCCAAGAGGAAGACTGGAGTCTGTCCAGAACATTGACATCTGAGATATAGGAACTTTAGGGAATAGTGCCTGAAGTAAGTTCATGAATTCTTATAAAGAATAAAGCTTTGGATTTCTCTTTTTCCTTCCTAGGACTTGTGCTTTAAAAGTGAAATAATTTAGTGATAACTAAATTTTAAAGAATTTAATTTTTAAATACTGTGTTTTATTAATTCACGTCTAAAGTATAATTTTTGACTTTTCTGGATAAGAGTCACTCCAGTAGTGCTATATGGTATTTACTGCTTTCAGTAAACAGAGGAGAAGTCCAAACTGAGGCTCTGCTTTCAGCAGCACTTCAAAAACTTTTGCTCGTGAACTCTAAGGGTTCCTTTATCTTTATAACATTGAAGATTTGGTAAACAACAAATCTGCCCTTAATAAAAGAATTTCAAATAGTCATAGGGAAAACAACTTAGTGATTGTAAACAGGAGGCATGAGGAGAGTTGTTTATGTAGTAGCTTTCCAAAACTGTGGATAATTAAATGCTGTCACGGGAGATTAAGTAAAAACAATTATTTGCAGAGCAGTTAGAGATCAGTGGAGTGGTTGGATTAACCAGGCAGCTGGGAACTTCACAAGTGTCTCTTGCACATTCTCCTACATTTCTTCTTCCTGCCAGCCTTGACTGTGATGTTCTGGTTTTTATTGTGATGGCATTTAAAACTGCACCAGAGGTTGAAGATCTTTATTCAGTCCTGGGTGGAAAAAAGCTAATTGGGGTGGGGTCAGTGAGTGAGGAAAAACTGGAGATTCTTTGAGTCTGAAAAAGTTGGGTGTGCTTTAGTTTGTTGAAGTTTGGTTTTTTGAAGGATAAATCCTGTTTAATGATACTGCCTGGGGAGGTTTGGCAACTGTTCCAGCCACAGTACCTTTTCCCATAAATCCATTTTTTTGTACATCCGACAGAAGTGGAAGGAGAGGAGGGAGTGTGTGACTGTTGGCAGCGTTTTTGACAGGAACGTTGTGGATTTGCAAGTTGCAGAGTTCTCATTTGCATTTGGTGACCAAATACCATCTGGAGCATCACAGAGAATTTAGAGTGAACCCTTGGGTTTTCTCTCTTCTCCCACCCCTGCCCTGGACCCTGTTGGTTCCACACAGATTATAGGGAGGGGAGATCTGTTCCTCAGTTCCCTTCTTTGCTTTTGCAAAGAGCACTTTGCTCTGACATTTTACACCACTTCAAGAGTTGGGCTTGATCTTGTGGGTCCCTTTCGACTCAGAATATTCTGTAATTCTCTCACAGTTTTGTCTATCCATTTTTAATCTCTGTACTGGATTTATGGTTATATTCCACTTTGCTTCACCTGTGGTACAGAATATTGGAATTCTCAGGGATAGTGCAGGGATTATGTTGTGTACCACTACTGAGAATACAGGTTGGTGACTGCAAGCACAACATTGGAGGTAGACTCTGGAAAGCTGGCAGAATGTGAGACAGGAGCTTGAAAATGAATAAATTCTGGGTAGTTCTTTAGGTAGAACTACATCCTTCTATCAGCTTAGTAGCTTGTGTGCCTGAATTCAATGATTCTAGGTATTTGGGGTTTCCATCTGATATATTGCACTTGATCCATTAATTTCTGGAGCTGCTTCCCCAGCAGCTACACTGATACTATTTCACTTTCTGCTATGTAAAATATAAGAATCTGGATGGAAATGCTTATGAAGAATAGATTGCCTTGAATGAATTGGGCAAATAGGTCCTGAAGGATTATTGTACATGATCTTTGCAGCTTGGTGAGTTTAAAAACGCAGCTGAAATTTGAGCTGTGACAGGAAAAACCTGGAGCTTCGGCTCGTTCCTGTTTATGAATTCTTGGCATATCGGGCTGGCGCAGCCGTAATCCCCCGGTGCTGATAAAAGTGAGGAGGGAAAAATGCTGCCTGTAGGAAGAGCTGTGTGCAGGGCACCCACGTTAACCCACGTGGTTGTGCCTCAAAATTAATTTCTGCTATTTTTTCTCTACCTGAAATTTGCTGATTTTTACCTAAAGGAAAGCAGAACATGTCAGCTCTGTTTTTAAGGATCTTTCCTGAGGAGAACGACTTGCCCCAGAACTCAAGGTAGTTGTTTTTATTCCTGCTAGGAAGGGTTCTTGATGCTCCCTTATGAACTGCCAGATCTCAAAGTTTCATTTATCACTCAAGTCTTCTAAATTAAGTCAATGTTTAACCTGTAAATGATTAGTAGTTGGTGCTTGTCAGCATTTATTAGGGGTTAAAATAAAAATAATGGAAAACTTGAAAAAAATTTATACTTTCTGGTTCTGCTAATGTAAAAGAGAATAAAGTAGTGAAAAATCTACTTTCCATTTCAATTTGAGCCTATTTAAGGTTCTTTCAGGGTGCTGTCTTATTTCTGCAGTTGTGAGGAATTGGGAGCTGTGTCAGGAATTAGTGTATGTTCTAAGCTGTGTGTAGTGAGATGTGTTAATTATTGAATGAGAAGATGTTCCTGTCTACTCAAACATGTTTTAAGTGTGTGAAGCAATGCGTGAAATGAAGACTGAGCCCCCTTGCCATGAAATGGGTGTTCAAATGAGAGTGCTCCTCAGTCTTTTCATTTTACTATGAGATTATGGCAGTGGGCAGGAAGGGAGGGAGCTGCTGCTGGAATTGCATTACAGCTGGCTTGGAGGCTTCCTTGGATTTGCCCACAGGTTATTCCTGGGATCCCTGGGCTTTGGTGAAAGCATGGGATGTGTATTACAACAATTTTATGCACTCTGAGTAACTCCATAAACCTCAGAACTCTTGTCATGCCCAGTGGTACCAGGAGCAAGAGCAGCCAGGGCATGGAAAAGCAGCTCATGAACAAGGAATAAAGGATCTGAAATGCAAGGCTTTTGGAAGGCTTTCCATTTAAAAAGCAGCAATGAATATCTAGCAGCTGAGTACCACTTATTAATAATTTGAAGTGAAATCTGAAAATGGTTAATTGCCGGTTCTTGAGCGCAGAGTGGAATTAACAAGTAGGTTCCTATGACAGAAGACTTTATTGGAATATTAAGTTACTGAAAAGTCTGTTTCTGGCTTGATTATTTTCAATAAGATAAGTAATTTGCATTTTCTTAATTGCCTAGAGTAGATTATTCCCAAAGACACAAAAACAAAGTTCAACTTTTCCATTCTTTTGGCAAGAAGATGGGATTGAAAAGTGAATTCCTACTTTCTCAGCTTGCAGAATTGTTCTGTGACCCTTATATCTGACACTGGTAATTGGTGTCCAGTGATTGCCAGTTGAAGTTCAGCTTAGACAAAATAAACTTTTTCTTTTAAGGAGGCATATTAAATGAGGTTATTATGCCATCATTTGGGGTTAAGGAATTGCTTCATGGGAAAATGCCAACTCCTTTTATACACATGAAGTTGACAAGAGCCTTATTGTGTCTGGGCGAGATGTCTTCATTTTGTTTTGTTTTCTTTCAAAAATAAATGTTCTTCCCACCACTTCTACTCCTTTTACTTGAAAGTTGGTTTATGAAAATCATTTAAAAAAAAAAAAATAAAACTGAGTGTCCTGTTTGGAATTCTGATTACACTTACCTTTGCCTTAGTTCCTCTTTCCTTCAGTGGTTTTGTCTCCACGTGAACAGAGAATCTCACTGTTCAGAGCAGGATCCAATGAGTACATGTGGCATTTGTGAATTCATTACCAATTCCAGTCAAGAAATGGACTTTACTGATCCTCGTGGGTCCCTTCCAGCTCAGGATATTCCATGGATCATTCTTAGATAATACATTTTCTCTCTTCTCACAGCTGGCAATATCTAAGGCTAAAAAGTCTGAATCTCCCAAAGGGCCATGTGTAAAAAAGCCTAATGCTCTTTATTGTTTTATTTTATTTATATCACTCAAGAATTAACACCTTAATTTTGTTCGTGACTGGGAATTTGGAGGCTTTCCTGTTGACTGCAACAAATCACCTTCTGAAAACAGTTTAGAGGAAAGACACTGATGGAAGGCAAAGCCAAGAAATTCTCTACTGAATCCATGTGCTTCCTCATAATCTTTCTGCTTTCCAAATATAGGCTCACTTTGACTGAAATAGTTGAAAATTTGAGTATTAACCTTCAGGTTTTATTTGTCACACAATAGTTCTTGTTATTCTTGTGGGAAAAGGAGTTGGTATTCCAGAGGCAACATTAACAGCTGCCCTCTGGAGGGACATTTGATGGTCCTTTGGCAGAACTGTTCAGCAAGGCCAGACTTAGAGCAAGTCCAGGATATTTAAAGTGGGATTGGACTGTGGAACTGCCCACAAAGCACTGGAAATCCAGAGCAAGGTTCCAATAGCTGGGAATCCCTCCCAATAACAGCAGAGTGAGGTGTTACTAATGAATCCAGGAGAACTATTGTGTGAAATGGGCTTGGAATTGACTGCAGTGCTGAGAACAAACTCAAGTCCAACTTTTGAATGTAAATAAAATTGATGTGTTACCACAGGCAATTCGGTGAACCACGTAATTAGGTTTTTTTCCATGAAAAACGAGACATTATGCTGCAGCTGCAGCAAAGCAGTGTGTAAAGGATTTATATTCTAGTTATATGAAAATTAAACAATCATTAAAAGACTGTATTTTTAAAAGTGCTGCTCGGGGGTGGGGGGGGAATGAAAAAAATCCAATCTGTAGAATTTATTTTTCAGCGATGTATTGGGCAATATCAGCCACAGTAGCTGATGGTTTTTCCTTTAGGGAATCTCTTTTTCCATTGAAATGAACTCACTTAGCTGTGTGAAGTAAATCTAAGTTAGCTTGAAGTGAAATCTGGTTAATAGGGCTCATTAGTAATGTTTGTATTTTCATGTGTTGAGTACTTCTAAGAACACAGGGTAAGCTCTACTGGAAAATTTAGACTTTAAAAATAGATGAAATGCCACCTTCTGAAGAAAATGATTTAAAAATTGCATACAATTGCGTTTTGGTAATGGCATTTTTAGAATAATTAATGAACTTAAAGTGACAATGGTACTGGATTGCAAACAGAAAACACTGAAACACAGCTCTGCTGATGTTAACACATCATTCTTCTTCAGAGAGAGATGGTTTTCATTACATAAAAGTCACTTTCTTTATAATGAAGTTCCTATTGAAGGTCATAAATCTTACTACAGAATTCTTATACCCCAAGCCTGAGACTGGTTTCATTTTAAGTGGGTTTCATTGTACACCTGCACTTACTTATCCTGGGATTTGACTGTAATCTGTAGGACAAGTACCTTGGATACCTGGCAGCGTCTCCATGGGGCAAGTCCCAGATGTGATCCAGGGCTCAGGGTGTCGGTGATGGGCCAGGAAAATGGGGGGAGGCAGCTTTGGAAATGTGAAGTTGGTTCCTTATGTTCACTGAAACCTCAGGGCCCTGGAGCTGCAATATGGCCTTTCCAAAGAAGCAAACAAAACCATATTCCTGCATGGAATGAGGAGGAGGAGCAAGTGGAAAACTGAGTACATGGGATGGGTTGAGAATGAGGGTGGATTTCTACCTTGCTCTTTGCCCATGGGAAGTGGGGTTTCAAAAGGAAAAGAAAAGGCTGGAGTTGTGCTGTTAGTTAAATATTGGTCTTTTGGTTAAAAAAAACCAAAACAAGCAAATCAAGCACCCGTGTGTTGCAGTCACTCATATAATGATAAGCAGAACTTTAAATGGAACAGTGTAAAATTGATTTTCCAAGGCTGAAGTGCTCACTAGTTTGAAGTGAAGGTACAAGCCAGAGGAAAGGCACAACTGCAATGTGGGCACAGCTGAAATGCTTTTTCCTCCTTGTCGATGTAAACCACATTTAAATGTGTCCTTGGAGCTGCAGCCCAGGCCTGGGTGCTCGGCCTGGCTCAGAGCAGTGGTGCTGCCTTGGCCCCCCTGCAGCTGTCCCTGTGCTCCCTCAGCTCAGGGCTGCTGGGAGCCTGGCACAGTTTCAGTTTCTGTTCCAGTGCTGAGGGCTGGGAGCTCCCTGAGCTGCCTCTGCCTCTTCCCAGCCCTGACTCTGCCTTGGCACCAGCCCAGGGCTGGGCTGGGCCCTGGCACAGCCACCTCCGGTGTTCCCTGGCTGTCCCCACAGCCTGTCCTGCTCAACCTTCAGAGCCCTGATCTCTCTGCTCCTCCTGGACAGTATTTGCACCAATTCCTGGGGTGTTTATTGCTTTGGAATAGTCTGTGAGCCAGTGGAGTCAAACTGAAGTAAGCGCTTCAGAATTCTAGAACAAATTGATGGGTGGATCATACAAACAACCAGGCAAAAGTAGCACCTCAAATTCCTGGAGAAATCGAAGTGTGAATTTCCTATATTAAAGTGCTTATATTGATAAATTTGGTTTTAGAAGGAAGAGCAGAAGGTGGCAGGTGTAGCAGTTTCTAAGCAGGAAATAAGTATCAGATTTTCAATAAAACATTTCTATTTTGTAGTTGTTCCATGACATCCAGCAGCATTGCGTGTTGCTTCTGAAACACAAGTAATAGAGCACCTTTCCCACCAGGGAAACTTCCAGTCATAGGTGATGAAAGGGTCATTGTACAGGATTTTGTAAACTGGAATGGCTTTAAGAATTTTATACTTATTCTTTAAAGCTCTCTAAAGAGCTGGGAAGTATGGACAGTGTTACTGTGTCAACAGGGGAGCAGCAGGGCTTGGAGTCTGAGGGGTTTATGGTTCTGGGGAGCTGGAAGGAAGATCTCTTGGACCCTTTGGAGCTTGATAAAATTTATCTATGCAGTGCTTTGCTGCATATGTCAACAAAATTCCCTGGAAGCTGTTCTCTAAGGCAGGTGAGGGGGAAGTGTGTGATGTTTGTCTGGCCTGTCTTTTTTTTTTTTTTGCCTCTTCTATATGAAAAGGATATGATTTCTGATATTATGGTAATGAGCAGTGTGACTGTAAAGCATGTTTGGCTTCTGTATTTGAGTGATGTTCTGTGCTCTTATCAAGGGATGGAGGTGATGTTGAACTGTGCTGGGATAGAATGGTGAAGGGCTTAACTGACAATCCTGCCCTTTCCAGAGATATTCCTGAGAGTTCTGCCACTTTAACTGGCTGCTGGTCAAGAGGAATCTGTGTTCCTGACAAAAGCTTTATAGGTTTTCTTTAATGTGTAATTGGCTTATTGAAAGATAACTTTTTTTTTGTACTAACATTATAGTTTGAATAACTTACAAGTAATTGAAGGATTCTCTTGCCATCCCTAACAGCCCTGAGTTAGGACTCTAATTTGGATTTTCTATACAATGCAAAGTAAGATTTCCATTGCTGCACCATACTAAAATAAATGAAATCCTTCACTAAACCTGGGCTGTCCTGCAGTGGTGTCACTGTTGTTGCTGCTACTTCTCTGCTGCTGTTGGTGCTTCCAGCTGCAGTGAGGCCCTCTGGTCCTCTGCACAAACCCATGGAATTTATACCCAGCAGGGTTTTGCAGTCCAAATGGAGGAGTTCCCCCTTGTTTATTCCTGTTCTTTGGGAAATAGGATATTCAGGAGCTAATAAGCAGGTGAGGTAAAGCTGAGAGCAATAAACAGCCACGTGTTTGAGAGATCTCCCCTGAGAGCCTTTGTACCTGGAGGAGCTGTCCTTGGAAGTGGAAAACTTCCAGACAGACATCCCTTGTCCCAGGTGCATGTGGAATTATGGCTCAATCTCTCTCTGCCTTTTTCCTAAACTAAACCAGACTGCAGGAAGCATAATTTTATTACTATTTCTTTTGCTGCAAACCACAGTTAAGGCCTGGAAAGTGTGAAGAAAAATGTTTTGCCTGCAAGACTGTTACTGCTTAGTCTCAAAAGAAATGCAATCTAGTACTGAAATTCCTAATCCCTCACCTTTTGGGATAGGAGTTTCTGCCTGGCCTTGTCCTGGGAGGTTCTCAGTGAGCCCACTGAAGGGTAATTGGTGAGCAAACATCACACCCAGCACTGTTTGCTTGTCCTGTCCCAGACAGCTGCTGTAGGATGGCTGAGCCTGGAGGAGAGACACTGCTCACATTCAAGGGCTCAGATTATTGTGGGGGAACAGCAGAGAAGAAAGATCCTGGTGCTTGGAGGTACACTAATATATATTTGTATTTAAAAAAAAATCATTACTGTTTTAAGAAGAAGAGACTTTTGAATTTAATGTGAATTTACAGAAGTTCAGTTTTCAGTTCTTCAGTGAGTTCTTGCAATCATTTTACACATTTATTTATTCCTGCATAGTAAACATGCTAGCAGACCTGTGTGATAAATCCCCTAAAGAAATGTTAATTTGCTTTATTTTCCCTGTTCAGATATTGACTACAGTTTACATTTTGTTATTAATGCACTGAACAGGAGTTCCTGTAAATTCCTGTAAGTTTCTGAAACTCAAAATGTTAAAATTAAGCACCAACCCCAAATTGCCAATCTCTGCCTCTTAAGGATTCCTGCTTGTGCTCCCCAAATATTGGAAAAAGCAATTGAGAATTTTTTTGTAGCTTCTTGTGAATTTCCTTGCTTTGTTTAATTGACGTGATCACTTTCACAAAAAAAGTGGAGACCTTGGATCACTGGTACATTGGGAAATCTGGAAGCTGTTCATTGTCCAAGATGCCATTTTCTGGAGCTGGCTGGAATGCCAGGCTGTCAGAGCCGTGATGCTGATGTAGCCAAAATAAGAGGGGCTGTGGAAGGAGCTGCCCACAGAGAAGGCTCCGTGATTCATTTCTGTGTGAGTTCAGAATCTTCCAGTGCTCAAACTGCTGAGCTCGGGAGTTCTCTGCTGTCATTTGTCTTTGTTTTAATGGGATTAAGTAATTATGTGTGCATTTTCTTTCAACTAACCAGCCTGATAAAAGCAGGCACAACTGAAGAGCCTATAAATTGTCGGCTCTTCTGTTCCAGCAGAAGGGCTTTGATGGCTCTGCAGATTTTACGTCTTGGTGCATATATTTAGCTGCCCTACTAAGGTGAGTAAGACTAGAGAGTAGTTTATGTAATCGATGGGCTGAGGGTCTCCCCTTGGGAGCGTGCCTGGGGGAAAGTGGATCTCAGCTGCAGAGCAGTTTTAAAGGAGAAATCCCTGGCATTTAGCAGAAATAGAAACTGTTCTCCCAAACACAGGAATAACTTCATTGAAACTAATCATGTCTGGTATTGCTACTTTGGCTGTATCAGTTGTAGATTCAAATTTTGCTGCTGCTTTGCAAAACCTCTGCCTGTGTCCTGCAGCTGTTAAGACTCACGAGTTTTTTGTAAGTTTGACATCCATCTGATTTTTCAGGTAGGAACTGCTCACTGTGTATCGTGGCATCTGCAACCCTTTGTGTTTAATGAATTCATCAGGTGTTTGCTATGTGATATCATCAACCCACTTAATTCTTTTCTGAACTTCATTCTTTCTGCATGGCGTGTTTATGCATTCAATTTTATCTTTACTATTAATTCAAATTAAGTCTTGGTTCGAGAGTTTATGTAATCACTTTAATGAAGTGGCTGTGCCTGCTCACTGCTTCTTGTTTATTTTAAATATTGGTCTGGGGAAGTAGAGGTTTTAATGTATTCCAAATTACAACTAGCAGTAACTATGCAATAGTCCTCTATTAATTCAGTTTTAAGAGCTCTGCATATAAGATGACTTTTACACTATTGTGATGTCTCACAATTTCATGCGAGAACAGGCTGCTGTTAATTTGTTTTCCTGTTAGTCCATATGTGTCAGAGCAAAATTTGTCATTCCTCTTCTGGCTTGAAGTTGTGTTGTCAGCAGATCCACTTCTTTTCTGGAGTTTCCCTATTTCACTTAACAGTGCAGTTTCTGAATTTTTGGGCTTGTGGCCACTTAATCCCAGGTAGCCATTTAAATTAACCTGTTGGGATAAGGAATGAATTACTGCATCCTAAAAATCACTTTTCTTGTCATCTGTACAGTTTGTCAGAGGCTTTCAGTGGTTACTTTGCACACCTTAAGTGGTCTTGGTTTAAGAACAGTGACCTGTGATGGAAATGCACAAGTTCCCAGTGCCTGTGGGGCCAATAATCAGTCCAGCCCCCTTGTTTGCCTGTCTTACACATGGAATTGTTGGTGTCCTGGTTTCCTCGTGCAGTGGCCGAGTTCTGTGGGAATGTTGAGCTCTCAGATTGTTACACCCTCCCTCACCTGGCTGCTTGCAGTGGTTTCAAACCACACCAGTGGCTGCTCTTGCTCTGGGATCTGGAGCTGTGGATCTGATTGGGACCAGGAACTGGGAGCTGCCTCAACCAAAGCTCTTGTGTTCAGCACTTCCCCCCTGGCTACCCCCTCTAAGCTGTGAAGTTGTCCAGGATGTGGGATGGAGGGGAGGAGGGAGCCCTGGTCCACAATTGCCTTTAAGTGCTGTGTTGAACAAGCAGGCAATACAAATGGTGAATGGAAGGGAAGGTTGGTTATTCTCCATCTTGTCTCTGTGTTCTGGGAGCTGGGGAAATTGGGAAAAGGAGAGAGAGCTGGTGTGGAACTGTTTTAAACCAGCAGATACCCAGTTTCCCCTCCCACTGCTCACACTGCTGCCAGCTAAGTCTTTCTGCTGATCTTCACGTGATTAAGAATGTTGGATGGTGACACAAAGAACTCTACAAAGTAATGCTTAAGGATATCCCGCTGTGTGCATTTGATGCCACATCTGGGATGAGATTATAAATAAATAAATGAAAAGGAAAAAGAACAAAAGAAAATACAACCCTGAAATCCCATGAACTGTAACTTTTTAAAGCCTTTGAATATACGGTGCTTGAGGAAAATGAAAGAAGTTAAGATATTTTGTATAAATATATTAGAAAAGAATACAGAGTGCATTTGGAGTACAAAGACTCCCAGAGTTTTATTGGCTGTGGTTGTTGTCAGTGTTAACAAAACACACAGTCAGCATGGCCCCAGTCTGTCACTGTGACATGTTGAGCATTTGCAGATGTAAATCCCCATCATATGTCAGAAATATGACATTTTGCAACCAAATAAAAACACACAGAAACTTGGAATTCACAGAACTTTCTGCCATGTACCATAACTGTGGCCATAGCTTCTGTTCAGCGTTGCAGCTGCCCAGTGGATAAAGGGAGTTTTCAAAACCATATGTGCTGTGAAAATGGGGCTGTTTATATAATGATAGTGTATTTAATGGGAGCTCTGCAAAGAATTGACTGTGCTGTGCAGTGTCCAAGAGGGTGAGACACAAAGGGAAGTGGCAGGCACAGCCATCATAACCTGAAATCCCATTACCAGATTTTTGTGGAAGTGGATTCAGTTTTTCAGAGGTCAGTATTTGATTGCTGCCCAAAGGACCCGTTTTGTACATACCAGAAGGGGCAGACGGATGAGAATTGGTGATTGCCCAGCATTTCTTGTTCCTCAATATCAGTGTGACAAACCCACTCATCTGCAGTGGGTGCATTGCATGGGTGGCATTAGGCCCTGGTGGTTTTTCTCCTCGGGAGGCACCATTTGTTGTGACAACAGGTATTTGTGTCACATGCCCTGTCTGGGTGTGTGAGGGATGTGTTACACCCTGACCTTGGTGTGCAAGCACAGCAAACGTGTTCAGCACGTGTGGCTGAGCTGAGCTGGTTGTAGCCAAGTTCCAGCCCTGCAGGGTTGGGGGCAGCTGCCAGATGGCTGCAAATCACCCCTAAATGCTGAGAGTCCCTGTGTTCCAGCACAGCTTTGAGGTTTGAAGAGATGTAGCCACTGGAGGTGTCTAGATTTTGATTGTGGATGCACACTTCCTTCATGATTCCCTGGATTTCCTACTCTGAACAGCTCTGGTTGTGTGAGGGGCTGCCTGTGCTCCTGGCCCATCCATTAAACCAGAACATCAACCACCCTTCTCTCTCTGAGTTAATAAACATTTTAACATTTCATCAATATTTATTAAATAAAAAACAACCATCACTACAAAATCAAAATGTAAAGGGGCTTTTTTGGCTGTTGTCTGGAGTAGAGTTGGGAAAAGATAAGAAGCCTTTAGTGCCTCTTGGATTCCCCTCTGATTTACCCTTGTAGGAAACGTGGTAATGCTTGGCTTTGTGTTGTTCTGGTCTCAAACTAAACCACTGGATTCTCTCATTTACATAGCAGAAATTATTTTGCCATTATTCTATTTACATTAGTATTTCCTTGTGTATTTGTTAGGCAAATGAATTCCTTGTTAAATGGCTGGGAAGAGGATTTCAAAACCCTGGGATTAGTTCCTTTCTTTTGGAAGAAATAGTTAACAAATAGGAAAATGCTGGTGGAGAGCTGATTTCTGGCAAGCCCCGCTGGTACAGAGTGTACTGAGCTGGAAATGTTGCCGAGTTAGCACAAACTGTCTGATATAAAAAGCACGTTTTTGTTATAAACACTGCCTGCTCAACAGAGTTGTTGGTCTTACAGAACAGCTTTAAACAGGGACTGTTGCTTTTGAGTAATATTAAATATTTGTCTTCTGGTGAATGTTTTCTTAGGAAAAATCACTGTAGATAGCAAACAAACCAGTTCTTTTATTATCCAGTATAAGTGCATTTGAACTTCCTTGTTTTTATCTTGACTGTTTCACTTGAATTTATATGTTTTTGGAGGGGTTGTTTTTCACTTGAAAAAGTTTTGGGTTGTTTTTCTTCAAAAAAAAAAAAAAGTATTTGTACAGGTGTCTTCAGATTTCAAAATAGGCTTTGTTCTTTCTGAGCTTTGTCTTGTTGTTTTTCTGGCTTTGTACTGACACTTTGTGGCTGTTTCTGTGGTGTTTCAAATGACAGGAGTCACAACAGTAATGGAAAATAGCAACTTAAATAAACATTTTCAGGAAGTATAAAGCAGGGTGAGTGTGGAAACCTTTCCGAGCTCAAATCCTGTACAAATGTTCTCTGCAGATCTGCCCCGGGAGTAGATTTATAGGATAGAGATATGAGACTTTTAGATTTATTTTTTGTGGCTTTTTTTCAATAGTAAATGCTGTGAACAAGATATCTCTAGACACTGTATTTTGTGAACAATCTGGTGGGTATTAACTTATAATAAGCATCCAATTTTCTTTTTATTGTACAGGGTGATTGGTGTATTCTCAATTCTCGGCTGTGTCACCACTCCTCACTTGATCCTGCAGTGTATAAATTCCTTTTTTCCAGCTGTCTCTGTGTACACAATTGAGGAGGTGATGCTTTTTTCTTTCCTGTTTGGTGTGGTAGTACATAATAAGATGGAAAAAAGATAGAAAAGTACATAGGATGGAAAAAAGAGATAATTTTGGAGCCAAGTTCCTTTTTTTCAGTTATGATAGCTGGTTTAGAGTCAGGGATGATAATTTCTGAGCTATCTGTGTGGAGATTTGTGGCTGTGTTGGAAGAAGAGCACAACACATTAATTTAACTTATCTCTTTGAAATTCCTTCCCAAAATCCCATCTATTCCTGCCCTCTGGCAGTGGGAAGAGTTCCCCTGGCCTGTCCCTCCAGGTCCTTGTTTCATTTAGGTCATCTCTGAGTGTCCACTTGAAAGGAACTTTTTGGAGGGTAGAAAAGTCTGGAGGGGCAGCTTTGGGTTTGGATCATAACTGAGCAATGTGTTTATTCTCTCCTTAACAACAAGGCAAATCTGATTACTTAATGCTTAACCAATGAATCAAAGCAAACCTTAATCCATGCCTTTTGTGCAAATTAAGTGGGCATGTCATTATTTAAATATCCAACAAGATTCTGGAAAATTTGGTTAAACCTGCTAAGAAAACCTTGTGAAATGTAGGAGAGGTGAAGGAAGAATTACACTGCAATTGTGCATAAATAATTACTTTTTATCAAATAGCAGTGCTCAGTAATGATGTGTGTGATTATAATTCTTTTCTTCTTTGCTTGTTTTGTTGGGATTTGTGTTTTTATTTTTGTGTCAGTCTCCTGCTGTCTGTTCTGGGGAGATGCTGTACAGTCAAATACTTTTTGAGTTAGGAAAAAAGGAACTTGTTTTTTGCTGATAACCCACCCAGACATCAAGGGAAGAAAATATCAAAAGGAAACTTATTAGAAGTCAGCCAATTTTGTTTGGAAATGAAAGATTTGGAAATTACAGGCCAGTCTGAAAGGAATTTGAAAACTGTCATTCTCCCTGTAAAACATGGCCCTTTTCACTTTAAATGCTGCATTTTGAGAGCCCCTGGCTGTTTGTCCTTGCACACTAACCCTGTGTGGATTCCTGTGCCTTGCCACTGGGTAAATGATTAGCAATGGGAAAATGTTACACAAGAAATACTTTGGAATGTTAATTGTAAATCTAATTATTTCCTTCTAAAATGAACCTGAAGCAAATTTCTGGTAACTGTTACTAGGAGGAAAGAGGTGGGAGTATAAAGTAGCTGAAACTTGGGGTAGTTGAAAGGGGATCTGGTGATTTGGGCAGACAGGAGACTTTCCACTGCAATTTCTAAGACGTTTTGGAGGATAATTGAAATGGGGATTTTGTTTCAGAATACTCCATAGCTTTATTTTAAATGTGTTTCATGGAGTCACACAATCATTCAGGTTGGAAAAGACTTTTAAGATCAGGATATTTTGCAGCTTATAATGGAGCATGGGATCAGGTTGTGAAGCTGATGCGTTTCTCCTCAGGAATAGTTTTAATTAAACTATCTGAATTTTGGATCAAAAAGTCTATTTGGAAAACTGAAGGAAATGCAGTTTTGCCTTCCTGGGTTTGGTGAGGGGATGTGTGGGCAGCAGTAGCTCTTGTGTCAGTCAGAGCTCATTTACTGTGTGAGTACAGGTGGGTCAGAACTCACCTCCTCTGACACCCAGTTAAAAACCCAACACACAGAAAGCTCACAAACCCAACAGCTCACACCTGGCTTGAAGTTTTCAGCTCCTCTCCTTTTAAATTTAATTTTTAAATTTAAATACCTTCAAATTTAATGACCAATATAATATAATTTCAGCAGTAACCATGCGTGAGTGCAAGACAGAACTCCCAAAAGAACTCAGGGAAGAGCTAAAGTTAGTGACAAAACTGAAAAATAAGAATTTCAAGCAATGCTTTTACTACAAATTCTCTTGTTTTGCTACTAATAATTTAGAGACTCATTTGCTGTCTTCTAAAATTAGGCAAGTAAAGGCTTTGCAAAACAGAAGTTCTGCCAAAGCATAAGCAGTTGTGTATCTGTATCCCAGTGTGTCTGCAAAACCAGGAAGGCAGGATTATCCTTCCTGTTAAAGTGGGACATAGAACTTACCCTGAATTCTTAGTGAATATCTGGAGCTTTGTGTGTGTTAAAGGTGGATGTAAGAAGTGCTGATGATAATGGAGAGGAATAAAGATGTTCTAAATTGGGTTGGAAATGATTCCTTCCCACCCCCTTTCAGGGTTTGATACAGAAAAAGAATCTGGTAGAAGATCTCTTCACTCATTCTGCCCCAGCAAACCACAAGAAGAGAAGCTGTTTTTAACTAGATGACATATTTAGTAGTTGTCTTGCCAAAAAAACTTTTTCCTTTCAAACTGGAAATAGTTTTTTGTTCTGAAATAATGATCTTTTTATCTGCATCGCTTTTTTTTTTCTCTGAAGCTGGTCCCTTCTTCGTGGAAGTTTATTTTTGTAAGGCTTTTCCAGATTTAGGAACTGCATTTGATGACTCATAGGATTTTTTTTCCCTTTGCTTTTTGCCAGGTAGGAGCAGCTGCATACTTGGTAATTAGCTTACTCTGCCTGTGCTTAACCACTGTGCTCTCAATATTCTGGCTGAGGGGGGAAAACGCCGCATTTTTCTCCTGTTTGTTTTTTTGTGTTCAGTCTACAAAAGGCAGTTTTACCAAGCCCTTGAAACAGCCAGAATATTTAAATAGAGCATGGAAGTAAAAGGAGGGCTGTAGAACTGCTGTAAATAATTCTTTTTTTCTCCCCTGTGTGTTCACTTTCTCTGAACATGGTCATTCCGGGCAGTATTGTAAGAGCACAGAGGCAACAAAAAGCAGATGGTTACTATAGTTTCAGTGAATGGAGCCAGTTTTACTTGGCTGAAGGTATTTTCTAATTTCTGTCCTCTTGCCTGACATTCATGAAAGGCCTTTCTGAATGCATTGAAGTCCTGACTGATTTATTTGATCTCTTTTACCTATAAAAGCACAAGGACCATCTCTGATGTTTTTAAGTACATCCTTATGCCCAGGGTTTTTATTGCCACAGTGGTTGACTCACGTCTGTGGAGGAGCACAGCCACTTTCCTTCTGCTTTGTCCAGAGAAGCTGGGGCTGCCCCTGGATCCCTGGAAGTGTCCAAGGCCAGGTTGGATGGGGCTTGAAGCAACCTGGGGCAGTGGGAGGTGTCCCTGCCCATGGCAGTGGGTGACACTGGATGGGCTTTAAGGTCCTCTCAACCCAACCCAGTCCATGATTCTGGATTTCAGTGCCAAACAATACCTGTAACCATGGGCAGAGTTGGATCCACTTGAACTTCAGGAAACAAAGCAGCAGCCACAGCTTCCTTGTGCCCTGCTGGGGCTGTTCTGTGGGAAATTAGCTGGGGTTGCAGAGGAAGTGATTAGATGAGATTTTCAGAAAGCTGCATTATGTCTGGTCATCTCGTGAATGATGGTGAGGACCAACCTGTGTTATGATCAAATAGACACCTGAAGATGTGAAAGGGGATCAGTTTGCTGTTATTTCATTAAATGAGCATCTGTTGCAGCCTTGCTATTTTAAAGCTGATTTTACAGTGCTTAAATCTGAATTTTCTTTGGAAATTGCAAAAAGCAAACTGGTCTCCTTGTCCATATGTGGCTTCTTCAGTTGTGAGATTGTAATGTCTTCTGTGTGAAACTTGCTGTGTCCTGCCCTAATACCTTGTCAAGTCTGTGAGAGCCGATTTGGTAGCTGTGAATAGCTGTGATCCCAACTGAAATTCCTGTCACTTGAGTGGTTCAGGAGGAAGATTACTCAGCAACAGCCTCCCCTCCACCAGGAAGAAGGACCTGCACAAACGTCTGCCAAGGAGAAATTGTAAGAGGTGGCCTTTGTAATATCTGCAACATTTTCGTTTCCTTAGTGTTTAATATTGGAGCCTGAAGTGGGTGGAAGAGTTTTTGCAGAGCATAAGGGCTGACAGCAGCATCCCCAGGTGGGTCTGTGCCTTTTGTCATTGCCAGATGCACGTGGACGTGCTTTGTTCCCATTTCCTGGTGTTGTGGGGCAGAGTTTGACAGAAATGATCTGTTTTACTGTGTGCACACAAGTGCAGGTACCACTGTTCAGGCAGAGGGCTAAACATTACACCTTAAATCTTTGATTTAAATTCCATGGAAGTTTCATGAAACTTGCATGACTTTCTGAGAGCAAAATTGCAAAACACTTGAAAAATAAAGTCCAAGACAAATTTTGTGGTTTAGGTTTGTCAAATTCTTCTTTGCACACCCCCTGTGCTTTGTTCTGAACCTCCTGTCAGGAGTTTGGCATGAGGGGAGACAAAGGTGACGTTTTACAAGGTCTCTGACTCTAAGGAGATGTGGCCAGTGGGGCTCTGGGGTTTGTTGTGTTTGTTTTCTTTTTTCTTTTCCCAACCCTTATCTCCCAGCTCTCTGATGGCAGGAATTTACTGCAGAGCTCCGACCTCTGCCCTGCTGGCCCAGGCACAACCTGGAGTAACACTTTAAACCCTGAGTAGCTCTGTCGTAGTTGGCAGACTCTCGTGGAAGAGGATTTTTCTGCAGAAGTCGTTCCCAAAAATATTTTTCAACTTGTAAAAAAACATTCATTATAAATTCAGGTGTTTTAATCAGAACTGGTGTTTACTAATAGCATCACTGCAGTGTTTCCTCTCTGGAATTGCTGAGGTTTTTACTCATGGCTTGAGTTCTTAAGCCATGGGGAGGCAGAAACCCGTTTTTGGCTGATATTTTTTAATTACTTAAATAGCTGAGGAGTGTTTGTATGTATCCACACAAATATATATATTTAATGCATAGGAAAAGCAGCATTTGGTTGGAGAACTAAGCATCTGTTGTGCTTCAAATTCAATTAGCAACTCAACATCTTCATAAAAATACCCAGGACTGTTCACAGTTAATGAGTATTTAATTTTATGAAGGTGCACTCTTGGGGTGTGTGTGGGCATGTGAATCCAGAACATACTTGCAGTTTGCTAATTGTATGCTACTTATACCGTCTTAAAAATCAGAGATGTTGGTATTGCTCTGAACTGTGCATCATGACTTTGGCGTTTCTCAGGTGTTCATTTTGGCAGCAGTGCTGGGTTTTGATAATTTTTTCAGTATTTGAGTTGGCACGTAAAACTGAGAGGAGTAAACAATCCCAACTATTTTAAACTACAGTTACGATTTGTTATTTAAGATTGGATGAAAATCAGCTTAAACCTCCTTTATGCCAACACTGGAATAGCAAGTAAGAAAATAATTACCATTTAAAAAACAGTGACTGTGAAGAATCTGCAAGTGAATTGTTTTGATTAATTGGTACCACCTTGAGCGGATGGGACTTTATATTAAAATTTATTCCTTATTTTAGGGAACAGATTTTTCCTTGATAGGTGTTATTGTGACTGTAATCGTGCTTTTGCTTCAGAAAATTGTCAGTTTTGTTGTCTTTCATGCTCTCTGTAAAATGCCAGCATGATTTGGCATTAATCCACCTGGATTTTTTTCTTATTTTCTTGCTCTGTAAGAAAAGACAGAGCTACTGGAATGGAGATAAATATAGGAGAGGTGATGTGAGCTGGGAGCAGGGAGCTGGAGCAGGACAGGCAGAGCCTGGGAGCTCGATGGCTCCTCTGGGAGTTCACTGGTGATAAAAGGTTTGGAGGAGTGGTGATCCTCTGATTCCCTGGGGGCTGTGCAGCCCTTCAGAGGGGCATGGACCTCTCCCAGCTGGGAAACATTGCAAATCCCACAAAGGCAAATGCAGGTCCTGCACCTGGGTAGGAACAACCCCAGCACCAGCAGAGGCTGAGGTGACCTGTGGGAATCAGCTCTGTAGAGGGGGGGCTGGGTTACTGGGGCAGGGGTGTATATGAGTATATGGGGTAGAATTTCAGAAATCAGGTGTCCTGTCTGAGACTGAATGCTTTAGAGAGCTGCAGAGACACCAGAACAGTTGCGGCTATAAAAGCCAACAGAGAACAGTTCTTTTGGGATGGATAATGAGCATTAAAGTCAAAGGCAGGATAGGAAATAATGTGGATTAGGGAACAGAGATGACCTATGGTGGTTTGTAGGTATAAACCTACTCAGGATTCAGCTGTTGTCTTGAATTTTCCACCCACACCTTCCCCTATCTCAAAATTTGGCTTTAATAAATGCTGTTTTTACTTCTGGCTAGAAGCCAGGTGGACACTTCTGAGAGAAACTGGTGCCAGGACAGGAAAATCCCGCCGAGGGTTGCTATTTCCAGTTAAAAGGTTGGTCAGACTCAAACACTGAGGAGGCTTTGCGCAATCTGTGGGGAGGGAAACAAATGATTCAACAGTGTTGCCAGTTAAGAAAGTTATTAACTATTCCTGGCCTTGTCCCTTCCTCTTCAGGGAGCAGCTGTTCAAATCCAACCAGGCAAAACTTGAGCTGCTTATCTAAACCAGGTGGCATGAAAGGAACTTTGGTGTGCAGAAGAAAATAAGTTTTGTCTCTAGGCAAACAGATAGGTGCAGGGTTTATCTGTGGCTCTGTGCTCCCGTAGACCCCGAGAGCAGCCAGGTGCTGATAACTATCAAAGAGAGCTGGGGCTGGGTCAGGCAGCCTGTTCCTAACCCAAAATGCTGCCTTTAGCCCAGATGAGAACCTGACATGGGACTTTGGAGTCACAGAGCTTGGTCATTTTGTCTTGTACAGCAATCCTCAGATATTCACAATTCATGCTTTTACTGCTGAGACTGATTCCTGGCAGGCTGGGACTGGGTGGAGTAGGGAATGCTGAGGGGACGATGACTCCAATGCTGTTTGGGAATTCCTGTTCAACCCTGCCAGCCTGCCCTGGAGCTGCACACCCCAGTCCTCACACACTGAAATGAATCAAAGTTGTTTAGTCTGCTTGAGTAACCAGCATTCCTGGGGTCAAATAAAAATTCTCTGTGAAGCAGATGGAGCAGTTCAGCCCTAATTGCCCAGCTTGCTTCAGGTTTCCATAGCTCACTTTTTTTGTGCAATATCAGCTTTTGAGAAGTCAAAAAGAAAAAAGAAATTAATAGCTAATATCTGGATTCATAAAAAATCAAGATACTGAAATAGCAGTTTTATTCCTGAAAAGTTTATTAAGGATCAGCAGGAGCTTCAGCTGTTTTCCTACTTAGTCCTGTAGAGGATATGTCCAAACCCTAAATATATTAATCTCCTGAAAGGGTGACAATGGGGTTTTTCCTGTTGTTAAGACCTGGAAGACTTTGAGGTTTATAAATTTATGGAGGAGTAATTGCAAGGTGCTGTACTGTATTTATATTGGTCTTTTAATAAGTAATAAAATTACAGATGGACCATGATAAGAAAATAACTTACTGCAGGAAAAATTCCTCAGGATACCTGGTTATTCCCAGTATCTCCTGCTGTAGTTTAGTAGGGAAAGACAGACAACAATCCATATCTGAATAACAACATGCTGATGTGCTCTCTCCCTGAGTCTGCTCTCAAAAGAACTGTGATTGACAAAGATGAAGGAATTTTATGAGCTATTTTGGTTATTTCAGAGAAAGTTTAAAATGGAAAAGGGACTGGGGTAATTAGGAGGCTGTCATTACCTATCATTTTCAGTGCTGTCTGTTGTAGCAAAACTGATAAATGTGCCTGGTGGGTGTTCTGCTGGTGTTTAGATTTTCTGAGTCCCTCAGCTGTGACTTGGGTTCCCATGCTGGTGGGACTGCCCTGCCTGTTTCTTGCTGGATGCACTGGAACAAAGAGCTGAGGGAGAAATTACTATCTCTAAATTATGAGAATTATCCCAAATGAATTCCTTGCATTTCATTGGGCTCAGATTGAAAGAGAGGAAATTCAGGTTCAATACAGCAAATAATACTTCCCTGTGAGGAAGGTGAGGTCCTGGCACAGGTTACCCAGAGAAGCATAGTAAATAAAGTTTCGAAATTCTTGATTGCTGTCCCATTCGTTTTCTGTAAGTTCTGGGTTGGTTTTCAGAGTGCCATCTCCTCAGCTGGTTGCCATTTGTGTTGTGCTTTCTCTCCTGCCTTCCTTAGTCTGCTCTTTTTTCCCTCCCAGTGTCTCTGTTTACCTGTGGCAACTCCCAGCCCAAAACCCTGCCCTGATTTTTTTTTTTTTCCCCAATCCAGGGGCTTAAATAGCTCTGGATGAAGTTGTGGAGGCTGGCAGTGAAATGTCATTGTAAGATCTTGCTCCCCTTGGGTCTGGGCCCCTTCAGAGAGCTTTGCCTTGAAGGGCAGGACCTTTTTAGCCTTGCTGGAAGCTGGACTTGCAGCCCATTGCAGTGTGTGCCAGGGATCCTAGAGGGCAATTACTGAGGGTGCCAGGGTGCTGCTCCTGCCGTGCCCAGCAAGGGAGCTGCAGGGGCAGCTGGGTGGGCTCCCAGAGCAGACAGCAAAGGTTGCTTTGCTGCACATTGTGCAGCTGGAGGCAGAGGGAAGAAGGGAAGGGAGTCCCTGACAGAATGCTGCTCTGCTTGTGGCTGGAAGGGACCCTGCCCATGGTTCCATCCAGCGTCAGGATGCCATGAGGGAGAGGCGCCTCTGGCCCGGGGAAGGTGCAGATGAGAGCACAGGAGGCCGGCAAGTGGATTTTATTGGACACGGATTTTATTGAAGAAGAAATGGGAGCTCGGGACCTTGAAATAGTAAAGAGGTCCCAGATGCATAGAGAGAGTGCAGGAGTTGATCCGTTGGATCCTTTCTTCTTTTTCTTCTTTTTTCTCTTCTTCTTCTTCTTCTTAATTGCTGCTACTACTCTTTCTTCTTCTTTCTATCTTAATTTTTCTTCTTATTTACTACTGCTATTTCTTCTTATCATCTTCTTATTCCTATTCCTAATCCTATTTGTATTAATATTCCTAATCCTATTCTTATTCCTAATTCTATTCCCGTATATTTTCTTAATAGTTTTTGGGTTTTTTGCTTTTTTTAAAAATTTTTTTGTTTTTTAACTACTACTACTACTACTACTTCTTAAACTCTACTTTGTTATGTTGTGGAAGACTGGTGTGAGTCAAAGTCTTCCAGTGATATCCGTGGAGCACCATCTTCCACCTGTGCCCATTCCTCACGGATATAATGCTACAGGACCGGCATGGACTCCTTTCAGGATGAGGGGAAATGGCCCTTGATGCCAGCAGAGGAGCTTCTGTCTGGGAAGCGTTGAAAAGCTGTGCGGAGGTGGCCCTTGGGGACGTGGCTTTGCGGTGCCCTTGGTGCTGCCTGCCAGGGTGCCAGTGGCCCTGGGTGAGCGTCAGGGTCTCCTCCCCCCTTGAGGGGTGTGTGGGATTCCCTGTGCCCTGGCACCGAGTGCGTCCCATGGGTGCTGTCTGGGGCCGGCCGCAGCGTTGTCTTTGGCTGCTGGGGAGATGCCCCATGGCAGCCGAGGCTGCGGGCCCGTGTCCAGGCCAGAGGCGCCCGTGTGGCTCCCTGGGGCCCCGCGCAGGCCGTGGGCCAGCCATGGCCATGTGCAGGCCCGGCCTGGGGCTGGCGTGGGCGCTACTCCTGCGGCCGTGGTGCCAGGCAGGGGCAGCGGAACAGCGCCC
>JBBMKD010000044.1:5255714-5279209 GCA_037834095.1 Argya squamiceps | reverse complement strand
CTTTGTGCCAGCTGTCTTCCTCCAGCGCTGAGGGAGTGACCCCGAAGGTGAAGATGCTGACGGTGTCACTGCTGCTGCCGCCGTCTCCCTGCACGGAGCTGCTGGAGTCCCAGTCGGAGAATTCTCCGTTGCACAGCTCTGGCTCGTTGCAGTCTTCCCAGTCGGAGAGGTCTTGGGAGCTGCTGAGCTCTTCCTGGGACAGCTCTGACTCTGCCTCCCCTTGGCACTCTTGGGAAGGCTCAGTCTGGCTGTCGTGTTCCCAGTCTTCACCTTCCCCAGCTGGTGTCTCCTCCATGCTCCCTTCCTCTGTCAGGAAGGACCCCTCATCGTCCTCAGTGGCCGGCTGTGGCCAGACTGAGGTAGCCTCTGCCCCCACCAAGTGCCCGCTGAGGGCCTGGTCTTGCTCCCAGCTGGGCGGGGGGCTGGGTGTCTGGAAGGAGTTGGGGCTTGACTTATCTGCCTCCATCGCTCAAGTCCTGTAGCACGGACGTATTCCCGGGAGCTGCGTGCTGACGCGAGCGTGGCTCTCACGGGACTGCGCACCCAGGGCTCTGCGCCCTTTGTGTCCCCTCAGCGGTGCAGCTCTGTGATGTCACAATGGTCTCTGGGCACCGCCATGTCCCGCATCAGCAAGGGCCACGCCCGGCGTCCCTTCAGCAGCCAAGGCCGCTGGAAGTGGCCTGGAGGAGGCCCTGGACTTGGGGCCCTTGTAGGCCTTGGTGTGCCCAGGCCCCTGCCACGGTGCTACAGTGGGCACCAGGGGCAGCACAGCAGGATTTGGTCATGCACAGGGCCCTGGGCAAGCTTGAGGAGTGGGACCACGAAAATCTCATGGGGTCACACAGGGCCAAGTGCCAGGCAGTGCACCTGGCCTGGGGCAATTTATTTTTCCCAGATTCATCCCGGCCGGGAGAGACTTTCAGGTCGGTCAGTTTGCTTCTGCCTCCCTGGCCACTTCCAGCACCTCCAGAACTAGCACTCGGCTGGGTGTTGGTTCTTTCCCGTTCCCATTCCCACTTCCTGCAGGGCTGGAAGCACCAGAAGGGAGCACCTGTGCCCAGCCTGTGCCTCTGCCCCACAGCCCTTGTGGCAGTGCCTGGCTGCTGTGGGCAGGCTCCAGTGGGAAATGTCCTTGCAGCAGGAAGTGCCCGAGAGAGCCCGTGGCCAAAGCCTCCCTCCCCTGCAGGCACTGTGTCTTCAATGCATTGAAATATTTCCAGTGGTGGAGTGGGATGATGGGAGTTTCCTCATCCTGCCCAAAAAGAAGCTGATGGTTGGATATTGTCTGGGCATTTGTCTCAAGTGGAGCCTGGCAGGGGGTTATTTATAGGGAGAAGCTGCTGCGATATATACCCCATGCCTCCCCCCGGGTCTGTGTATATTTCAACACTCTTGGGCTTTTTTGACACTTCTCAAATGAAAAGAAGTTCCTGGGGCAGCAGCAGTATTTACCTCACCATAAAGTACTGTTGCATAAGGTGGTTTTCCACCATCCGGCTGTTACAGTGGGGATCCCGGCCTGTGAGAAATTCTGCATCCTTTTGTGTAGCCACTGTGTCTTTGTGCATCAGCCAGATGTGTTTTTTGCATCTGGGGGGGCAGTAAATACCAGCTCTTGCTCTGTGCTGCTGCTGTGGTCTCAGGAAATGTGCTGGCACTGTTCCCCATCATCTGAGCATTCTCTTCTTCAATAAATTCTACCAAGTCCCGAAAGCTTCTTTAGAAAGAATCTACCAAGTCATTTGATTGCTTTGAATTTCTGTTTGTTAAATGTGTATTTTGTCAGGCCATTGTTCCCTCTTTGCTTTCCTTCTGAGGGCAGGGTCCAGCACAGTCCATCCCTTCCCAGCTCCAACGTTCCGCTTGGGTTGGTCTTTATTTTCCAGCCCTGGAGAGGCTGAGCTAGAGTGAGAACACCAGCTCTGGTGACTGGTTTTTGTTTGCCTTAACTAGAATTAGCAATTTTTCCCATCAGTCAGAGGAGATACACCCCAAAGCTAAATTTATATTATTTCAGAAACTTGAGCACATAATGCTTGAACACAAATGGCTTTTGGAGATTTGTGTAGGTTAATTTACTCTGTATTGGGATCTGTTTTTGGTGCCCCAATTCACAGAACAGCTGATGCTTTTTTCTTTTTTTAACCACTTGCTTAATTGTTTTTCTTCTTCAACTCTCATTTTAAATGAGAGAAGAACCTGTTCAGCTGTAAAAATATTTGACTATACTTCGAGAATATGTGTATTTGTTCAAACAAAGAAATAGTGTCTGTAGAAAAAGGCTGAGTGGAAGATGAGCACGAGTGATATATTGTGGTGTTCAGTCACATTGGGGCCTTTATTTGTGTGAAGGGAAAACAAAATTTTAAATTATTCAGCTGGTGATGTTTGGAGATCCTATGACAAAACCTGTTTTGGTTTGTAAACACAATATTTTAGCATCTGGGCTGAACTGGGGGAGTTACAGGAGAGATGGAGAGTCAGGGGGTGCTCAGGAATTCTGGGATGGGGACACTGGGATTTCTTTTGTGCATAATTGGTCTTTGTTTAATCCAAACTCACCAAACTGCTGCCATTCCCTACTTCACTTAAGCAGTGTGGATCCTGCTCCGTGGAGGGAGGTTCCACATCTCTGTCATGTTTTCCAGGGAGGAATTGGCACTGCCTGGAGTGAGCCAAATCCGAAATGGCAGTGTCTTTATTTGCATTTTTAGTAACCTGGGTTGTGTAAGCACCGTATTTGTCATAATTGCTCTCAGTTTTCAATATTTACCTGCAACTTGGTGGCTTCTGGCAAGTGATTAAACCCCTGAATCTGTTGGGTGTTAGAGATCCCCTTGTTGCCTCCCACAGGTATTAATACAGATGTGCTGTGTAGGGAAAACTGTAGGAGTACTTGCTGCCTAAAATGGGAAAAAAATATGTTGTTACTTACATTTTAATAACATTTGCAATAGGGCCTTGTGGATGGTGTAAGGCACTCTGTTAAAAAAGAATTAAAACAACCTTTCTGCTGAATAATAGCTTTTACTTTTGTAATTACATAATTCTCTCGTTAAATCTAGCAGTTCTTTTTTAAGAATTAATGGAAGTGGTTTAAAGGGATTCCCTCACTATAAGAGACACCTGATATCAGTGGTGAGTGGGAAGCACTAACTGTGATTTGCAGGTGTCCTCAGCACTGGCAGAAATAGATGCATTTAAGACCTGTAAGAAAGAAGGAGGAAAGAGGGAAAAAGTGCTTGGAAGCCACATCCTTTTTTAAAATTTGTTGTGTAAAAGTGCAGCTCAGAGCTTTGTTACTGCCCTGCCCTGTGTGGCTGCAGAGCAGCCCCTGAGAGGCAGGAGAGCAGGAGCTGCATTTTGGGTGCCTTTCCTCTGGGAAAACACAGATCTGAGGGTTGCTGATGCTGTGAACTGTGAGGTCTGAGTCTCATCCAAGAGATAAAACCATTGACACAATGAATTGCTCCTTGACATCAACACACTTGTTGGGAATCCACTTTCAAGGCTGCCCTGGATGTGAAGGGTGTTGCTAAAATGATCAGGGAAATGTTATATGGCTGTTTTTATGAGACTGTATTTATTGAATAGGTATTTATTACCTGCTTTTCACTGGTTATTCTCAGTATTATTGCATTCCAGCCATTACAGAAAAAAGGTGCAGAAAAAAATCATGGCTGGAGTGTCTCCAGGGGCTCCCTTTGTTAGCTCAGACCAAGTAATGTCATCTTCAGCTCAGAATTGTAAATGAAAGTCCTGAAATTTGGGGGTTTTGTCCAAGGGCACTAAAGGTGAGCACAAGATTTGGTCTCCACACCTATCCAAGGGCTCACCTTGCAGACAGGAATTGTCCCATTTACTGGGATCTCTTCAGGAAAAGAGAGGAGGGTACACACAAACATATGGAACAGATTCCCTGGCCAGGCCACGCCAGCTCTATTTGGATACGTAATGAGCTGAGTGAGGGTTTGAATCCTTGCATTGTGGTGCTGGGACTTGGCTTTTACTGCTTTTTCTTCCATTTTTCTTTTTTATCCTGGGCCATATGTGGGTTTAGCTACAACGATTTTCTTGCAACATCAGAGTTGTGTGGAACAATTTTAGATCACTGCAAGTCCATGAAGCTGGTTTGTGTTGATCACTTGAAACACTGGGTTTTTCTTGCAGTTTAATGGTGCTGTCTATATTTCCACCCAGGCCTGAGGCTCAGCATGACACATAATATACTGCTCCATAAATGTACAGTTTAGGAAAGCTCATGAAAGAGGCAGGATTATTTATCTAGAAATTATTGACAGAATTGGCTTTTTCTGAAGAGATGGGGTAGCCTCATTCTCATTCACAATGAGTCATTCCATTCTGAAGGTGAAACATTTTTTGACCTCTCTCAAAAATTAGTCTGTGTGGAAGCAGAAAAGGTGTTGATAAAACAGATTTTTAGCCCGTTTTGGGGTTGGTTTTGTTTTGCTTTTTTTTTTTTTCTGTTGGAAGCCAGAATATTTTTAAGCTTTTTTCATTCCCAATATCTAAGATCAAAATAACTGCAGCTATAATCATAGTATTTTTGATTTCCTCAGCTAAAATCTGCTCGGATTGTGAAAATAAATAATTGTGTGTCATTCTCTAGTCCATTTCTCAGGAATTTGCAAATCCTTGAACACTTTGAAGATGCTCAGTGACATTTAGGGGAGGTTGGTCCAGCAGCATCTTCCCTGTGCACGTTGTGCCCTGAGCCCAGTGTGGCTGGGCCAGTGCTGAGCCACTGAGTGCTGCTCCTGGAGGGACAATTCCAGCTGAAATTACACTTTATAAATGAAACTTTTAATAGGGTGATGCTGCCAGTGGTGACACTAATGCTGAGCTTAATTCTGCCCCGTGCTTGAGTGTGTTTGGCCTCCGTGCCAGGAGCCTCGTGATGCTGAGGGGGCCACGCTGTGCCCAGGCTTTGCCCAGGCTTTCCAGGCAGGGACAATTTGGGAAAGTGGGCACTGGCTTGGAGAGCCATCAGTGCTCCTGAACACAGGCTGGTTTCAGAAATGTGGTGGTGCTCAGGTGAATCCATCACTGGGGAAGGCACCATTTCCCTGCTCCAACTTCCCCAGGGAGCTCTGGAAATACCCTCTGTGTCTTCTGTCCTAAAGGATACTGAGATAAAGCTCATTATTTGTTTTTAATGGACTAATTTTACACCCACCCCTCCTGCTGTGCTCTTTAACTTCATGTTGATCAGAGCATTTCCATTCCAGCCTTCAGCTGCTCCAAAGCAGCCGCTAGAATTCCTGCCACTTCCACAGTGGATTTTGCCTTCTTAATTTCCTGCTGCCCCAGAGCTGCATTTTAAGAACAAAAAGGAGGCTTTTCCTGTAGAGCAAATCCAATTTTACTGGGATGGCAACCCAGGAAGACTGACAAGATTAAGGCCTGCTGGCTGAGGTGTGGATTCATTAGGCAAACTGCCCTTGGAGTTACATGGAATAACCTTTCTAGTGCAGCCTTGGTAATACCGTCCCCTGGGAGCTGCGTCCTTATATTTATTGCAATTCATGTTGTCTGATAAGCATTTCTTAAGGATTTTAAGCATGGCCAATTACTTTCCTGGCCCTGAGAGCAGTGTCTGTAGGTACTGAGATCCCTGCCATCATTTCTTGAAACTTGAAATTCTGCTGCTGTTATTTTGCTTAAAAAAAACCCACAAAACCCAAAACCAAAACAAAACCAAAAACCCACCTGGAGATGAAGATGAGCACAGTGTTACTTTCAGTGTAAGTTTGCAGGAGAGGCCGTGTACTCAATTACTGCATTATTTCTACTTTGCATCATTCACATTTAGGAAACAAGTGCAAAAGTGTAATGTGATTGTTGGATTTGACCTGCTCTTAGCTTCCATAACTGGAATGCTTTGTGCTTCTAATCCCTAATCACTTTTCAGTATGTTCTTGCAAAGAGCACCTTCCACTATCCCAGGTTGCTCCAAGCCCTGTCCAGTCTGGCCTTGGACACTTCCAGGGCCAGGGATGCAGGGGCAGCCCCAGATTCTCTGGGCACCCTGTGCCAGGGCCTTCCCAGCCTCCCAGGGAACAATTCCTACCCAATATCCCATTTAAACCTACTCTCAGTTTGAGATTCTCGAGCTCTTTCCCTCTAGCCTGTTGAAAAAATTGGAGTGGCTCACCTGGAACAAACACAGTGATATAATTTACTAGGAATTTTTAAGTGTTGTTCGGTGTTAAAATTGAAACGAAGAGTTTGAACAGGCACAGACTTGATGGAAACAGTTGGATCATCTTTCAGAGTTAGCAGAGATGGTCATGTGTAGGTGGACTCTTTAAAATGTAAATCAGGCTAAAATGAGCTGTTAAAAGCATACTGTGAGTAGGTTTTGTTGGATTTGTTTGTGATCAAATAATGCAGGCAGGGATTTGGGAAACATAAAAAGCAAAAATTCCTCCTTTATGGATGGTTTTTGATAAGCCCCAAAAAAGTAATATCTGCTCCCCTGTAAGCTGCCCCTCCTGCAGCTCGGGATATTGCACACCTGTAGCTCAGGCTGAGCTGGAATCCAGCACAGGTATCCATATGGATGGCAGTGCCTTTTTGCAAGGCTCACGGGCAACAAAGCCACTTTTCCATTCCCTTTATCCTTAGGAAAAGTCGAGTCTTGTGCTTGATGATCCTGCAGTTGGGAAAATGAGCTGCAGCCAGATGGGGCTGGGTTTTATAGGAAAGCTGTTTAATTATCTGCCTTTCTCCTGCCTTTATGGGCTCAAAATGTGAGAGTTTGGAGCCATTAAGTGTTTTATTAGACTGACTGTTGTTATTAATGGCATTACAGGTCAGTTGGTGCTGTTAAATCAAATTTGCTGCTCTCACAGTAGTTGTGCTCAGTGCTCTGGAGAGGGGGGCTGAGGTGAAGCTGAGGATAAACCCCAGGGCTTTGGGGAGTTTCAGACACTGGTGCTGGCTGGGTCAGGAATAGTCAGGGCTGGAAAGATATTCAAACACTCTTGAATCCCCTGTGCATCTTTTTAATGCTTTTACTTGAATGGTGAGAATGAGCTTTAATTTGTGGCCTTTTGTTATTGTAAACATTACTTCATTTTTGTGGAAAAGAGTGATAATTTCTGTGATGTCAGAAGTCAATGATCACCTGTGCTGCTGTTTCTATTTATGAGCCTCTGTTTACAGACTCTTTATTTGGTTCTTTGAAAAATACACTTTATTAACATAGTCACAACAGCCTGGTCTAGTGGAAGGTGTGTTTGGAAATAATGGTGTGTGTTGAAGAAACACCCTCATTGCATTGTGCAGCAGGTTTTTGACAAAACTCCATGAGAAGCAGTTGAGAATAGGTTCAAGTTGAATTATTAATGATGTCCAGGTCAAGCAGTCACCTGTGAATTGCAGTGAATATATGAATTCCATGAATTGTTTGAGAAATTACCTAAAAAAAATTTTAGATAACAATAACAACAACAATAATGTACAGTGTAATTATTTATTTTTTAATGTAAATTCTGTATAGTGGGTGTTGCTTGGTGCACAAGATGAATTGCTGCACAGTAATAATTTTCTGATAAAGAAAAGCCTGATAAAGGACCTTTCTGTAGGTGCAATAACTACACCCTTTGCTCTTGGATTGTGTTGACTTAGAGACTGGATTCACTCACTGCTGTGAACTGGCTGAGTGGGAATGGGCAGGCATTGGCAGTCCTGCCATTCCCACAGGAACACCTTTCTCTTGGAAGCTGATTCACTTCTGCTTTAGGTCACACTTTCAGCTTTTCAAGTTTCAGAACTAGTTTTGTCACTGACAAAATATGAACTACAAATGAGTATGAAAATATTAAATACCTCCCTTGTTTGCAGGAAAGATGGAGCAGAAGTACATGAAAGTGTGTGTCCCAGCAGGGGTGGTTTGTGTAGAGTTTCCATCCCTGACGTTAAAATGGCAGATGAATTAATGAATTAATTGTACAGGATGGAGTTATCAGCCTGGCTTTTGGGATTTTCTGCACAAAATTCTTCCCTGTGCCTGCAGCAGAGGCTGTCAAGGATTTGAAATGCTGGTCCTTTGCTGTTTGCTGCTGCCTCTTCTGGGATCCCAAGTCTGAACTCGTAGAAGGGGCACCTTGTGTTCCCTTAGGGAGCCTTGGCAGGGCTGGCAGCTGCACAGAGCTGGAGGATCAAAGCTCAGCCACCTCTCTTGGGGAGTGCCTGACAGTTCTAGGTGCCAGTGGCTGAGTTTCTGCTGCAGGGAGCCCCAAAATTTCAGTCCTGAGTTCCCCCAGCAGCAGAGAGTGTGTGCAGTGTAACACACACTCTGCACTCCATACCCTCCATGGAAGTTTTGCCTTAAATATTTCCTCCTTGAAAGCTTCAAACTCCATGTTCAGCAATGTGGCATCTGTGAAATTCAGACTCTGTTATCACAATGCTGATGGAACTTGGGAGGCTTTGTCCTTCTGAGATATCCTACATCAGTTCCACTGATTTCTGCAGATCCTGAGTTTAACTGATGAGGTTTTAATATGGCCATTGAACTAATTTGCCTCAAGTGTCCTGTCAGACTGGTGACAATTATTTCTGATATTTTAGCTGTGGTGCTGTTCTGCTCTTTGTGGGGAAGCTGTAGCAGGCAGGTTTGGGGTATATTACTGATTCCTTCCCTTGTGTAACCTCCCTTCCACCTTTTCTGCCTGTGTCCTTACAGAGGAGATGCTTGGAGTGCCTGTGGACAACAGGAGACCCTGAAGGCATTCATGTAGTCATTCATGATTTATGGGCTTGGCAACAAAGGTCTTATCTTTCTCCAGAAGTAAAAGAAAACAAAATGAATAAAAGGCCAGAAAATGAACAGTGGCATGTTTCTGCTTTTAAATCAAGGGAGAAATCAAGCAAACAAAACATTTACTACTAATCTGTAAAACGGACTTTCAGCCAGTCTTAGATTCCTCATTTATCGTGCTCATGTTCTTATTGTTTTGCTCTTATTATTCCTTCATAAAACAGCTGAGAAAATAATTTTCTCTATGTGGATTTTTAAAATGAAGCTCTTTTGCCCTGGTATTTTTGCTTTTGCTTCCAAAACTTTACAACTCCTTGTTGTGAGAAGGAGACTTTGGTGACCGCTGTCGGTTTGCTTGTGTTGTAGCTTATTCTGTGCTATAAACACGCCAGCATTTCCAGGCCTCTTTGTACTTATTTTTCTTTGGGCAGTGCTCAAAAAAGTAAAAATGTTATTGTTTGAAGTGTTTCAGAGTTATTCCTGGCAGGGAATGGGCTTTGTCCCAGCCAGCATCTGCTGCCTGGAACTGTTTCCTGTCGGGAGGCCGGATCCGGGAGCTCCTTCCTCGCAGAGAGGGCCTGAGAAGCACCTGAGGACAGAGACTGTGCCACTTGTGCCTGGCTGCAGGGCCACAGCTCAGCCAGCACGGGCACTTGTGCCTGGGGAAAAGTGTCTGGAATAGAAAAATCCCTTTCCAATGAAATGGTCTTATCAGAGTGCTTGGGGAATTCTCGGTGGCTGTGCACAGCTGCGTTACCTTCGCAGGCAAACACCACTTCCATACCTATGGGTTTTTTATGGGTCCTGTGGTTTTTTTTCTCTCCCAAGTTAGGCTTTCCTTCCCCTCTGCAGCAGCATCTGGTTTTGATATAAGGGGGAATAAAGTTGAACACTTCTTCAGAGCTGTATACTCTGTTACAAATATCTTCAGAAATTTTCTACTGTTCAGTAATAAAATTTAGTTTGTTTTATAGAAAAATTCCTCTGCAAGTTTCATTTTATCAGAGCCTGGAAGCTTTATCTGACAGGGGTGATATTCAATCATGTTCTATTTGAGCCATTTTTATTGGTTATTTTTTCAAGAATTAGGCAATTGTTATTACTCGTTCTGGGAGGGCTTTCCCATAACCTACAGAAGTTATAGCATGTACTGTTCCTGCTGTTGAGAGAAAATAAATCTCTTACCAGAGTTGGTGGGTTTTGTTGCTTAAATTCAGATTAATTGGCTGTGGTAGGAGTTGTTCTTTTAATCATTTCTAACAAGGTCATCCACAGAACAATACCATCCATAAAAGGCTGCAGCACAGCAGCAGAGAGGGTGTAGTCCTGGAGGTAAGCACTTTGTGTGACAGGTAATCCACTGGAGACAGCCGTGTTGTTCATCATTCCAGGCATGAAAAAGCCATTAAATCCAGGGAATGAATGAGGAATGTGGCGCTGCTCTGGCTCCCTCTCCTCTGCAGACTCCGTGTAGGCAGGGCAGACTCTTTTCTTGCTGTTTTCAAGAGGCCATTTGCTGGTTTTTGTCAAAAAGAAAAGCCTCCCTCCCTCCTTCCCTCCTGTTTTTTTTTAAGCAAAAAGCTCTCTAGGCCCTGTGAATTATTAAGATCTGTTAGCACAGTTGCTCTTTCTTTGGGAAATTGGCTGTCAGAAGTAGCAAGAGAGCTCTTAGAAGTCTCTTTGCTTTTGATTAAGTGGAACAGTTGGATCGGTAACAGATTCCAGATTTTATGTGACAGTTCCTCATTTCTGCACAACCTGTGCGATTCCAAGGCCTCCTCTGCCATGTGCCTGTGCAGCTCCCTGTGTATCCATGGAAATCAGGGATTGGGCACACACACACACACACAAACACACACACACACTCATGGTCACCCACTGGACACTGCCACAGGATTCCCTCTGCTTTTCCTGGAGCAAGGAATGTTAACAGTGCTCATGGAGATGGATTTCCTACGGCTGCTTCCTCAGGGAGCAGCCACTGCAGTGATCCAGTGAATATTGTGTCACTCAGAGCAGATCATCATTTCTATGTGCCACCTATTAATGAACTCGTGGTACAAATTCCTTGCATTTATGGAGTGTTGGCTTGGAAAATAATTGGGAGAATCACCATGCACAGCTTCCCCACTTTCTACAACCAGGGAGACTGGCAGTGTTTAATATTTTTGGAGGAGTCTCATTTCTTCTTTAAAGAGAAAAGGGTTTTTCCTCCACAAGTCCATCTTCCCCATCAGTTCTGGACAAAGGGATGCACTTGGTTCAGGTTTCTGTCGAGCCCAATTGCAAATGTACCAAGCTGTGGTACATCGTGCCTGCAAGGTAATGAATATGGATTTCAGTGGAAGCTTTTTTGAGAAATGTTTTGAAGTTTACCTCCTCTTGAAACAGGTTTTCAGCTCAGAGGATTAGCTTGCCTAATTAGCATATATTAGCATACATAACTTGCTGTATGGTGGAAGGAGATCTGTTCACTGCAGGAGCATGGTACCAAATGTGTTTGCATCTTATAAATGGAATATTTTGTTCTTACTGGACAATTTTGGCCTGGGCTGGTTTAAAAAGCTGGAAAGCCTTCAAAGAGGCAACAGGACATGGAGATCTTGGAATTTTCTGATTTCACTGCTGTCTTCTGGACTTGACTTTGGATGAACAGGGCTTTTGGGCTGGTTTTGGTCTCTGGCGTGGAGCACAGGCTGAGCTGCTGGACTCAGAGGGAGTGGTTCAGGATCCAGCTGGCATCTTGGGTTAGCAACACCCTTCTCCAGAGTCAGTCCTGGCTTTGATACCAGATGTTGCACCTGAGATGGAGTAAAACCCTGCACTGACAACCACTTATAGCCTGGGGACAACAAAGCAGCTTTTGTAGGAAAGGATCTGCTCTCCTGGTGGGCAAGGACCTGAATATGGCTCAGTAGCAGTTCCCCTGTGGATAATTCCCTGCTGCTCTGGGAATGAGCATTCCTCACTCTTGGGCACTGGTGGGACCACCTGGAGCCCTGGGTTCCATGGGAGCCCCCCAGGTGGGCAGGCTGGGGGGGGCAGCAGGCAGAGGAAACAGGTTCTTGCTGTAGATGTGCTCAAGGAGAATGAAAAACAACATAAAAAGTTACCTCAATGGGCAGACATTTCCATTTTGGATCAGAATATTTGTTTCCAAGGAGGATGTTCAAACACTGGAACAAGCTGTCCAGAGAGAGGATGGAATCTTCATCCCTGAAGATGGTCCAGACTTGTATGAGCAGTGTTAGCTAACTTTTGATTTGGTTACAGGCCATGGCTTCAGGAGGGTTCTGGGCTAAATTTTACTGTGATTTCTTTGCTTTTTGGAAGGGACCAGCTCAGTAGAGGAGTGTTGTGGCCCAGAAAAGCTGTGGATACCCACCTGGGCTGGGGGTAGAAGCTGCTCTGGTTTGGTACAAGATTGCTGTCAAGAGATTGGACATAAGGAGCAAATGAACATTAGGAAAAGAATTTCCCTGCCAGGTGCCCTCTCTGCCCCACAGTGTGAATCTTCCCCCTTTTATTTCATTTGTTTTCTGAGGCAGGAACATTTTTCCTGGAGTATTTGAATCTTAAAGAAATTAAAGTTCTCTGAGCTGAGACACCCAGTTTGCTATTTAGAGCTCTTGGAACATTCACTGGTGGTGATGCATTGTGCTCTGACCCTTTTTATATCCCAAAAAGCATTGTTCCCATTCCATAATACAGCCTGGAAGGAGGAGTACAGCGTTTGCCATCCCTCTGTCCTTTCACTCTTGTTTTCTTCCTTTTTAATGGGCCTTCTGGTGGAATTTAGAACTGTAATTCCCTGCAGTACAGCACTCAGGACTCAGGATGATGTAAATTGAACAAAAAGGGGTTTTTATGCTCTGTTATACAAAAGACATCAAAATTCCAAGCCAAACCTTGGAACTATAAATGCTTTAGCCAGTCTGGGGGATGTCACCTGGTCACTGCCTGGCAGGGGTGTGTGTGCTGTGCCAGATCTCCTTTCCTCCCTGGAGAATGGATGCTGTTGGTGCCTTAATTCCCTGCTGCCTTCCTTCTCCCTACTGGAATTTAAACATCAGGATGTTCTGCGATTTCTAATATTTTTTTTTTAAATAAGAAAGATACTTTGAGGGGCCCTTATTGTTAACAAGGCTTAATCTGCTGTTTTGGTGGTGGTGAGGAGTTTCTGTGAGATCCTGGGTTCCTTTTGTTTTCCACCATGGAATTACATGTCAGAAAATTACAGGAAGTTGGTAAGAGGGAGCAAATAATCTGTGAGATACAATCAAGCTATGTTTTTTTAGCATGTTATCTGCTTCCTCTTTCAGGAAAATATTTCCTCTGAACTATCATCACGTAAAGGTCCTTCATGGGATTTTCTGCTCTGAAACCAGCTCCTGCTCTTGGGGAAGTTGCTAATTAGGCAGAAATGGGATTTTAACCTGTCTTATCTTTAAAGGCCAATTCATCCTGTCAAGTCTACATTCAGTTGTGAGAGCACAACCATAAATCTTTTTAATGCACAGCCAAATCCTGGCTTTCTTATGTTGGATATTTTCACCAATTTCTGTGGGGCAGAACTGGTTGTTCCTTGCTTGCTGACAGATTGTTGAGTGTCCAAGGAAAAGTGGTTTGGTAGATCCAGTGGGATTGCTTGGCACACATCTGTGGGAGGAAAAGTCACTGAAATGAGGGAGCAGTTAATCTGTCCTTAAAGAGAAGATAAGGCAAAGAGTGGGGCTGGGTTTATGTAGTGCAGCCCCCAAGTTTAAGGGAGGTCAAGGTTAAATACTTATTTATGCTCGGGGTGGCTGTAGATCCAGTTTTGTCAATACATAAAGATTTTGGAAAGGCTGAGCAAGAGATGCACCAGGCAAGGTGAAAGAAAGATTTCCTGGAGGTAACACTGCAGGAATGCCCCTTGTGGTTTTAGGGAGGCAGAGAAAGTATCAGAGGGCCAGGCAAGCTGGAGCCATGATCTGAATTAACTTTGGAATGGAGCCCTGAGAGAACGTCAGGACCTGTTCAGATCATTTGTTGTGCGGAAGGAAACTTGGAGCTGTGACCTGGAGTGTTTGATTTCAGCTCAGGATCCAGTCGTGGTCTCCTGCTCTGGGAATAAAACCTTCTGCAGGTGCTGCCAGGGCTGATTATGAGGGGCAGAACATCCCCACCCAGCCAGACTCAGCTCTGGATCCCTCTTACTATGATAAATAGATAAAACAGCTTAGGAGAGCTTTTGTTAAATCCTTTGTTACTTGGATATCCCTCTGTGCCTTGGGGGAAGCTGGAATGGTTTGTGGGGTAAAGCATGAGATTTATAATGAAAGAAATGTTGGATCTGGTTGTTACTCAGCTCCTCTGGGAACTCCCATGGAGGGATGGTTGTGTTTCCAATGTTTTGTGTTATCCTAAAGCTGTTGGAGGGACTGTGTGTTTGAAAATTTTATTATTGATAACATGCATATAAATTATTAAAGGTTAGAAACTTGTTACACTTTATACAGACATGGTTCATTGGACTTCAGATTACTGTAGAATGGGGGGTAAGGGTAAGAAATTCACTTTGGAGAGACTCACAGAGCAGCTCCAAACAGTTCTGAAACCTGCAGAATTATTAGGTGCTAATTAGAAAAAAAAAGGTCCCTTTTGTTAACGTGTGGATTGTCCTCCCAGAACAGTCTCACTGTGAGCAGGGTCTGAGTGCAGTTCCCATTCCAGAAGCACAGAGGTCAGGGAGCACCTGCAGTATTTACATTTACACCAGGGCTCAGACCATGGATCCCTCCAGTTCCTCCTTCCCCTCTGCTTCAGTTTCCTGTGCCAGCTTTGTTTTCTGGGCCCAGATTCTCATTGTAGCTCCCATGTCACGTTGTGAAACTCCACTGGAGTAAAGTGTGCCTGGGTTTTGGTACCTCAGGGCAGCCAATAACTTAAATGTGGGCAGTGATGCCTTAGACTTCCAGAAATTCTGGATGTGCCTGACAAGCACCCAAATCAGTGTGATACCAGAAAATAATGGAACAATTACATTCCTTGTGTAGGTGGAAGGATAAGACACCTCTAAGTCATTCTGGAGTTCAAGAGTTAGGTTTATCTGGAAATTCTGATTTGCTTCTGAGCTGATAAGGATTCCAGTGCTTTAGTGGTGCAGTGTGGATTACAGCTTCAGATCTTACTAATAATGCAATTTTTCCTATTGCAAGCTGCTAGGAAGCCACAATTAAATAAAAACATCTAGTTTTGTTCTCCAGGAAAGAGAATATACCCCAGCTGATGGTGTCAGCTCCTCCAAGCCTTTGGGTGTGGGCAGTGCTGCTGAATGATATCTCTTATCAAAACCAGGTTGGCCCTTGGGATGGAAGAGTAGAAGAGAATGAATAATTAGAAATCATGTTTTGTTTTTCAGCAAACAAGACATTCATAAGTAACCAGACAAGCACTAACCTAATAAAACATTTAAGATCTTTCTTTATCATTACATGAAAAAAAAAAAGTGAACAGCTACAAAATCTAAGCAGCATCTACTGAGTGCAGGTAAAAAATTAAACCCACAAATGTGCAGTTTTCATAAATGGCTGTGTTTGCCTGCACAGAGGAGAGGTTCAGCGTCCTCCTTCCTTCTGAACTATTCTCTTAAGGTTCAGAAAGGAAAAAGACTCTGAGGGAGCTGAGACCCAGGTGTGGGCTGGAATTACCTTGGAGAAATGTCCCTGCCAGTGCCTGGAACGCTGACAGCCCTCAGGTGTAGCATGGCAATGATAACACCCAGAATTTAGTCTTTGTAAATTTACTTTTGACTTGCACACTGCTGAATTGCTGGCTGCCTTCTATGTATTTTTCTCTGTATTTTTAATAGTGGGAGAAACATTATTTTATCAGTGTCTTTCTTTAAACTCCAAATTAGTGTAAATTAATCACAGTTAGTGGCTGCTGCTGCAGGAAGCACTGGCAGGATGGATGGCTTTTGTGTGTGTTTAATATGTTGATACTTCTTGTCAAATAGACTTTCTCATACTGAGTGTGCTCTGAGTAATGGAAGATGAGAGGGGAAGGGAATCAAATCCCATTTATTCAGTGGTTTATTGTTTCTCTCTCTCATCCCTGAAACCCTCCGAAAGATTAATTAATGGATGACAAACATCTCAGCTTCAGCTATCCAGCTGAAATACATGATGGATCTTGGAGCTCATCATCAATTTATTATTAGCTCAGCAGTAAAAAGATAGGAAATAGTGCAAAGTGGACAGAAACCCCCAAATCCTCACCCTAATATTGATAAAAGGACAAAGAATTGTTCCTAAATTCCTGTTCCAGTGGGGATCTTTCAGCTCTCCGTGAGTTCTGGCCACATTCCCAGGAGGAAGCAGAGCAAACAGGCAAGGGGGGATACGGCTCCTGACTTATTTTGTCCTTGTAACAGCAGAAATCCAAAGTTTGTTCTTACAAAGCACTAAAAATGTCATAACATAGAATGTCCTTTTTAGGCCTGCCTGGATGCTCTGCAGAGCAGTTATTTATGTGTTGCAGCCTTTTGCCACTGAAGCAGAATTACAATATTTTAGATATTCTGGGAGCTGTTTTTAAGCCCTTTAGGCACTGCAGAAACACAACATTTATTTGTAATTGCTGTGTGTGTTCCATGTGCAGCTTGTTTCGATGTTCTGGACAGGGATGTGTTGTTTACAGCGTGTGAGCCCTGAAGAACACAAATGTATACAGCAGAAATTCTGATTAAACACCAATTGATCAGGCAATTTATTCTCTATTTCTAGATTATTTCCCCCTCGGCTCAGATTCCGAGTGCTGTTGGAAGGCTTGGGTGCTTTTGCCTCTAGGAGGAGATGCTTCCAGCTGTGTTTGCAGGGTCATCTGAATTTCAATCTGATCTGCTTCCAAAAAAAGGGGCGAATCCTCCCCTCTGCCTCCAGCTGGGCTTTTCTGCCCCAATCTTTGTCACTGTTGGTGGCTGCACCTCTGCTGAGGTCCCCGTGCTGGCAGACCCTGATGGAAACTGAGGAAAAAGTCTGAGGGGAAAACGGAGATGTGAGAATGGGAGAGAAACAGGGGGAGGAAGGTGATACTGAGAGGGGTCAGGCTCTGGAAGCCGGGGAGGAAATGTCACCCTGGTGAGGAAACCATGTCCAGCCTGGGCCCTGGCATGGGTGGCACCCTGGGAAACTGCAGACCTTGGAATGCCCTGAGGGCCTCCAGTGCAGCAGCATTAAATCAGAGTGGAGGCTCAAGTGCATTAAACTCAGAGTGGAGGCTCAAATGCATCTCCAAAGTTCAGACAGAGCTTTGCTCTGCATCCCTGAATATTGTGCCCAAACTGTGCCTCACCAACTCCTCTGCGCCCTGCCAGGCCAGGCTGCCCCCCAGGGAACTGTGGCATAAACAGATTAAAAAAACATTAGAAAAGGGAAGAAGACCTAAATCATTCCTTTTCAAGGTTTATGTTAATCTTCATTTCATGCAAAGGTTGAAACAATTGCTGGTGTTTTGTCCCTTCCCGCAGGTCCCCTGAACTGCTGCACCCCTGGCATGTGTTTCAGTCAGATCTCAGTCTGGGTTTGACACCAAAATCCCTTCAGTTCCTAATTTTGTGAATGATGCCATCACATTTGGAGTGCCTGCAGTCTTTTACACGTGTGTTAGTCATGGATGGGAAAGGATGGAGTTCTTTTGTGTCTTTTCAAGATGAATGAACTCACTCTGTTTGGTCTTTATGGATGGTGGTGCCAAAGCACAAATATTGAGTTACTCAGCTGAAGTCATCACTTTGGGAAGAAGAGAAGGAATAGAACACAGGCTTTTTCATTTTTATTTATTTTTAGAGCCTTACCCATTGTTTCCTGTATTTTTTTTAATATTTTAAGGTAGTAAGTCTTGTACAAAGAGCTTTCTTTTCTGCATTTTGATGATTTCCTTTAACAAATACCCTAAGTCATAAATATTCCATTGCTTTATTAAACAAACCAAACCCCACCCAAATGAAAAAACCCAAACCCACACAAAAACCTCCCACAAATGCAAGGCAAACCCAAGCAAATCTGTTTTTATTTGAAGGATTAGTTTCTGTTTCCCTGTGGCTGTAGCCCAAAGACATAGATCAGAACAGACAATGTGGTTTTGTGGGGAACAGAAAGAATAAAATTTCCTAGTATTTTCTTTGAAACCATATTTTTTGTTTATAAATGTTATAATATTTAAAATATTTTTATTTGATTTCCTCTCCCTCTTTTCAGATGGGGATATTTTGCTGCATAGAAAATTCAGCTATGTGTAGAAAAACCCTGGGTTTGAATTCTTGAAAGTTAAAAAGGTCTTGTTTTTCAGAAATCAACCCATTCCAGATCGGTTTTAACCTAGATATTTCAAATGTGATTTGGGTTGAGAGAAACAGTTCTGTGAGTGCTCCCAGCAAATATCTCATCCCTCTGGGCAGATGCCATTAAATAAACATGTGTTCACTACTACATAAGAACATTATTTTTCTAATGTGGCATATGCATGACAAGCACAGAAGGCTCAACTGTCAAACTTGGAAAAATATCTGTATAGCTAATTCTGGGCTTGCTCTGCAACCAGCTTTTGCATATGCTGCAAGTGTTGTTTTTCTGCATAAAATGCTTTACTTTTGCTTTTCAGTATCCAGTATAATCCTGGGAGTAGAAAAAGCCATGAAGTAACAGAATGTCACTGAAGCCCCTGTGAGGGACCTGGTGTGAAGCAGAGTATGTGCTGGTAGAAGTCAGATGGTATTAAACCACTAGACATGTCAATTAATGATTAATTCAATGTTATTGGATAATTTTGGAGGGAAAAGCCTTTTCCCAGTATCCAGCCTGAACCTCCCTGACAGGGCTCTCCTTGAAGAGCAATGATGAGCGGTTTCAGTGTATCCTGAGAATTGATCAGGATTAATTTATGGAATTAGCCAGCCCTCAGAAAGATTAGCCCACCCTCCTTGTGCTGACAGGTGCCCCTAAACGTGCCCTTTCCTCTGGCCAGGGTGTGTGTGAGCAGCACAGAAGCCTCTCCTTTGGAAACTTTCCCTGGAGCACTTTGCAAGCCCGCAGGGGATGAGCACCATGGAATGATTGCCTTCAGAGATCCATGGAAACTGAAATAGAATTGTCAACTGGGGTTACATTATTAACAGCATCTCCCTTTCCTGGATGCTGCACAACCATGATGTAATTAATTCAGTATATCTGGACAGTGGGAATAAAGGATCTGGCAGAGGGGCATGTCTGGAGAGCAGGAGCAAATGCTGCTGTGTCTGGGGCCTGCAGTCACGGGGGTGACACTGGGATGGGCTCGGGCTTCCCGTGGCTGTGGGATGGAGTCACTGGGCACTTCTGTGTAAGGCTCCAGGTGAAATTGTTTTAGACACAAATTCAGCCACGGATTTAACATTTGCCGTGTTGCAGACCCAAAAGCCATTCAGTGAAACTGAACTGTCTGGAAGTTTTAGGCAGCACAGACAACAAAATAATGTGTGCCACCTGCCAGCCATGTGTGTTGGTTATAAAAGATCACTCATTTCTGACTCTGAAGTTGTACATTTCCCCCAAACTTACTCAAAATGATGGGCAAAAATAAATATAGCCCATTGCACTTCTGCTCAGTTACTCGTTGTATGTCCCATTTATATAATCAGTTGCATCTTTTAATAAACTTTGAAAAATTGGGGCTCACTTACATTCCAGACATGGTCGATTACTTTTTTAGGTTTAGAAAAATGGAAGTTAAGTAATCACAATGCTGAGAATTGTCTGAGAATGATTGTTGTAGATTTTTCCAAGTAGTAATCACAGGCCCTGCTTAACCAGCTCCATATGGCCCAAGGCATGTAGGCAGCTCTAAGTGGGACAAAGAGTGTTGGAGTGGTAATGAAATATGCAGTAATCATCAGGGCTGTGTGAGCTCTTTACATTATTTCACACTGCTGCTTTGAAACAAAGAACAGGATGTGGCACATTTAATGCTTTCCCCTTGAGAATCCGTTGGAGTAAAGTTCAATTTTTAATTCAAAAGGCAAGGGAAGCTGCTACAGAATTAAAGATGTGGATGCTGCCCAGATGAGCTATAAATAACTTACCCATGAACAGCAAACCCTCTTGAACAGTCATGAGGAGATAAATGTGCCCCTCCAACAGTGCACTCACCCTGAGCCCTTCCTCTTGCATTTGGGTTGGGCTTTTTCTGCTGAGTAATTTCGCTGTAAAAATGGCCCCCAGTTAAACTGGGTTAAACTGGGAGATGCTGATGAGAGCTGTACCTTGCAGATAGAATCACAAGTGCTTTTTGTTTTGCTGTTCCATGAATCTTTTCTGTTTGTTTTGCTGTTCCCACTTTATGTGACAGCACTTTGTGCTGATGCTGGGTGGGGTGTCCCCAGCCTGTGCTGCCTGAGGAGCAGAGGGACACCAGCCTTGGTTCCCTTGCCTTCCAGCATTATTTTTTGTTTCCACTGACCATTCCCTGTTTGGCTCCTGCTGCCCAGTTGCTGTACCCAGTGGGTTTGGTAGATGTTAAGGCAGGTCCAAGTGTAGAGATTTCCATAGTTGCTCACTAGCACCATCATGGAAGATGGTTCTTGGACACAAACATCACACCAAAGAGCAACAGTTACTGCAGGGTGGCTCTTCTCTTCTGGCAGAGCTCCCAAAGTGAAAACGTTGTTGTTGTAGTGAGGTGACAGTTCAGTTTCGATAGATCTGAAATTGCTTCTGAGCTTCCTCCCTCCCATTCTCTTGCTTGGATTGAGATGTATCCTGGTATCCACTGGGGAGCCAGCCAGGAATAAATGAACATCTTCCAGTGACAAGGCTCTGGTGTGCACTGGTTTGATGTGAATATCTCAGAGTTTGGATCATTCCTTAGCATTAGGAGAACTTAAGATATTAAGTACTTTCTTTAAAATTGTGTTTAAAAGCATCTGTGGTGCTGTCCATAATGTTTTCTAGAATAATGAATTTATTTAATGTTTTTAAAGGGTGGAATAGAGTATAATACTCTTCAGCATATATGTGTGTGTGTACATATATATTTCTGTATATATATATATATGTATGTATATACACAAGAGTCTCATCTTCCTTTGATACACCAAAATAAGAGTTTATTAAACAGCAGTGGGATGAAACCAGTTACTTCCACTTCTTTCTTAATTTGGAGTTTGAAAATGAGCCAAATGAGAAGTTAATTTGTTTTTTCCTCTTAGCTAAGCTTGTGTGTATCTGATTGTGTAACTTTCACCAAAATTAGCTTATTTACAAATAAGCATGGGGCTGGGATGCTACAGGAGGGAGTTGCTGGCACCTGGGCTGCTCAGCTCTTTGAAATGAGGATCTCCACTCATGGGCTGGGGTGGGTGGGACGAGGAGAAGCTGCCTGGTGCTGCTGGAATCTGAGCAAGGGACACAATGCAGAAACTTCAAAGTCTTCTGGACTAATTTGTGCCTGATGTCACGTGAAAATGCATTTAAAATATAGAGAGACCTAAAGGAAGTTGAGTAGGGTGTATTTTATTTTAGCTGCAGAAAAAATGCAGCATTCCAATGGGGATGTCTTGGCAAGGAAAAGACATTCAGACCACTTCTGTGAAATGCAAAAGTGACAGCAGTGAGAACAGGGATTTATTGCCTTATAGATTTGCTGACAATTCATGGGGAATTTGTTGGGAATGAGGAGAATTTTAGGTGTAAAACACTGCTCATCAAACACATTTTCCCACTGTGGTATGAGTCTTGTGCCAAAACATATCCCAGTGGAAGTGAAGGACTGGTTAAATAATTTGTCTGTCTCTTACTGGTCTGTCGTGGAAAAGATTCTCATGCATGGTGAAATTATTTCTCTTCCCTGAGCATAGGAGCTTTAGGCATTTTCTACTAAGGTTCTTGTGGTTTTCATAACCAGATTGATTTTATTTTACATAAATGAAAAATATCAATAATTTTCCAGAATTATCTCCATTGATCTGACTTTTATTCCTTTCTGATAGCCCAGGTAAAACCCACCACTGTTATGGCTGAAAGTTAAGTTTTGGAGATAAAGGTTAAATACCAGCAGTAGAGACCTTTATTTTTGTATTTTTAACTAAAACAGAGGTGGTGTAGTTACTTTAGACATTAAAGCCTTTCTAGTAATTTTAGCAGAGGGAAGCTGCATGTTGATAATTTTAGTGTGCTAATGCTGCAATGAAATAAAAATAACACTCCACAGAACATAGATATTAGTTATTAAATGTGAAATCAAGATTTATTTTGTTTGTCATGTGATACTTTCTACCAAATCCTGGGACAATCCTGGGAATTAATTTAGGGGGAGCCCATCTCTGCCGTGATTATGTGGAAAGCTCAGGGAGGTGCAGGACATGGTGGTGGGGATGGAGCAGAGCTGGACTGGGAGGTGCAGCTGGACACAAACTGCTCCCAAGGTGTAAGGGGCACAAGGAGTGACCCAGGGCATGGGTTTTATGTAAGACAGCTTAAGATGGTAGCTCAGAGCAATTACATGCAGAGTTATTAAACTGGGATTATCTCCCTGTTGCTAGCGTCTTTAAACAACCCAGACGTGTTTTGTGGAAATTTAAATGCTTTGTAGCTGGGGTTTTATGTCAGCAAAATAATGTCTGGAGTAATTGCGCTGCTTTGTGCTTGGAGGCAAAGGCCTCTCACAGGCTAGGGGGGTATCATATAAACAAGAAGGGAAGCATAAAAGAAAATAAATTGTCAGCAGCATCAGTCATTGATCTGTTGGTTGTATTTGATAACAACTTTTATCAGGATGAAAAGTATGTAATGGAGTACATTTCCAAGAGGATATCTTTCCAGCTGGTTTATATCCTACTTGAGGGGGGACAAGTAAGCAAACCCAGCATTTTAGTGATCTTCAGCTGAAGCTTCATTTGCTGTCAGATTATGTTTAAATGTTACCAGTGAGTGAAATTCTTTGGCCCAGAGAGATGGAGCTGGGTGGGGCTGCCAGGGTGCTGGGAGAATTCACAGGATTTTTCCCTGTTAATTTGCAGTGAAACTCAAGTGCTGTGATTTGTATTTAGCCATGATTTGCAGCAGTTAGGAGTTGTCTTTTACATCCCTAGCATGACAAAATCAATTAAGTCTTGCTTTGCTGCTTCTGGGGTAAGTGGATGAGAATTTGGGTTTGGCTGTGGGTGTTCTGAAGTGCAAGATGTATCAGTGATGGAAAATCAGTTTATTTTTGTTCCATGAGGGACAACCGTGGTTGTTGCAGGCACTCTGTGGGGATGGGGCCATGTGTGTGCTTGGATTTTGACACAAAATTGTTGATGGAAAGGCAAAATGCCGATGTCCATTGCAGCTGGCACAGCCTGGCAGCAGCTCCCTCCACTGGGGAATGATGCCATGGACTCCGTGTCACACTGGCTCAGGGTCCTGCAAGTGCTGGGTCCTTGCTGGGGTGCCAAGTGGGGCTGTGCCCATGTTCTGGGGAGGCTGTGCCCAGGAGGGGCTGTCCCCAGGAGGGGCTGTGCCCAGGGCAGGCTGTGCCCAGGGTGGGCTGTGCCCAGAGCAGGCTGTGCCCAGGGCGGGCTGTGCCCAAGAGAGGCTGTGCCCAGGGCGGGCTGTGCCCAGAGCAGGCTGTGCCCAGGAGGGGCTGTGCCCAGGAGGGGCTGTGCCCAGGGCAGGCTGTGCAAAGGAGGGGCTGTGCCAAGGAGGGGCTG